>CM067370.1:22151375-22511928 GCA_034401795.1 Chaetoderma sp. LZ-2023a | reverse complement strand
ACGACACGACGATGTTATAAGCGCCTTGGTTAGTTGGTTTATGTCAACTCGGTGCTACCTAAGGCTAATTTCTCTTTCTGTTTATGTCCACAGGTCTGTATGACGCTAGGTGGTGACATCACAGCAGCAGAGAGTTAGTTTTCTCCACCATGGTTCCATTTCCTACTAATACTGTTAGGTTATCTAACCAAATGAAAAATTATGTCCGGTGAGTTGGAGGCCTAGTATAAAGGTCTTCTCACTTTGCCCTCTTGATCCAATTCCTTCCCCATGAGGTGGAGAGAGTTAAGAGGCGTGCAGATGGTGGAGTTCTCCGGTTCGTCACGTTGGATGGTTTGTCTATACAAAGCGTCAGGTATCTAGTTATTGATAATGTGGTGATGTTAATTATAGTAAACAAGCAAAGGGAGATAATTAACATTTTTGCCAGAAAAGAGTTATCTATATGTATCTGATGGTTGTGTAGTCGACGTATCCATTCAGCATACAATTCGTCCTTGCACTTGGATGTTTTGTTGGGATCGAATTTTTCCTGTCACGGGATTAATGACGTCATAATCAGCCTGGCTATGTATTTATCAGCAATTCAAGTCGCTATGCTGGTTTCTGATGTATATTGATCTTTATGATCGTTTTCCTTCTCTTTGAGTTGGTTTGAGTGTCTAAGCTTAACTAGTTTGCTCATACTCCTTGTCCTTTGCCCTGTTTCAGGGACCGGGTTGCGCGTCCTGTGGATGTTTTCTACATGAAAAGTTCTGGCCTCATCTGTGCTATCAATGTAGCCCTTGTGGTCCCTTGGTTAATTGTGACATATGTAAGCACTGGGGGGGCGAGTTAATGTCCGAATTCTTGTGCTGCTTACAGGCGACGGACAAGGTGGTAGAGGAGGAGAAGAAGAAGAAGCGGAAACGAGAGGTTGTAAGTAGGAAGGGTAAGGGGAAGGTCTCGTCCGCGGTGGATATGGAGGCCTTCCGGACCGAGATGTTGGGAGAGATGAAGAGGACAATAAAGGATTTGGTTCCAGGGTTGCTTCGTGGCATGCTTCCTGGACCAAATCCTTTACTGTCCTCATCATCGGCTTCGGAGCAGGTAATCCCCGCCTCTGGATCGGTTTTCCTTAGACCGCTTCCGTTGTTCGACGATTCAGAGGTGGCCCCATTAGAGGGGGCGTTCCACGACCCTGGCAGCAGGCTTATTGCCGCGCCGAGAGGGGACCGTGGACGGTTGTCGCTGGAACCCGCGGGCTGCTTATCAGTCCAGGGGTATCCGCACGCCGCGGTGGCCAGTACCTCCTATGGCACCGTTCCTGGTCAGCCCGGGTTAGCTCTCTTTGCTGACCCGGGGTCTAATCTTTCTGACCAGGGTGATGAGGATTACCTGCTAGGGTCGCCGTCTGACGACGTGGACATGGATGAAGACGTTTGTGCACCCCTCGCGGGGAATACAGGCGGCTTCTTCCACGGTTTTACTCACCCTGGAGTAAAGTCCGCGGCTCAGGTGGTGGCCCAGGGCGCTGCTGATGGCCAGCGGTACCGCATACCTCGGCTTGCCGAGGGTGTTGCTGGTGCTGGCCGGGCCCGTGGTGGGGCGGTATATACCCCGCGCTCTGCCACGGTGCCTGCTCCTGGTCAAACCAGTGATATTGTCATGCCGGTGCTATCAGGCCCGCATGTTTTCCCTGGCTTGCCAGGTGTATCAGCGTACCCGCCGTCAAGCTCTGCTGCTTGCGCTCAGGAGGAAGACGAAGGACCCCGTCTTGTAGAGCGCTCGCAGTTAGCCACGGAGGAGGATTGGTCTGACGCTTGCCAGTGGTTGGTGAGCGTTAGGCCTGATCTGCCCGTGGAGCAGTCGCCTAGCCAGCGTGACCACAGGCCGTGGTTAGCTGGGAAACCGACTGCTAACGCTATGCCTTCTCTGCCGCTGGCGGAGCATGTCGTTGACATGTTCAAGGCGGCGGAGTCGTCCATTAACTCGAGTGGACGTCTCGCGAAGGCCCCTCGCGAGGTGGCCAGGCGTTGTCGCATCGTGCCCCTGGATTACCAGCGGTACGGTGTGGTACCCAAGCCCAGCGTGGATGACCGCGCGGCTTTGGGTGAGGATGCGCGGCCAGGCTCCCGTTCTGACACGGGGGTCTTGTGTTCGAACGCGTTGCGTTCGGCGAATACCGCGTTGCGTGATGCGGAGGAGAGTGGGAGGGCTTCGATTGCCGCTCTGTCCCACGTCTCCCAGCTGTTACAGGGGGTAGTAACGGCATCCGCATCGCGCCAGCCAAGCCCGGTCACGGTCCAGCGAGCCATCCAGGATGGTATTAACCTGGCGCTGGACTGTATGACTCGGGCGGTGACCAGGAGTGTCCGGGCAAGACGCACGTTTGCCCTGGACAATCTGTGCCCGTCTCAGGACCTGTACAATAGGCTACTCCGTACGCCTATGACGGGTCCTGGTCTTTTTGGAGGTGAGGGATGTCGCCACCTCCAGGAGACGGTCACCCTGGTGAATAACCAGAGGGCGCTGCGCGAGCAGTTTGAGGTGCTGCGTCGTGCTAACGTTCGCGCCGCGGCCCCTGCGTATCGTCCCCTGCAGGCTCGAGGTGGTGCTGGCCAAGTCAGAGGCCAGCCACCGTCGCAGCGTCGGCCGCGGCCGCGTGCGATTCGGCCAGCAGCGAGGGGGGCGCAGGTTCCTCAGGCGCCGTCAGCCAGGCAGCCGCCCGCGCACCAAGGTGCGCGCGGGGCGGGGCGGGGCGCGCGAGGATCTGGGCGTGGTTATCGGTCCTGACAGGACGCTTACCGCGGTAAGAACCACTCCGGTGTGTATGGCGACGGAGACAGTGCCGCTCTTGCATGCCTTGTGTCCACCGCGGTCCCTAGGTGGACCGGTGGGAGGCCGGCTAGCCGACCACATGCAAGAGTGGGAACGGTTAACTCAGGACCGTTTAGTCTTGCGATGGCTTTCCGTCGGGTATCATCCAGAGTGGATGACAGGCCCGCCGTCGCGACTGTCTCTAGTGCCAGTCTGGACTCCCATTCCGAGA
Organism: Chaetoderma sp. LZ-2023a; assembly: GCA_034401795.1. Lineage (NCBI taxonomy): Eukaryota > Metazoa > Mollusca > Caudofoveata > Chaetodermatida > Chaetodermatidae > Chaetoderma > Chaetoderma sp. LZ-2023a. Next base: position 22,508,897 of record CM067370.1, on the reverse strand, counting down.
GATCCAGAGCAAAGGTTGTGTATCGAGGAGGAGATAAATTCCCTCGTACAAAAAGGAGCTATTCAGCCGGCACAAAGGTGTCCGGGCTTCTATTCAACCCTGTTCTTAGTAACAAAACGCACCGGAGGGTGGAGACCGATTCTCAACCTCAAGCCATTGAACAAGTTCATCGAGATGCCCAGTTTCAAGATGGAAACGGTGCGCTCGGTGTTGGCGGGGTTGGAGAGGGGGATGTGGACGGCGTCGATAGATTTGAAGGACGCTTATTTCCACATCCCCATCCACGGGAGTTTCTGTCGCTTCCTGAGATTTGCATTCCAGGGCAGACAGTGGGAATTCAGGGTGTTGCCCTTCGGAATTTCCACGGCTCCTCGGGTTTTCACCCGTGTGGTTCTTGCGATCACAGCATACCTCCGCAGGAGAAGCATAGCAGTCCACACGTACATAGACGACTGGCTGTTGAAAGCGCACACCCGGGAAAGTTTGTCGGCCAATCTGGGGATTGTTTTGAAAACTCTCACAGACTTAGGCTGGATGATCAATTTCCCAAAATCAGAGCTGACTCCATCCCAGAAGTTTGTTTACCTGGGGATGTTCTTCGATCTAGAGACAGGATATGTTTATCCTACTCAGGAGAGAGTTCAGAAACTCATCTCATTAATTCAGTCAGTGTGCGACAGTCGTCATGTCCTGGCACGGGTTTACTTGAGAATGCTGGGGTTGATGGTTTCATTGGAACCAGTCATTCCTCAGGCCGCCTTACGCAGGCGGCCGATCCAGTTATTTCTCATGACTCAATGTACCCAGAGTACAGGTTCGCTGGACTCGAATGTGTCAGTGTTGGCGCCTCTCATTCACCACCTGCAATGGTGGTTGAATACAGAGAATCTCTTGCCGGGGGTTTTGCTAACCCCTCCCCACCCTCAGGTGACTGTGTATACAGATGCATCGATGGAGGGCTGGGGAGCTTGCCTGGAAGAGTCCACGATATCAGGGCTTTGGAATCTGGAACAGTCAAAGGAACATATAAATCTACTGGAGCTAAAAGCAGTAGTCCTGGGCCTGGAACATTTCTTACAGAAAGTTCAGGGCAAGATTGTTCTTATTCGTTCAGACAACTCAACAGTTGTGACTTACATAAACCGCCAGGGCGGAACGAAGTCGCCCAGTCTCTGTATGATGACATGGAAACTGCTTTGTTGGTGTCTGGATCACCAGATTACCTTGAAAGCAGTTCATATTCCGGGAAGGTTAAACCTGCTAGCAGACTCATTGAGCCGAAGGATGAGTGTTTTACCCACGGAATGGCAACTAAATCAATGTGTGGCGGATCGTCTGTTCGACCATTGGGGGAAACCCAACATCGATTTGTTCGCAACGAAGAAGAATGCGAAGATGACGACGTACGTCTCTCCGATTCCGGATCCAAGCGCTTTCGCAACAGATGCGTTAGCTATCAGCTGGGGGAGAATGTATGCATACGCATTCCCTCCAGCAATCCTGATTCCAAAAATTCTTCAGAAAATCAGACAAGAGGAATGCCAAGTGCTTCTGATCGCCCCGGATTGGCCAGGCCGATCATGGTATACGGATCTGCTGGACCTTCTGGTCTGCAATCCGGTTCCTCTGCCTCTGATGGACGATATTATCTTCCAGGGCAAGGCCCTTCACAACAATCCGTCAATGTTCAGATTGACTGCGTGGATGTTGTCAAGGAATCTAGAATTAAGGAGGGCTTTTCTGAGCAAGCAGCCATGTTTATGGCCAAAGCCAGGAGGGGGTCAACCTCCAGAGCATATAATTATAAAATCAACAGATTTGCAGAATGGTGCTCAAAAAGATGTATTGATCCAATGGATTCATCTATTCAAGTAGTAGCTGATTTCCTCTGTCACCTCTATGATGCCTATAGCCTCAAGCCTAACTCTATTGCTGGTTATAAATCAGCATTAATGTCTGTTATTCCTTGCTTGGCTAAGAGGGGAAGTGATGAAGTAAATACATTAAATGTATTAATTAAAGGCATGGGCAATCTAAGACCAAGGAATCCACCTGTGATTCCGTCTTGGAGTTTATCGCTAGTGCTTCAAGTACTAGGTGATAAGCCTTTTGAACCACTTAGTTCCATTTCTATGAAACTATTAACACTGAAGACTGTGTTTTTAATTGCTGCGGCCTCGGCTAGGCGTAGGAGTGAAATTCATGCCTTATCAGCCGAGGATGACCGTTTTGTGGTTTCAGGGGAAGGCCTTAAGCTGCTACCTAGGATTAATTTCTTGGCTAAAAATCAGTCGTTGAAATATCCAGGTCAACCTATTATTTTGCCTGCTTTAACTAGATATGATCCTAATTCTAAAGCATGGTGTCCCATCCGGGCGCTGCGCCGGTACAAACAACGTACGGCGGAGTGGCGCACCGACCAGTCAGCGTTATGGTTGTCATATATTGAACCCCATGGCAGGGCTTCTAAGGACACCATTTCCAGGTGGATTGTGGAATGCATTCAGTTTTGCCATAAATCCGCCACCGGGAAGCAGGTTGACGTGGCCAAGGCTCACAGTGTCCGCGGCCCTATTTAATGGGGTCCCTGTGGATGATATTATGTCGGTGGCTCAGTGGCACTGTGAGTCAAGTTTTACAGACCATTATCTCCGTGACACCTCTAATCCTCTCGCCTTGTTGATTTTGAAAAAATAACTCGGTTTATATTTTTTGAGGAGGTTTTTTCCTCATTACTTATATATTTCACAATTAATTTATGGAAACACCCACTTTTTTGGGCCTGCATCAGTCTTTACCAATGGGAAGATGATGTCAGCAGCCATTTTCAACAAGGTCAGTCTTGTTCATGTGTTGTCCGTTGTTGATTGTATTGTCACGATTACCCGTTATTAATATGGTGATGGTTTGTGTATTTGTGTGGTTCATTGTTGAGAGTTACGAAAATGGAGCTTTTTCGTCTCTGTCCTGTAGTACATGGCACTTGTACGTAGAGAGCGTATAGGACATTGAGGTCAGGCGACTCTTCCTCCCAGGAAGGAGGGGGGGGGAGCGCATATGACATCGGTCATCTCTCATACATCGGTAGTGTTATCCGATGGTTAGTCAAATCCTGACTTTTTTTTCTTACAGTTTCAGAAGTTTAAGTGCCTTAAACGCAGAAAAGCGTATAGGGATGAGCTGGTCTTTTGACCTCGCCTCCCTCCCGCCAGATTCACTTTCGAATTCTGGCAATATCAAAAGTATTAGGGAGGTAAGTATACTCTTGAAGTGAAATAAACGAAATCTAGGATTTCTTTTTTCACGAGAGAGTTGATACTTACCTCCCTAGATACGGACCCGGCCTCTCCACCCCACAGAGGCTCGGTCTTCAGGCTCTTAATAGTTGCATGTGTGTCAGCCAATAATCTAGTCAGAGGAAGTGCTAGTCTGCGCATGCGCGGTGGTGGGGCTGGCATCCGCCAGACTACGCTCTGACTCCCTGCCCAGTAGGGGCACCTAACTGTTTTAAATCTGAGTGTTTATTGAGTGAAAGCCAATATTTAGCAATATCAAAAGTATTAGGGAGGTAAGTATCAACTCTCTCGTGAAAAAAGAAATCCTAGATTTCGTTTATTTCACGAGAGAGTTGATACTTACCTCCCTAGATACGGACCCGGCCTCTCCACCCCACAGAGGCTCGGTCTTCAGGCTCTTAATAGTTGCATGTGTATCAGCCAGTAAATTAGTCAGAGGAAGTGCTAGTCTGCGCATGCGCGGTGGTGGGGCTGGCATCCGCCAGACTACGCTCTGACTCCCTGCCCAGTAGGGGCACCTAACTGTTTTAATCTGAGTGTTTATTGAGTGAAAGCCGATATTTAGCAATATCAAAAGTATTAGGGAGGTAAGTATCAACTCTCTCGTGAAAAAAGAAATCCTTGATTTCGTTTATTTTCTGTCATGGGATCATGATGTCATAATCAGCCTTGCTATTATTAATATTTAATGTTTTGACCAAAGCTGGTTTTGCTCAATTATTGATCTTTATGATCTTTTCCCTCTCTTTTATTTTGGTTTTGAGTTTCTAATCTTAACAAAATTACTCATTGTCCTCGTCCTTTGTCCTGTTTCAGAGACCTGGTTGTCCGTCCTGTGGTCGGTTTTTGAAGGATCGTTTCGTGCCTCACCTTTGCTTTGGTTGCAGTCCCTGTGGACCATTGCTTAAATGTGATGTATGCAAGCATTGGGGGGGGGGGGGCGACTTAATGTCTGACTTTTTGTCGTTGCAGGCTAAGGACAAGGTAGTGGAGGAGGAGAGGAAGACGAAGAGAGAGGGTCTTGGTAAGAAGGGTAAGAGGAAGGCCTCGTCCGCGGTGGACATGGAGGCCTTCCGGACCGAAATGTTGGGAGAGATGAAGAGGACGATAAAGGATTTGGTTCCAGAGTTGCTACGTGGCATGCTTCCTGGACCAAATCCTTTGTCGTCCGCGGCGTCTGCTTCCGGGCAGGAAATCCCCGCCTCTGAATCTCCTTTCCGTAGGCCGGTTCCATTGTTCGATGATTCAGAGGTGGCCCCGTTGATGGGGGCGATCCATGACCCTGGTAGCAGGCTTGGTGCCGCGCCGAGGGGTCGTGGACGGCTGTCGCTGGAACCCGCGGGCTGCTTATCAGTCCAGGGGTATCCGCACGCCGCGGGTGCCAGTACCTCCTATGACACCTTTCCTGGCCAGTCCGGGTTAGCTCTCTTTGCTGACCCAGAGTCTAACCTTTCTGCCCAGGAGGAGGAAGAGGATTTCCTGTTAGGGTCGCCTTCTGGAGACGTGACCATGGAGTATGACGTCTGTGCACCCCTCGCGGGGAATACAGGCGACATGTTCCATGGCTCTACTCACGCAGGAGTAGAGTTCACGGCGCAGAAGGTGGCCCTGGTGGATGCTGAAGGTCAGCTTTACCGCATACCTCGGCTTGCCGAGAGTATCGCTGGTGCTGGCCGGGGCCGTGGTGGGGCGGTATTCGCCCCGCGCTCTACCACCGCGCCTGCTCCTGGTCAAGCCAGTCAATTGAACATGCCTGCTCTTTCGGGCCCGCATGTGTTGTCTGGCTTGCCGGCGGTATCAGCATATCCGCCGTCAAGCTCTGCTGCTGGCGCTCAGGAGGAAGACGAAGGCCCCCGTCTTGTTGAGCGCTCGCAGCTAGCCACGGAAGAGGATTGGTCAGACGCTTGCCAGTGGCTGGTAAGTGTTAGGCCAGATCTGCCCGTGGAGCAGTCGGCTAGCCAGCGAGACCACCGGCCGTGGTTATCTGGTAAGGCCACTGCTAGCGCCATGCCATCTCTGCCGCTGGCGGAGCATGTCGTTGACATGTTCTAGGCGGCGGAGACGTCCATTAAGGCGAATGGGTGTCTCGCGAAGGCCCCTCGCGAGGTAGCAAGGCGCTGCCACATCGTGCCCCTGGACTATCAGAGGTACGGTGTGGTACCCAAGCCCAGCGTGGATGACCACGCGGCTTTGGGGGGGGAAGATGCGCGGCCAGGCTCCCGTTCTGACACGGGAGTCTTGTGTTCGAACGCGTTGCGTTCGGCCAATGCCGCGTTGCGCGATGCGGAGGAGAGTGGGAGGGCTTCGATTGCCGCTCTGTCCCACGTCTCACAGCTGTTACAAAGGTTAGTAACGGCGTCCGCATCGCGCCAGCCGAGCCCGGTTACAGTCCAGAGAGCCATCCAGGATGGTATCAACCTGGCTTTGGACTGTATAACGCGGGCGGTGACCAGGAGTCTCCGGGCGCGGCGCACATTTGCCTTGGACAATTTGTGCCCATCCCAGGACCTGTATAATAGGCTACTGCGTACGCCTATGACAGGTCCTCGTCTCTTTGGAGGTGAGGGATGCAGGCACCTCCAGGAGACGGTTACTCTGGTCAACAACCAGAGGGAGCTGCGCGAGCAATTTGAAGTGCTCCGCCGTGCGAGCGTTCGCGCCGCACCCCCTGCGTATCTTCCCCTGCAGGCTCGAGGTGGAGGTGGCCAGGTCAGAGGCCAACCACCAGCGCAGCGTTGGCCTAGGCCGCGTGCGATTCGGCCAGCAGCGAGGGGGGCGCAGACTCCTCAGGCGCAGTCAGCCAGGCCACCCGCGCACCGAGGTACGCGCAGTGCTGGACGTGGCACGCGAGGATCTGGTCGTGGTAATCGTGCCTGATGGGATGGTTACCGCGGTGAGAACCACTCCGGTGTTTCTGGCGAACGAGACAGTGCCACTCTTGCACTCCTTATGTCCACCTCTCTCCCTAGGTGGACCGGTGGGAGGCCGTTTGGCCAACCACATGCAAGAGTGGGAACGGTTGACTCAGGACCGTTTAGTCTTGCGATGGCTTTCAGTCGGGTATCATCCCGATTGGATGACAGGCCCGCCGTTGCGACTGTCTCTAGTGCCAATCTGGACTCCAAATCCGAGAGATCCAGATCAAAGGTTGTGTATCGAGGAGGAAATAGATTCCCTCATACAAAAAGGAGCTATTCAGCCGGCACAAAGGTGTCCGGGCTTCTATTCAACCGTGTTCTTATTAACAAAAAACACCGGAGGGTGGAGACCAATTCTCAACCTCAAGCCGTTGAACAGGTTCATAGAGACGCCCAGTTTCAAGATGGAGACTGTGCGCTCGGTGTTGGCGGGGTTAGAGAAGGGAATGTGGACAGCTTCAATAGATTTAAAGGATGCTTATTTCCACATCCCCATAGCGAGGAGTTTCCGTCGCTTCCTGAGGTTTGCATTCCAGGGCAGACAGGGGGAATTCAGGGTGTTACCCTTCGGAATTTCCACGGCTCCTCAGGTTTTCACCCGTGTGGTTCTTGCGATCACCGCATACCTCCGCAGGAGAAGCATAGCAGTCCATGCGTACATAGACGACTGGCTGTTAAAAGCACACACCCAGGAAAGTTTATCGGCCAATCTGGAGATTGTTTTGAAGACTCTCACAGACTTGGGCTGGATAATCAATTTCCAAAAATCAGAGCTGACTCCATCCCAGAAGTTTGTTTACCTGGGGATGTTCTTCGATCTAGAGATAGGATATGTTTATCCTACTCAGGAGAGAGGTCAGAAACTCATCTCAGTAATTCAGTCAGTGTGCGACAGTCGTCATGTCCTGGCACGGGTTTACTTGAGAATGCTGGGGTTGATGGTTTTATTGGAACCGGTCATTCCTCAGGCCGCCTTACGCAGGCGGCCGATCCAGTTATTTCTCATGACACAATGGACCCAGAGTACAGGTTCGCTGGACTCGAACGTGTCAGTGTTGGCGCCTCTGATTCACCACCTGCAATGGTGGTTGAACACGGAGAATCTCTTAGTGGGGGTTATGCTAACCCCTCCCCACCCTCAGGTGACTGTGTATACAGATGCATCGATGGAGGGCTGGGGAGCTTGTCTGGAAGAATCCACGATATCAGGGCTTTGGAATCTGGAACAGTCAAGGGAACATATCAATCTACTGGAGCTAAGAGCAGTACTCCTGGGCCTGGAACATTTCTTACAGAAAGTTCAGGGCAAGATTGTTCTTATTCGTTCAGACAACTCAACAGTTGTGACTTACATAAACCGCCAGGGCGGAACGAAGTCGCCCAGTCTCTGTATGATGACATGGAGACTGCTTTGTTGGTGCCTGGATCACAGGATTACCTTGAAAGCAGTTCATATTCCGGGAAGGTTAAATCTGCTGGCAGACTCATTGAGCCGAAGGATGAGTGTTTTACCGATGGAATGGCAACTAAATCAATGTGTGGCGGATCGTCTGTTCGACCATTGGGGGAAACCCAACATCGATTTGTTCGCAACGAAGAAGAATGCGAAGATGACGACGTTCGTCTCTCTGATTCCAGATCCAAGCGCTTTCGCAACAGATGCGTTAGCTATCAGCTGGGGGGAGAATGTATGCATACGCATTCCCTCCAGCAATCCTGATTCCAAAAATTCTTCAGAAAATCAGACAGGAGGAATGCCAAGTGCTTCTGATCACCCCGGATTGGCCAAGCCGATCATGGTATACGGATCTGCTGGACCTTCTGGTCTGCAATCCGGTTCCTCTACCTCTGATGGACGACATTATCTTCCAGGGCAAGGCTCTTCACAACAATCCGTCAATGTTCAGATTGACTGCGTGGATGTTGTCAAGGAATCTAGAATTAAGGAGGGCTTTTCTGAGCAAGCAGCCATGTTTATGGCCAAAGCCAGGAGGGGGTCAACCTCCAGAGCATATAACTATAAAATCAACAGATTTGCAGAGTGGTGCTAAAAAAGATGTATTAATCCAATGGATTCATCTATTCAGGTAGTAGCTGATTTCCTCTGTCACCTGTATGATGCCTATAGCCTCAAGCCTAACTCTATTGCTGGTTATAAGTCAGCTTTAATGACTGTTATTCCTTGCTTGGCTAAGAGGGGAAGTGATGAAGTAAGTACATTAAATGTATTAATTAAAGGCATGGGCAATCTAAGACCAAGGAATCCCCGTGTGGTTCCTTCTTGGAGTTTATCGCTAGTGCTTCAAGTACTAGGTGATAAGCCTTTTGAACCACTTAGTTCCATTTCTATGAAAATGTTAACTCTTAAAACTGTATTTTTAATTGCTGCGGCCTCGGTTAGGCGTAGGAGTGAGATTCATGCCTTATCAGCCGAGGATGACCGTTTTGTGGTTACAGGGGAAGGCCTTAAGTTACTACCGAGGATTAATTTCTTAGCTAAGAATCAGTCTTTGAAATATCCAGGTCAACCTATTTTTTTGCCTGCTTTAACTAGATATGATCCTAATTCTAAAGCATGGTGTCCCGTTCAGGCGCTACTTCGGGACAAACAGCGTACTTCGGAGTGGCGGACCGATCAGTCAGCGTTATGGTTGTCATATATCGAACCCCATGGCAGGGCGTCTAAGGACACCATTTCCAGGTGGATTGTAGAGTGTATCCAATTTTGTCACAAATCCGCCACGGGTAAGCAGGTTGACATAGCCAAGGCTCACAGTGTCCGCGGCGTAGTGACTTCCACTGCCCTATTTAATGGGGTCCCTGTGGATGACATTATGTCCGTGGCTCAGTGGCACTGTGAATCAAGTTTTACAGACCATTATCTCCGTGACACCTCGAATCCTCTCGCCTTGTCGATTTTGAAAAAATAATCGCTTATATGTTTTTGAGGAGGGTTTCCTCATTTCTTATATACTTCACAATTAATTAATGGAAACAACCACTTTTTGGGACTGCATCGGTCTTCTCCACTGGGAAGAGGATGACAGCTGCCAAGTTCAACAAGGTCAGTCTTGTTCATGTGTTGTTCATTATTGATTGTATTGTCACGTTACTTTTTGTTATAAATATGGTGATGGTTTGTGTTTTGATGTGGTTCATCATTGAGAGTATACGAAAATGGAGCCTTTTCGTCTCTGTCCTATAGTACCTGGCACTGGTACGTAGAGAGCGTATGGGACATTGAGGTCATTCTAGTCTTCCTCCCAGGAAGGAGGGGGGGGGGGGGGGAGCGCATATGACATTCGGTCATCTCATCCATCGGTTGGTGTTAGCCGATGTTCATCAAATCCTGACTGTGTTTTCACACAGTTTCAGACGTTTAAGTGCCTTGAACGTGTGAAAGCGTGTAGGGAAGAGCTGGTCTTTTGACCTCGCCTCCCTCCCGCCGAATTCCCTGTCGAATTCTGGCAATATCAAAAGTATTAGGGAGGTAAGTATACTCTTGATGTGAAATAAACGAAATCTAGGATTTCTTTTTTCACGAGAGAGTTGATACTTACCTCCCTAGATACGGACCCGGCCTCTCCACCCCACAGAGGCTCGGTCTTCAGGCTCTTAATAGTTGCATGTGTGTCAGCCAATAAATTAGTCAGAGGAAGTAGTAGTCGGCGCATGCGCGGTGGTGGGGCTGGCATCCGCCGGACTACCCTCTGTCTACCTGCCCAGTAGGGGCACCTAACTGTTTTTATTCTGAGTGTTTATTGAGTGAACGCCGATATTTAGCAATATCAAAAGTATTAGGGAGGTAAGTATCAACTCTCGTGAAAAAAGAAATCCTAGATTTCGTTTATTTCACGGCATGGACATTATCATATGTGCATCGGGCATGTCCAGATCAGACTCAAGTTTATTAACACTGAAAATATGTCGCCTGAAAAGTCGTCTTCCTTCATCAGAGATAACATTGAAAGCATGTGTAGAGCTTCATTTCTTGAAGTTTACCAATTCTAGAGCTTTTGTTATGAATAAAGTTACATTTGAGAGATTACCATATGCTGCAATACAGATTAATTTAATAGATCTGTGGTGGGGACAACAAGTAACTTGTTACCAGAGTCCAGCATGGATGGGATATATGCAGAACGTACTTGTGAGAGAACACCAAGAAATCTGTGAAACGTCTTTTCTGCCAATGATTGACCTAAACCCGGCATCTCATAGCTGTGTGTACACTACCGTAAAGTTCATATGTAGAGAAGCAGACAGGCAAAACGTCATGTGCCTGTTGTTACCTATGATCAGTGTTTTTGGATAAAAGCAATGGAGGTTATCTGTGAAAAGCCAGATGAGTTTCCTAACGTAATTCGTATCGGTGGATTCCACACACTTATGTCGTACCTTGGGGTAAGTGGTTTTTTAATGAGTGCATCCGGTATTGAGGAAATCTGCAAACAGTATACGCTGAAAATACTAATCCACATATGCTAAGTGGCAAGGCATATTCGTGCTCACTTCATGGTCACTCTGATTCTGATGGCGAGATGTACTCAATTACAATTTACCTACAGAAAGTAATTTGTCAGATCCATCTCAAATTCAGTCCGAACTTGATGAGTGTATTGGTTTGGAGACTGAAACACCATATAAAACTTCTGACAGTATGGACCTAGACAGCATACATGTGAATAGGTTAATAGACTTTATGACAGTTTCCTAAAAGGTAAGTTACAATAGATCAAGTAACTTCATCAGTCTATCTTAAAGTTAATGAGTTGTCAACACAATTAGCTGAAAAGAAAAACCTCCTTAAAGCAGAAAACAGAACTGCAAAGCTATGGCTTATGTACCTAAAATGAGTAGCATCGCAAAGGAATTCATCTGAGCAGAGCAAACTGCTAACATTCTGAGACATCTACAGGCAGTGGAGCAAATGGTTCCGTTCTTTGCCTCTAGTGGACACAACAACTATACCAAGTGTGCAAGAGCTTATCTTCAACAGATGAAACATCTCAATGAACAACACCCACGTGTTTATCGGAAGTTTCCTGAGGGCCATTTCATGATAAGACGGAGTGATAAGATATGGGCAATTCCCACTGCTTTGTTTGTGTTGCGATATGAACATTATCTCAAAATGATTACTTCAGCAAAGAGTGAATTTGACATTGCATGTTTACCGGCTATTGAAGGTGCTGCACATTATCATTTACTGTATGTACATTTCCAGTGTCTTTTATGGAACACTAGATGGTATCGACCCGGATCCAACACTGTGGGTTTGGAAGAAAGTCAGTGGAAAGTTGCAACCAATTCCATCTGATATGAGACCAGCAGCCGCCAAATTTTTGGAGACAATCAGATGCACCTGCAAAATGGACGTTGATAAAGCATGTGGTACTCGGTGCTCTTGTTGCCGTTAGTTACGGTCTAGAATGTATGGTTGTGTGCAAAAACTGTAGCGGAACAGTATGCACAAATACGTTACAAATAGTAGCGAGCAATAATGAAAATGACTGCTTGAACTAAATTACTTTGTAATGCATATATACCACAGTCAAACCCATCTATAGCGGACACCTGTTTTGTGGTCACAAGTTTGCAGTTCTTTAAGACAGGTGGTTGCAAGACCACACGTCTTAAGGAACTGGCATCTTGAGGCTACAAAGGCCATTTCCTAGAAGTACTTTGCCTGTATTAAGCGACAAATTGTCTTCAGTAACCACTTTTGATTGTCAAGAAGGTGTCCGTTATAGACAGGTTTAACTAAATATTTGTGTTAACCTTTTTGCTGGTGAAATTCCAGTATCTCAATTTCAAATTTATCATCAGGAAAGTTGCTGGATATGTTCAAAATTATTTGACTGGACAAGATATTGCTGCCACAAGTTAGTAAATTGATCTGAAAATACTCTTCAAAGCACCGCTATATCCTAGGCAATGAGAGAGTAGACAAGCTGGTAAAACAGGGGGTAAAAGTAGAATGAACTGCGGGTCCAAATATATTGTTACCTTGTAGAACGAGCTGAATATCATTCATATTCTCTTATGAATAAGCCAAATGTTAAATAAAGCCTAGGCTGCCTAAATGAAGAAATGCTTACATCCTGATCACAGAAACCATCTGTTCCAGACATTCAGCATGTTAGAAGCATACAAGTGACCCTGTAATACAGGCCCCATGACAGCGGAACACATGGTGCAGGGATGCCACACCCTTGACATGGTTACAAGAGACACCAGGAAAGTCTTGAGGATATGCTGTACAACATTGTGGCTAACAGACTGAACAAGAAAGAGTGAAAAGAAGAAATATTTCCAGAAGAGATGCCATCTAAAATTTATATTACCCTTTTAATGGTCAAGCCGCTAAAAACAGCATCTGCAGTGGTCTTGAGTAATCTCCATTTGCAGGCCAAGAGAACATTTTTTGAAAATCTGAATTAGCGAGCCAGTCCTTCCAGTTTTCAATTTTCAAATATAATTTTTTGGTCAGCAAATAGACATTCCCTATGAGAAAGTTGAAATTTTCTTGACCAAATTTCATCATTTATTTGTTAATGAACTGTTTAAAGTGAAATAAATATTGCTAAATGCATGTTTTAAAGCATTATTAGCAATAAATTACTGTGCAATTGTCAAGCATTCCATATGGTCAGTTTCCCCATAAGTTTTTTTCAATATATGTTTTAGCCAGCAACTGCTGAAAATAAGATCAAACCATGCACACAGACACGGACATGCATGCACACATACACGTTCATGCACGCAGAGGTACCAACGCACACATATACAATTTGTTTGATAAATTTAACCTACCGGGGTAAGTACATTTCATGAGCATGCACCTACATGCATTTAAACCAATTAATTGATTGCTTAAGCCACTTCATATCATACCTAAAATTAAGTATTAACCGTATATAATTTATAAGTTTTCCTTAACATATTTCACCAGAGAAATACCGAGCTGTATTTAGTTTTCCATACTTCAACATCGTACAGTCCAAGATCTTTGATGATGTGAGTATGCGTGTTAGAAATATTGTCTCTTACATGTATCATGCAAAGTGGCTTTAATAGACGGATCCATTCATAGCTATGCGCCGCCCATTTCTAGTTATGCCCCGCCCATTTCTAGCTATTCCCCGCCCATTTCTAACTATGCCTCACCCATTTCTAGCCATGCCCCGCCCATTTCTATCTATTCTCTATGCACTTTGTATCATATTTGAACTAATTCATACACTTTGAACCCTGAATTCCCAGAATCCCAATGTTACGGTTATACACTAAGTTGTTGAATATTTGGACTACTGGGGTCAATTCCATTTTATCAATTCCAATTCCAATTCAGTTAATTTTATCAATTCCAATTCCGTTTCCACATCAATTCATTTTATCAATTCCGATTCTACCCAGAAAAGTTAAATTACAATTCCAATTCCATTTGATCAAGTCCAATTCCAATTCCAAAGGTTAATTGGTCACTGGTCAGGGAGAATTGAGTTAATTCAATAATGTATTAAAGTTCATAGCATTTATCAGATTCTTATTTTGTCAATTCAGCGAGCAAGAGATTATTTTTTTCAATTTACCACTGGAATTACTGGCTCAGTTACTAGCTAGCCACTCTGGTGGTAAATTTTCAAAAATAGTTCCATTGGCCTGCCAATGCACATTTCTGAAACTCATTGCAGAAGGTGTTTTGGTCGGCTTAGGTGTTAAAGGGTTACGGGCTAACTTGCTCATCACTGAATTATCAGTAACTCAAATTCTAAGTCTTGAAACTAAACATATAATTAAGTTGTTAAAATTAATTTTAATAGAGTCTGTTGCAGCCATAGGAGATTTAGGTATTTAATCAAATTAATTTTAAAATATTCAATAAAGCATCTAATAGCAGCTGGCATAATAAATATCATCAACCTGCATATTGAATGAAATGTGGTAAATGGTATATAGATCATTTAGGATGAAATGCATTAACTCATTCGATCCGAGAGACTTGGCACTAAAAAGCTCATTTTCCCCAGACGTTATTTTATATATAGGAAAATAGGGTAGCGTTACTCATTCTCCCATAACTTTAAAAGTATTGCGCCTATGAAAAAAAGAAAATAAGATGAATTTTAGACAATTAATAGGGGAATTAAATGATATAAAATTTATAAATATGTGTGCAATAAACTTCTAATTACCTAATTAATTAATTAATAAAGTGGCAAAAAATATTTTAGTACATTTGATGACATTTCCTGGTTTGTAATGGAAAGATCGGCGTATTTATGCTGCACTTTTTGAGATTCTAAAGCGAAATTATGCCGCTGCCTAATGAAATTATTTTAAGCTATGACGAAATATTATCTAAACAATACTGCGGGTTACGTATTTATGCTAAAATGCGACGTTAGTGTGCATAGCAACGGCATACTAGTCAGTAATACCATCGGTTTCGTTCGTGGAATTTTACGTTTTTGTGGAAACCGGACATAATTTAGCGAAACCGAGTAAAAAATACTGGCAAATTGACTAAATTTTATCTATGTTTGTGCCAAAATTCATGATATTACACATATTTCTGGTAGTTATAAACATGTTTGGTTATTGCATATGGTCTAAAAATATCAGTTCATGCCTACGTAATGGAGTAGTCGTGTCGGGATTAAAATGATACCACCTCCCTCACCTGGCCACCGTTCGGCAATCCGTGGCCCCCACCGCCCTCTCATTCCCCGATTGTAGAGCTTTCGAACTGTTCCATCCTTTTTCACAACAGTGGAGAGGGGAGTAACCTCTATGTCAATGACTGCGGGAGGCCTATATAGGGGCAACCATGTTTACCAGTCACCCCCAGGTCCAGCGCGGTACCACACTTTATTCTTCTCAAATATGAACTGCAGGTTTTTTGGCAGGGTCAGTAGCAGGCCATCATAGGCCATCGGCGGGGCACCGCTCGAATAGGGTTTGACCAGATGAAAGCTGAGGTCGTTATTTAGGTTGTTGATGTCTATCAGTTCTAGCCTGTTCACACCTGTTTGACAGCCCCTCCATTAACATATGTGCCAGCACGGATGGGGTATCGGACGCCCATTTAGAGTTTACCCTCTTATTACTCATTGACCTGACATGATATCACACCAGGAATATCTGACCTTTGCCGAGATGATGAAGAGCCCGCTACAGGGTTGCCCCTTCATGACCCCTACAGAGATGCTCTCACAGCAACAGATCTGTCAACAAGAAGGAGAGCGACTACAGCGGGAGAGCTGGTATCAACAGAACGCGAGCATTGCAAGGAGGCGAAGGAACAGTGAAGGTTCCCGATACTGGAAGGCCCTTCTGGAGGAGTGTAAGCGGGACGATGTTTTCACATACGACGATGAGCCAGATGTGGCGGAGACCGCAGACGATGCAGCGGAGACCACGGACGAGGATGAGCCAGATACCATACAGTGGGAAGAGGAGATGGCGCAGAAGTGTACAACCACTGCTGCGGGTGTGATTGGAGGCAATACTGGGGTGGCAGCTGTGGCCACTCTCGCTGCAGGGGTGGGGGCAATCTTCACCATCCCGCTGGGTGGCGTGACACTAGCCAGCACTGTTTTGGCCACGGGCTTGGGGGTGGGGCAGCGGCAGATCACAAGGAGGCTGGACAAGCATGCTAAGTACGTGACACTGGCACAGAGTATGCTACGGACTATCGACGAGTCTGTCAGCAAAGCTCTCGAGGATGGTCAGGTCACCGATGAAGAGTACCACCATATATTGAAGATCCAAGCCCTGTACCGCACGGAGAAACCTAAAGTGCGACAGCAATACTTCAAAGGCTCCAGCGGGCGGGTTGATATGGAGGAGTTAAAAAACGAGATGTTACGACGAGGTCGCCTCGCTGGTCTCTGGAGTCGAGACAACTACAAATAGTGTGCTGCGTGTACCGTAGCTTTAAGAACACCAGTATAGATGGCCTTCCCAATGAACCTCACGACAGTCACCCGGAGCCAACCGCCCTTCCTGGGTACACCCTTGACTGGCCTGAGAGGTCTACTGGATGATATACCAGAGCTAACACCGTTCTCCATCACAGTGGATGGACGGTCCCGAACCAGCTTCTCCGTCCACCCACGACCGCTGACCAACCGCCCCCATCACCATAGGATGCGAAGCAAGCTCATACTTGGATGGCTGCTCCAAGCCTCTCATACTGGAATCAGCAGCTGAACTTTGCTGTGTGGTGTGCCACGGCAGGATGTGGAGTAAGTTCCACCCTGCTTCACTCCTATTCTGGTACTCCTGAAGCTGTGCTCATCGCCAGCTGTCTCAGATTCCACATGTACTTCCCGGTGCGACGAATCCTCCATGAGCTGGGTGCAAGCCTCCCTGATACAAACGCCTTCGACCCACAGCTTAACAGTCATAGCGTCTCAGCGGCCAGCAGACGACGGAGAGAGAGTTCAGCGCTCACCCAGACTATCGGTGGCATGGTGGTGACAACAGCGGTCTAGGGGTTATGTACGGTGACCCGAGACGTGATTACTTAGGATTCCCCTATTGAACACCCCGACGAGTAAGCCGTCGGAAGACAGCGACATTCTCGTTCGATCCAGAGTCCGACCCTGGGGCGCTGGTGCAAAATATGCACATCACTGGCTTGCGGCAAGACTATCCAGATGTGTGGAAGTGTATTGTCCCACACACCACCTCAGGCCTCACATCAGCAGGGATCGTTCGGATCAACCAGTCCCTGGAAGCACTGCTACTGCCTCCTTACAGCACAGACCCAGCTGCGGCATTCCATAGATGGTGTCAGCGGAGCATAGGTCCAGACCATGTTCATCAGTCTCGTTGAGGATATGATCATCGTGGCAGACCCCCAGTAAGTCTTATTGCTAAGTTCCAGCAGGGGTTTCAGAAGGCCCATCGCAAACTTGACTGCTATTTCACCACACCTATGGTTGATTCCGAGCAACAAGATCGTGAACATCGAGGATCTCCAAGTCAGGGGCTATTAACAACATGATAGTCGAGGGGAGTTCCCCCGGTGTCCACTTGGACTTCAACACTGACATCAACGCCCCTACGAGTGGTACGGGCCATACAGTCGTTCCGACCCTGACACTGCAGCCAGTCAACACGGCAGCTCCAGGCGTCCCGACACTGCAGCCAGTCGACACGACACCGCTTCCCGTGGTAGCTCTACGAGGGTTGTCAGGCCTAGCTATCGTGGCGCTCAGGATCAGCCTACACCGCCGCTAGCAAATCAGCTATAAGACTATCCTGACTCTCTACAGTAGCAGTGGGGACCACAGTCTCGGCTGGGACCAGGGTGAGACACCGAACCAGCTTGGCATGCCCTACAGCCCCTATACCCGCTGCCAACATGCACATCCAAGGGCTGGAGGGTTCTGCAGCGCATCCTTTTTCCAGCTTGTAGTATCGCAGAGCCTTGTTCAGCTCTGAGTCCGGTGAGGCCATGGCAGTCTGCAACTGTTGGAACACATCTAACAGATGCTCCCGATCCTTGTAGAAACCTTTAGCTCGCAGGAGCTGCTCGACGATACTCCCGCCCATGATAAGGTATTCGAGGAAGCAGATCTGTCCCTTGCCAAATCCTAGATAGAGCTTCACAGCTGTCAGCTCCTCTGTCAGCTCAGCACCGGAGAGCTGAGTGAGCTCATCTTGTGTCTTCTTCTTGTAGTCCTTCAACTCCCTCCGGAGGACATCATAGTACTTCTCGCATAGCGTGAGCCCGGACATGTTTAAGATGTCTCAATAGAGAGATGAATATTCCTGAGTACCAACCCAGCCACCTGGCAAATGCAGACTGGGAAGATCTTATTAGCTCTCTCGACAGGGGACGCAGACGTTTAACCGCGTTGTATACTCAGTGCTTAAACAATGACGTCAACGGTACAAATCGTGAAGCAACTGCCCGAGAGCCAGGCGAATCTTCAGAAGGTGGAGAACCTGCTGCGAACCAAGACACAGAAGTTACTGACCAAAGCAAAACCTCTGGCAGTCCATGTCGCCAGTAACGTGGCAGCAAATGTGGCCAAGGTGAAGATGACAGGGGGAAATGAGGTTCTTCCTGCCGCCACTGTGGCTGTCTTCGCTACAGTGGTGAGTGGGGTGGCGGGACACTGTCTCGGAATAACTCACACCATCCCAAAGATCGCCCTCAGTGGGGCCTCCTACACTGTTGCCGCCAAGATCATGGGTGAACGTGTTACAGTAATGGAGGCCGCGGTTCTAGGGCTAGCAATGAGTGCAATGGCTAAGATCATCGTCGCCTACGTTTAACACCTCTGAATAGTGAGAGATGGATCACGAGACCCCTGCAGCATATGAGGCATGGCGTGCCGGAGGGCGGTGTGTAGCCCATAGGCGAGCACGCGGACTGAGGATCGCCAATGCCTGGGAATGCTGGACCGCCCACAAGGCGTGCCCCTGCACAGAGGGCCAGTACCCTTAGCACTGCTACCTATTCCCTTGGCCGGCTGCGTGGTCCTCCTATGCCCAACTATTTCACTGGGGGTATGACTAGTAGGTTTACGCCGTCTGTATATAGCACTATGACTGTCACTCACAGACCTAGAAAGCAAAGAGCTAGGCGATCTTGCTCACTTGGGTGAGGCACGCCTCGGTTCAAAGGACACTGTTGCCCCTGTCTCCTTCCTAGACTTCGATGAGAAGGGAGACCCGCAGGAGATCCGAGGTACCATCCCAGCCCGAGATCTCATCGGGAACACTGATACGGTAGGACAATCGGCCATTAACAAGGCCAAGACTATACAGGGGAATGGGCATCAAGGAGAGGGCGACGATGCTTGGTATGCTCGGAGTCGATGAGGCTGGAGCCATCAAGGTTATGGCTGAGTCCTATGCACAGGACCTGGTTACGGATCTCCTGAAATCACGGAGCTCATTCTGACAGGATGGAGAGAATCTCAAGATAGGCACCCTCGGCCTGTGCCATATCACTGTCGACGGCCAAACAGGTGCAGGTGCTACCGCCAGCCTCCGGCTACCAGAGGTGAAGAAGTCAGGGTTCTTTGGTTTGTCGTTTAAGACCACAGGTTAATCATGTCTTCCCGTGCATGTATCATACAGATACTGGATGTACTAGACACTGTGTGTGCTGACACAGGCCCTCTACGCTATCTTCTCAGCTGCTGCTGGGATTTCATGCTTGACGCCTCCATCATATCCTTCGTATCCGTCGGAGGTGCAGGATTCCCCGCTCTGCAGGCGAAAGAGCTGGTGCAGAAAGTACTGCCGTTTAGTCTCCCAGATATAGACGAGGCTATCGCTGACCAAGTGCTAACCATCCTCCGCACGCATGTCTGTACCATTCGACAGTAGGCCGGCCGATGCTGGCCAGGTGGTTCTGATCATTGCCCCGTCAGGACACGGGAAAAACATCTTGCTGCGGGCTCTCCTGGCCGAACATCTACATTCTCAATACATCCTTCTGGTGTCTGACTCCGCCGCTGAGGCGGTTGACAGTAATGATCAATGGTACAATGGCCCAATCACCAAGATGCAGAACCTGCAAGCACTGATGGAGAAGCTGCTGGCAGCCTGACTGATAGAACCACTTGTTCTAGTTATCGATGACCCTGCAATGGACCAGAAGACAGTCACCTACCTCAGCAACATCACCAGGCGCATCCGGCACACAAAGATAACTGTCTTCATCTTCTTTCAGAAGTACACCCGGGAGATCTCACCGGACATCCGCCACAATGCCCGGTTGCTATACTTCAGCTCCAAGTGTGGACATGCCGTGCTCGAGACCATATACGACAGCCAACCCTCAAGGAGACCAAAGGGGACTTTATCGCAGGTGTACAGAGGGCAGCTGAGCTGTACCGCTTCATCTTCAGCAACAAGGAGACAGGTGAGCTGTCACACTTCAAGCCATCTCTACAAGCTGAATCCAGCCAGGAAACTAGCCTGCGGAGACCGTGGGTTCTCAAGCAGCGGAGGGTGCGGACGAAGTAGTGGAGACCGCGCAGCCTTGAAAAAAGTTGCAGCGGAGACCGCGGCGGTCTCCGCTGCAACTTTTTTCAAGGCTGCGCGGTCTCCACTATTTCGTCCGCGCTCTCCGCTGCTTGAGGACCCGCGGTCTCCGCTGCTACTTCGGCCGCGGTTTCCGCTGCTACTTCGTCCGCCGTCTCCGCTGCAACTTCGGCAGTTTTGGCCGCGGTCTCCGCTGCTACTTCGTCCGCGTTCTCCGCTGCTACTTCGGCAGTTTTGGCAGAAGCCTGTGGCTTCTTCTGACGAAGTAGCTTCTGATGTAACTTCTTCTGATGACATTGCCTCTCCTGAAGCCTCACCTTAAGACGACACTTTTGCTGAAACGCTTCCCACTGAGGGTTATTCTCTGGGATTTTGTTTATCTGGTGCATCTCACAGAAAACCCACTTTTCCCATGTGAGCTCGCGACTAGCAGCGTACTTGTAGCGCAGTGGATGTGCCAGCGGGGGAGCGTTAATGAGGTTGACCAGGAAGTCTGGGGCTTCCAGAAAGGCTTCCGGGTCACTACAATTTCTTGCGCCCTTCTTCGTTGAAGATGTGCTCAACAGCCTCCTTGCGGCCAAGAGTGACCCCCTCCTGAGTACATTCTGCATGACCGGTGGCATGGCTCTCCACTACAGCTGCACTGAACTCCTTCCTGAGGTCATTTGTTCCAAACTGGATTCTATCCAGCAGCTCTCGCTCTTCCTGGCTATGGAGGCTAAATACGGCAGCCCACTTCCCGACCATTAGTAGATCTTTGGGTTCGACCATCGCCCTTTGGAGAGCTAGAATAACAGGACTGTTGGTTTGGGCCACAGGTAGGTTGTGTAGTACCTTGCGCTGGGTGCTGTCAAACTTCCGGTAGAGTATCTGAGTCAGGAGTTCTTTTGTACTACGAGCTGGCGCTTCTTCCTCTATGGTGGCCAGTATCTCCGCATCAGACGGAGGGGTGACCTTGGCTCGTTCGTGGATAATGTTGATGTCACGAAGCAGTCCTCTGACCCTGTCACAGTGGGACAGTGCACGCCGTGGCTGTGACTGTCGTGCCGACTTGTCCTGCTGCCTATAGACAATCTGCTGGAGAACTTTACCAAACATGGCAGCCGTTTAAAACCTCTTTATACCCAGACCTTAAACATGCTGCAGTATGTGCAACATCCAGATGGGGGCCATTGAACCCGCGACATCGCACCGCACTGATCCTCGGAAGGACTGCCTGACGGTCATTCGACCCAGTATACACGATGAGAACCCGTTGTCCGCTGCTGGGAAGTACATTGACTGCAATCTCGGCACAGATCCACGAGATCAAGAGCATGACACTCGAGTTCAAGCTTCAGAGCACAATAGAACAGATGGTAGAGCTCCCACAGGTTCTGAACAGGTGGGAGATCGTGCAGAGCAACAGCACCGTGGACACCACCTATGTGAACGATGAGTACCGAGTCCTAGCTCCGCTGGCTCGTGGACCAACCTTCTATGCTAAGGGAAAGGGGTACTATGCTGTGGGGTGCAATGAGGGGTTCACGGTATTCGAACTACGGGCAGGTGTCGAGAAGCCCGTGGCAGTTCCACTCTTAACTCTCCTCGAGAACACACACGTGAATCCGGCTGCCATGCAGGGTAGGCTGTTCCTCCGGGTGTACACTGACTGTGTCGCTGTTGCGGTCCTGGTTCAGAATGGAGGAGCCATCAAGCAGGTGGATAAGCTAGACAACTTCAAGCTTGTGGTTGCTGGGACCAATGTTCTTGGTGAGGTACGCGAGCTGGCTGATTGCCAACTCTATAGACAGAAAACTAAGTCAGATGCACTTCTGCGCCGTCACCACCTTGGAGGCAGGGACATCCCACCTAATCAGGGCAACCGGCTCGGCTTCAACATCGGAAACCTCATAGCTGGAACTCGCTCATTAGGTGTGACGGTACTTTACTTTGGCTATGCTTAGGAACACATCGGGTATTCAGCTTGAGCGTGCGTAGAACATGACTCCTGCTGTGGTCCCCACTGCAGCTGCCACCACTACTATAAGCTCTGCTGTCTTCTGACCTGTCGATGCTTAATAGTCGAGCGTTGGCTCAGATATTTTTACAGCCTTGTAGTAATCATCGAGACTCTCATCTGCCTCTTTGAGGCTCTGGTTGGCCTGAGCTCGGAGTTGTAGTCGGCGTGCCTCCCTCTGGCGCATATGCTCGAGGGCTTTGCTGTACTCAAACTTCTCCTTAGACAGCTTCTCCATCGCCTGGTTATGACGCTCACGCTCAACCTCTGCCGCCGCCTTATCGGCGAAGCTGAGTCCCCAGTTCGCTAAGGCAAACACGCCCGCATTCAAGATTGCGGATGCCATGTTATAGACTACAATTTAAAGCTACTATATAGCTGCAGTGGGGACCAAGGCAACGCGATGTATGAACCAATGGCTGATCCAGTCGAGTATATAGATGACGAGGACTATGAGGAGGAGGATTATGATGCAGACGACTACGATGTAGCGGAGACCGCAGGTGAGTGTGATGATGTAGCGGAGACCGCGCCTGAATCCCGCAAGCTAGTACACAGAGCGAAAGGAATCTATCGCACTTACGTAAAAGGTTCTATCGGGCCGCTGGCAGCAGTTGGGGCTCTGATCGCTCCATTCACAACGAAGGCTGGCGAGACGCTCCGCAAGATCGCCAACAATGCTCTCCATGGGGTGAAGATTTCTGAACCCATACCAGCCATCGCCTCAGGAGTAGGTATGTTCTTCGGAGTCGCAGGCCCTTGGCTACCATACGTTGCCATAGCACTCACGGCCATCTGGGCCGCCAAACATTTAAGCCGTACTATATAAGGATGGCGTCTCTGTACGACCTGGTCAAGTCCCTTAACTGGCAAGCCTTTGTCAATAAGCTACCCTTCAGTGACGACACCAGTGCTGCAGAGATTAGACAGCAGTGTTCCCAGGTATTCAAAGAGGTGTTAATCGATGGCTGGATGAACGACGGTCGTCTGTTCGCCTGTCTGGAGTTTGCCCAGGCCATACGTAATAGAACAGGAGTCGACGTCAGTGATGAAATCCGGGAGTTCATCAACCGCCTCTCTTGAGGAGCTCTACTACCAGCCTGGTGGATATTATCGCGAGCCTCACCAGTTACTCGAGTTCGCACGTCGTAAGGGCCACAAGTTGACATTTGAGGCGGTTAGCCAGTGGCTCAGCCGCCCGGCGATGTGGCAGATATACAGACCCCGTCCACGGCACATCAGGCATGCACATTTCGATGAACCTGTTCCGAACAGAGTTCACCAGGCAGATGTTCTATTCCTTCCACATGACAGAGTCTGCCGTTCCGGCAAGGGAACATGTAAAACCTACAAGTATGCCCTCACCATCGTCGATGTCACCAGTAGGTACAAGGCTGCTGTACCGCTTACAGATAACTCTGCAGGGCAGGTGGCCCAAGCATTCAGCAGTGGTGGTTCTTCAGATCATGTTTTCTCTTCCTCTTCTTCCTCTGTTCCTTCTAATTCTTCTCTTCCCCCTTACTCTTCCTCTTCTTCTTCATCTTTTGATCATCTAGATCCTATAGTCTCTGTCTTGCTTTCTCCAGAATTATAATTTCAAATTGTAGACTGGTTTGGACTTCTCCTTGTTTTCTGTAGTCCGAGATTCCGCTCTCAATCGCTCTTTTGTCTCTGCTAGATTTTCTATTCCTTCTAGGTTTTCTAAGAGTGGTTTGGGTCATTCTTCTTTAGTCGCTGGTCAGAGGAATGATGTTGATTCCATTCCTTCTGATCAGGTTTCCTGTTTCCGAACCCTTGTCTGTGTTTCCTCCTCATGTTTCTAGAAGTTCTGGTTCTCCTTCCTTTTCGAGGAATGTAGATTCTCCTTCGATCAATACTCACCATTCTATTACTTCTGATACAGCTAGCCTGGATAGCTGGGCCCTAGGACTATAGACTTAGTAAGCTTTACCGACTCCTGGAGCCGGGTACTCAACTTCCAACTGCCGACTACCCGTTTGCCATGAAGCTCATTCTTGTTTGCATAGCAACAAGAGACACATGCTTATTTGCAGTTGGAAGTCTTGAGTTTATATTAAGTCTTTTTTCTGTGTAGATTGTGATAGCTTTGTGCGCTCTCTAAGGATATATTGGATTACCATGGATGCTGCCGATGATAACCAGGTTATATATTTCCATGTTATTCCATAGTTAAAGAGACGTAGGTCTTCAAAATTTTGTCTGTGTCGCATGTCCCAATTTCTAACCCCAAAGAATCTGGGATGTGTGTTAACAACGAAATATGCCAGATGATCGCCTTCCTTTAAACCCCAACAGGCGATCGGCAGATATGAAATTAGGTGTTGGTTGACGGTGTTTTTAACACGAAAATCGGCTGACGTCGTTCTCCGTAAGATCCGAGTGGGTGACGTCACACCGTGTTACTCGGATGTTTATGTGAAGAAAATGTTTCATTAATTCGAGCATCTGATTTTAGGTGCTGCATACTTTAATTGGTACCAGAAAAACTTTGGAATTTTCAAGTTTGCGTGTTATCACGATCTGTTTGCAATGATCAGTGGTTTCAGAATTCTTGATTTAGATGTGTGGTCTGCGGTTTTACCGTGTGCTACAGCAGTTTGTTTACATTTTGTTGTTTCTTCACATATCGTTTTGGTCTTCGTTAGGAGTATAATTTATATTTATTATTAAATATACCCCGAATGTTATGCGATATGATTCCTGGTTCTGTTATATATCCTTGAGGATCAGTGTATGGGTGTATTATTGCCAGCTTCATTCTTGTCATCATAATCAATGTGGTCTTTGCTGTAACGTTGCGGGGTGGGGTGCGGGAGGGTTAACAGTTAATTTATGGTCAAAATATTTGAAAATTAATTGTCTGCCTTCCATGTTTGTTTCGTTCCGCTTGCTTATTGTAGGTTTGTGCTTATTTATAGGCCAAGCCAGCCCCGCCATAATGTGACGAGTGCCACAAATTCGTAAAGGTTCTGTTCAAGAACCATGTCTGTTTCCGCTGTACTAAGTGTAATCTTGACAGTAGGTGTAACGTTTGCGCAGTGTGGTCGGTCGATATGATGCTTAAGTTCCTTGCCCAGAAGGACTTGGCAGGGTCTGACGCGGAGTCAGGTGGTCTGAAAGTAAATTGTGGAGCATCCGTTTCGGCCCTTGGGGGCGTTCCACGTCTGCAACCGGAGGTGGCGGAGATGGCACCGCCGGCGTGGTTTGGTCCTGCTATGCAAGGCTTCTTGCATAGCGTTCTGCCAACGCTGGTGTCGTCCCTGCTGCCAAAAGTTGTAGGGCAGTCTCTCCCCATGTTTGATTCGGACCCTGTCCAAATAATGTCCAAATTTGGTGTCAATGAATTTACAAAAAAGTTTGCTCATAGAAAATGTTCATTGGTAAACCAGGATAGGACTATTTTTGAAACTATAGCACTGGAATGACCGGCTGTTTTATCATGCCAGTCATTCCAGTGATACATTTTCAAAACTAATCTTCCATTTGTCTGCAATTTGACATTTCTCAACAAGACCCCTTGGCCACTATTTTAAATTGCAGAGGCCAGTTTTGGGGTCAAGCTGGCCAAAACTGGCCTCTGCAATTGACTTTAGCAATGTCCATTTTCAGGCCAAGAGAAGACTATTTTTGAAAATTTATCACTAGAACGACCGTCGATAAACGAACCAGCAATTCCAGTGGTAATTTTTTTGTAATACTCTTCTGGCCTGCAAATGGGCATTCATTAAGCAATGATGTTAATTTTCTTAACCTGTCTTGATCT
Organism: Chaetoderma sp. LZ-2023a; assembly: GCA_034401795.1. NCBI lineage: Eukaryota > Metazoa > Mollusca > Caudofoveata > Chaetodermatida > Chaetodermatidae > Chaetoderma > Chaetoderma sp. LZ-2023a. Next base: position 22,482,881 of record CM067370.1, on the reverse strand, counting down.
ATAAAGGGTTTAAGAATAAATAAAAAACAACATTACTACCTTTTAGATTTCAGGGTAAACTCAAGGAGATCGATTATTTGCTTCAAATTTTGTTTTTCGGAATGGGAAAATAGTCCTTTAAAATGATAAATATTGTCCTTGAAAAGTGCTTAAATAGTGCTTGAATTTGATTTTCTCAAACCTGTACGAACCCTGGTTCTGGACTGGCCACCGAGGGAGCCGTCTTCGTACGGCCCCCTGGCACTCTCGTCAGGCTCCGGCCTGATGGGCTCTGTCTCTCTGCGGCCACCTCTGGGTGGTCCAGTAGCGGTGGCCGGTCCATCAGGCATGGGAACCGTCCGCCAGGACGGCTCCACGGTTTCCTCGTCTAGTGACGACTCTTCGGGGTCTGAATATGAGGAAGCCGAGGAGGAGAGGTTGCTGCAGCCTGTGATGCCACGGGTGGAGAGCATGGAGGTCGATTCCTGGACGGAACCGTCCTCCATCTGTCTGGCTTGGCGCAAGCCAGGGCAGCGGCTCCGCCCATGGTTGAGGCCACTGGTACCGGGCACCGGCCCCGTGATGGTTGGTTTGCCGCCAACCGACATGGTGATGGGTGTGGCGGGCCAGGCGTGGTACTCACCTATCTCGCCTGGACCGGCGGGTCAGCATGGTTTTCCGTACGGGCCTACTCCATGGACTGGTGTGTTCCATCGGGTGGTGGCGGAACCGTATGGTACCGGAGTTCCTGGCATATCAGCAATGGCTCCTAGCCGGGAGGCCGTTGCTGGTAGAGCTGTGAACATGTCAACGGGTGACGTGTTCACGGGAGTGTCCTCCTCGGAAACAGATTGGGCTGAGGCTCTGGCTTGGCTAGCCAGGGTAGACCCGTCTGTGGTTTCGACCATGGCCGAGGAGGATGCACCCCGTCCATCGGTTGCATCGATTAGGACGGGGATCTTGCCCGCAGCCCGGATCCAGTCTATTGGACTGGATCCATGGTTTATGGAGTTGCTTGATGCTATTTATAGCAAACAACGCCTGACCAAGGGCCAGCTTCTTGCGGCCTCCAGGGAGGTGCGGGCGAGGTGTCATATTCCACGGGGGGAATACGACAGGTATGGTGTTGTCCCGTCGGTCACCGAGGATGACCGCTGGGTACTGGGTGTCCAGAGTGCTGGAGCGGGTGGCCCCGCCCCGGCACTGGTGGACAAAGCTCAGGTACACCATGATGAAGTCCTGTCCCTATGTGATGAGGGGGTGAGGGCAGCAATGAGTGCTGTCAACCACTCATCGCTTACTTCAGTCGGTGTGGGCTGAAGCGGGGCAGGCCACCCTGTGCCACCTGTGGCACTTTCGTGCGTTAATGACGGCCTGGTGCTGTCTATGGACGCATTGGCAAGGGTGCAGGCGTGTGTGACTACGTCCAGGAGGCAGATGGTCATTGACCATATGTGTCCGGCTACTGCCGTCAGGGAGTGTCTTCTTGGGACGCCCCTGACAGGCCCTAGCATCTTTGGTGGCCAAGCGCGGGATGTTAGAGAGCATTGCGCAGAATCGGTTGGCAGTTAATCTGCAGCTAGAGCTAGTGCGTCAGGCGTACCTACTAGGGGCTGTAGCCAAGCCGTTGACCGGACAACCTGCTAAGAAGCAGAAAAAGCACAAAAGCAAGGCGAAAGCTAAGCCTAGTGCTGCTTCTGTTTCTACTGGGTTTTCTCAGCCGCCTCCGGCGAAGAAAGCCAAGAAGGTTGTGGAGGCCCCCTACCCTCCCCAATGTTGCTCCTGATCGCCCGAGAGGCCAGAAGGGCAAGGGGAAGGGTAAGGGTAAGTCCTCAAAGGGCGGAAAGAAGGGAGCGGATCGTACCTGAGGGTAGGAGGGCTCCCTTCGTATCTGCCTGGACCGCACCTGTGCGACAGGAACAGCGGTGCCGGTTAGACCAGCCAAGCCAAGACCAAAATGGTTCTCTCTCTCGTCAAGAGAGGGGGGGGGGGGAGCGGATCACGAGCCAGACACCCCCATTAGGCGTCGATGTGTCTATAGTGGGTGGAAGGCTCATGCGTTTCGTCGAGGCTTGGCGAGGTGTGACGTCAGACAGTTCACCACAGAATCTGTCTTTGGCACCTGTCTGGACACCTGTACCAAGGGAACCAGACAAGTTGGAAGCCATTCAAAACGAAGTGTCAGGTTTGCTTCTGATGGGAGCAATAAAACCAGCAAACCGGAACACTCCAGGCTTCTATTCAAACATGTTCCTTTTCCCCAAGAGCACAGGGGGATGGAGACCCGTACTCAATCTCAGGCCATTAAATTGGTTTATCCATATGCCTCGGTTTCAGATGGAAACTCCGAGGTCGGTAATGGCAGGATTGAGGAAAGGAATATGGTGTGTATCGATCGATCTGAAAGATGCATATTTCCACATTCCAATGAACGGGAGTTGTCACAGGTTTCTGAGATTTGCGTTTCAGAATCAAGTGTGGGAGTTTATAGTCCTCCCATTCGGCCTGTCGACAGCCCCACAGGTTTTCACCAGAGTGATCCTTGCAGTGACAGCGTTTCTCAGAAAAGAGAACGTGGTGCTTCACACCTACATAGACGATTGGCTGATCAAAGCAGACACATCAGTCAGGTTAGAGGTGAATACTGCTCTGACTCTGAAGTTGCTTTCAGATCTAGGCTGGATAGTCGACAAGGAGAAATCCGAGTTGACACCCACTCAGCATTTCGTTTATTTAGGGATGCGATTCGATCTCGAGGAGGGCAGGGTTTACCCGTCAGAGCCCAGAGTGGTGTCTCTGTTAGCCATCCTCAAGAGTTTTCGATTGGGAAACCACATTCAGGCGAGGCGGTTTCTTCAGATGCTGGACATGATGGTCTCCATGGAGCAGGTAATCCCGTACGCTGCTCTGATGCGAAGACCTATCCAGTTGTATCTGATGTCTCTGTGGAAACAGAGAACAGAACCCCTGTCAAAACTGGTGCCAGTTTTGGAGCCAATAATGTTGCATCTTGTATGGTGGAAAGAGCATCAGAATCTCACTGCACCTACCCCACCCCAAGCTGTCCATGTACACGGATGCATCGCTGGAGGGATGGGGGGGGGGGTTGCCTGCCTGGGAGAAAACCAGGTCTCGGGCACATGGACTCTCCAAGAGAGCCAGCTGCATATCAATCTGTTGGAAATGATGGCAGTGGAACTGGCATTGGAAAAGTTTCTTCCAAAAGTCAGGGGCAAGGCGATATTGATACGGTCGGACAACTCGACAGTAGTATCATACATAAATCGCCAAGGCGGAACCAAGTCACCCACACTATGTATCAAAGTGTGGCACTTGATTCAATGGTGCAGGAATTACTCGGTAGTTTTGAAAGCAGCTCAAATTCCTGGGCGATTGAACATTCTGGTGGATGCTTTGTCTCGCAGACAGAGAATTCTGCCGACAGAATTGTCTCTCAACCCTCCAGCTCTACACAGGATCTTCGAGCAAACCCAACGTGGACTTGTTCGCCACAAGGGAAAATGCTCAAATTATGACTTATGTCTCGCCGATTCCAGATCCAAATGCCGGCGATACAGATGCTCTGGTGATAAGCTGGAGAGGGATGCACGCTTACGCGTACCCACCCACCATTCTTCTACCGAGGATATTGGTGAAGATCAGGGAGGAGCCATGCCTGGTCCTGCTAATAGCGCCATTTTGGCCCAGCAGGGCGTGGTTCACGGATTTTCTAGATCTGCTGGTGGAAAATCCAGTGCAGTTACCCGAGATTCCGAACGTAATCTCCCAGGCCAAGGACGCTTCCTACACGAGCGTCCCGAAATGTTCAAATTGACTGCGTGGATGTTATCAAATAACGTTCCACATCGGAAGGCTTTTCTCGACAAGCTGCAGATTTCATCGCAGCTGCGAGAAGGAGGTCAACCTTCAAGTCATATAACAACAAGGTTAACAGATTTGCATACTGGTGCGAAGAAAAGGGTATTGATACCTTTCAATCCACTATTCAGCAAATAGCAGACTCTGTGAGCTGTTCTTTTCACGACTAGCTCCTGTCACAATTGCTGGATACAAGTCAGCTTTGGCATCAGTTATCCCTTGTCTAGCCAACAGGGATAGTCCAGAGGTGGCCCAGTTGAATGTGATGGTGAAGGGAATGAGTAATCTCCGACCGAGACAACCGGTAGTCATTCCAGCCTGGAGTCTATCTTTAGTGCTTAATGTACTGGCCAAAGCACCCTTTCGAACCGTTGCGTTCGGCTAGTCTAAAGCATTTGACTCTAAAGGCGGTCTTTCTATTGGCAGCTTCCTCAGCTAGAAGGCGCAGTTAGATCCATGCACTTTCAGCAGAGAGGGACCGATTTATTGTCTCCGGAAGGGGTCTGCGTCTACTGCCAAGAGCAGAGTTTATGTCAAAGAATCAATCTTTGAGATATCCCGGCAAACCGATCATTATACCCAAACTAACTGGGTTTGATCGTGAAGCCAGTGTCTGGTGCCCAGTTCGTGCTTTGACTAAGTACAAGAAATGGACAGACTCGTTACGGTCGAATGATAGACATCTGTGGATCTGCCATGAGAAGCCATATGGATTCTATCTCTCGTTGGGTAGTCGAATGCATTCAGACTACCCATGAGATTGCGACTGGGCACCAGGTGCAATGCGCAAGGGCACACGATGTTAGAGGAATAGCCGCCTCGACCGCCCTTAACAATGGTGTTCCGTTAGAGGACATCATGGCTGTTGCACAATGGCACTGTGAATCCTCTTTCACGGATTACTATATGAGGGACGTGTCAGACTCCGCCAATCCACTCGCTTTAGCTGTTTTGAAACAATAGTTATACGACCACACTGCTCTTCTCCCTTTTTTGGCATTTGTAAGAAAGAATTAAGAAGCAGACATGGTCGAGCGAGAGGATGTCAACCAGATTGTGTCACTGACGGCCGGACAAGTGAATGGTTGGAGGCGCCACGTCTGGAATCCAAATATCATGAGGTAATTAAAAATTGAGAGTTTTTTGTATTATGTCTATATATCATGTTCATTCATCTTATATATTCATGCTCATTCCCAGGCTAATATATGCAAAGAGCAGTTAACCCTCTTGGCATATTTGTGTTTCAGGCGAGATGCATGTTTGTGAGTTCTCTCCCTTTTCTTACAAGAAAAAAGGGGGGGGGGGCAGTGATGCGAATGTGATTCGGTTCCGTTAACTTGATGGTCCTTTTAGGTCTCCATTAATCAAGTTTAAGTCTAGCTCTTTCTCCAAGGGGCAAAAGTAGCAATTGATGGCTTGCCCCTTCCCACCAGGTTACTGACTAAATCTGGTGTATATCTGAAGTAATAGAATGGTGAGTATTGATCGAAGGCGAATGAAGGAAATTTCAATTTCCCTTTCTCCGAGATCTAACAATACTCAACATTCTATTATGGACCCAGCCTCCCAGCCCCACGGAGGCAAGCCATGGGTATCTCTTGTTTGGTGGCTATGCAAACAATATGAGCTTCATGGCAAACGGGTACTCGGCAGTTGGGAGCCGAGTACCCGGTTCCAGGATTCAGTAAAGCTTACTAAGTCTATAGTCCTAGGGCTGTATCAGAAGTAATAGAATGGTGAGTATTGTTAGATCTCTGAAAAAGGGAAATTGAAATTTCCTTCATTCTTTCGCTTCTTTTGATTCCGATCATACTTCCCCACCCACCCACCCCCCCACCCCACCCCCATCTTCACCTTTACCTTCTGCTCCTTTGTTCCTAGATAAGTCGAGGCCAGGGATCTGAAGAGGTTTTACCTGGTCAGTGCCTCGTCAGATGATTGGTCCACCATCCATGACTCATCAATGGATAGCATCTAGTCTGTCTCTCCCTCTTAAGGACGAGTTTTCTATTGACCCACCTTCTTTTGGGACCGCTCTGTCCTCTTCTGATTCTTCTTCCTGTTCTCCTCGTGTTCCTCCAGTCGATAATTTGGTAATCGATATGTTAGATTTTTAAGTGAATGAGGTTAATTCTAAGGATTTTTCACTCATTCCTAAAATTGATTCTCCAGTTCAGGTTCCCAAGGAGGATTTTCTTCGAGTGGCCTCCGCTCAGGCTGTTAATGGTCCTACCTGGGAGGTTCTTTCATCCAATTTAAAGGAATCTGCAAAGGTTGAGTCTTCTTTGGACCTTTTTAAATAGGAATCGGTATGCAGGGTCCAGCTTAAATCTGCTAATTTTCTAGCTCTTCTTTCGGAAGCTGTCCTTAAGGCTCAGGAGAGAGGTGAGCAGGTCTCTCCTGAGGTTTTTCGTTCTTTGGCTGACGTCTCTAGAGGCCCTTGAATTCGGTCTGTGGGTCTTTCGGCTTCATTACCGCTAAGAGAAGAGCTAGAAAACTGTCCGATGTTAATATTTCGAATAGCCTTAGAAGTAATCTCATTTTGGCTCCTCCTTTTGGCTTGGATGTGTTTGGTCAGTCTTCTTCCAATATTCTTTGTGCTGAGTCTGACCGTCTTAGATCCTCCATGGATCTTAGAGATCAGATTTCTATTTTGAAACCTTCCATTAATAGAGACTCTTCCTCGGTTAAGAGTCCCAATTCCTCTCCCAGGAGCAAGAGTCTCAAACCTGACGAGTTTGATGCTTATCCCTCTAGGATGGCAGGCCCCTCCTTTTCAGGCGAGAAGGGGCCAGTATTATTCCCGTGGACCTAGATCCAGTTCTAGATGTTGTTCCTTTAGAGGCTTCCAGTCTAAAAGAGTTTGAAGGGATGGCCTTAGCCCGGGTAGGCCTAACCCTGCCTCCTTACCCAGTTTTATCCCATCCTCTTCCTTTACCTTTGGGTCTGTCGGTGCAGTCCCTTTTGCCCAGCGTGCCAGTAGGAGGGCGCCTGTCTCTGTTTTGGGAGACTTGGCAAGCCCTTGTTCAGGACTCTTGGCTTATAGATCAGATCCGCTGGGGTTATGCACCTTCCTGGATCATTCATCCTCCTCCTCTGTCTTTCCTTCCCAAGTGGACTCCGGTTCCTTCCAATCCGGAGAAGCTGGGGGCTTTAGAAGACGAGTTGGAGTCGAAGATTTTAAAGAAGGCTGTAGAAGAGGTTCCCCTATGGAGAGTAGACCCGGGCTACTACTCAACCCTTTTCCTTCTCCCCAAGTAGACGGTAGGTTGGCGTCTGATTATCAATCTGAAAAAGTTAAACCTAATTTTAACATCAAAATTCAAGATGGGGACCATCTCCCAGATTATCGCCAGTCTGAATCCAGGCATGTGGACCTCTTCCATAGAATTAAAGGACGCCTACTTCCAGATTCTCATCCACCCTTCCATGAAAATTCATTAGATTCGCCTTCAAGGGTCGGGTATAGCAATTTCGAGCCATGCCCTTCGGCCTGACCACGGCTCCTTTCTTCTCTTGTCTAGTGGCAGCTGTGGCAGGAATTTTACACCGTCGTTCTATCCACCTTCACGTTTATATAGACGATTGGTTAGTAAAAGCAGAGTCTTCCTCAATTCTATCAGGAATCATTCCACAGGTCTGCAGTCTAGCTTGTAGCCTAGGTTGGATTTTAAATCTCACAAAGTCAAGTTTAGTCCCCTCAAGTTTTCACCCACCTAGGCGTTTCATTCGATCTGGATCAGGGTCTAGTTTTCCCTTCAGAACAAAGAGTAGAGGCCATTTCGGTAGCAATGGAAATTCTGTCTTCTGCCTTGGTCAGAGCAAATTTCTTCCTCAGGGTGATAGGTTTGATGGTCAGGGTCGAAAGTATCATTCCTTGGGCGGCGCTGATGAGAAGACCTTTTCAAATGTCCCTTTGGAAGCAGTCGGTTCACTCCATTTACCATTAGATTCCAATCAGAGAACACCTTATTCCCCATCTAAATTTTTGGAATGATCGTTCTCTGCTTCTGTTGGGTGTCCCTCTGGTCAAGTCCTGTCCTCAGGCGATTATCTTCACAGACGCTTCCCAGGAGGGATGGGGAGCGGTCTGGGATTCCCTGTCTGTTTCCGACCTTTGGTTCCTGGATGAGTCATCAGCCCACATCAACATTCTGGAGTTGTGGGCTGTCAAAAAGGCTCTCGTGGTCGGATCGAGTGAAAGGCCTCAAAGTCTCGATTCGAGCGGACAATTCAACAGTGGTCTCCTATATCAACAGGCAAGGGGGAATGAGGTCATCCCTCCTTTGTCTGGAAGTGTGGAACCTCCTCTTGTGGTGCCGCAAGAATCAGATTTTTCTTGTGTCCTCTCATGTCCCAGGCAGTCTGAACTTTCTTGCGAACCAAGTGTCTCGTCCCAACAAGTTCACCCACACAGAGTGGCAGTTAAAGAGGTTGGTTGCCAGAGCGATCTTCGAGCTCATGGATCGTCCCCATGTAGATCTTTTTGCGACCTGTCTGAATGCCCAGATCGCCTCTTTTATGTCTCCTTTTCCGGACAATCAGGCATTGGAAGTGGACGCCCTGTCTCAGTCCTGGACAGGAATGTTTGCTTATGCGTTTCCTCCAACAATCCTGATTCCGTTGGTTTTGAGGAAGGTCAGGGACCGGATCTGCGAAGTTCTTCTGATAGCTCCCTTTTGGCCAAAGCGGATTTGGTTTGTAGATCTCCTCGATCTCCTGATAGACTTCCCTCGTCTTCTTCCAGTCTCCCCAGACCTTCTGTCTCATGTAAGGGGAACGTGTCTTCATCCAAACCCAGGAATTTTCAGTCTGTGTGTTTGGTGAATATCAAGTGTTCGGTCCCTGAGATTAAAGTTTCTGCAAGATCTCAGGAAATTGTTGATTCTGCCAGGAGGGAGTCAACCCGTAGAGTTTACAAGGGTTGACTTAAAATTGTTGGAGAATGGTGTGCAGACCATGGTTTCTTGCCCGATTCTGTTTCTATTTCCCAAGTGTTGGATTTTTTTATCTTTTCTCTTTGACTCCTTACAATTGTCTGCTAACACAGTCAGAGGTTATAGATTTTCTTTGGCATCTTCGCTTCCTTGCCTTCTGAATGCCTGTGTTAAGGATACGAAGATTCTTAATGGTTTTATTAGAGGTTTAGGCAATACCCGTCCGCCAATAACTAAGCCTTTGCCTTCCTGGAATTTGGCTCTGGTTCTTCAAGTTATGGCCTGCCATCATTTTGAACCTATCTCTTCTATTAGCTTGAACCTTTTAACTTTTAAGACCGTTTTTCTGGTTGCCTCTGCTTCTGCTAGAAGACGATCTGAAATTCATGCTTTTACCGCCGAAAAGGACAGGTTTATTGAATCTGGGGATGGGTTAGTCTTATATCCTAGAAGAGCTTTTTTATCGAAAACGCAGTCTAACCGTTACCCAGCTAAGCCGATCATTTTAAAATCTTTAACTTGCTTTTCGCCCTCTGACAGATTTTGGTGTCCTGTCAAGGCTTTAAAAGTTTACAAGCATCGTACTGATTTTAAGAGATCTGATCTGTCCCATTTTTGGGTTCCGTATGCGGAGGAGGTAGCCAGACCAGTCTCTAAGGCCACTATTGTCAGATGGATTTGTGAGACCATCCGTATTTGTTATGAGATTGCTTCTCCTGATCAAATTAACCTTTCTCACATTAAGGCTCACAATGTCAGAGGGATGGCTACCTCTTTCGCTCTTTTCGCTGTTTTCGCTGGCTCATCTTTAGACGAAGTAATGCAAGTCGCAGGATGGAAATCTGAGTACTTTTACTTCTTTTTATTTAAAGGATCAGAATGCAGTGGCCTTCTTTTTTTAGAAATATCACGATTTTAACTAAAAAGGCTGAAGACCATTTACCAAGCACATCCCACCATTTTCGTTAAGACTGTGTCTGTAAGAAATAGTGAGAGTTTATCTTCTTTTATTTATTTCTTTATGTTTAAAGTTTGCCTTGTTTGATAATCACTGTGTGATTGATTAAGATGCACCATTATGTTATGTTATTAACATTTTGGTAGGTTTTGATTGATTTTTATCCTTATGGATTCTCAAATATCCACCCACCAAGGGTTATAGTGGGGCACTGACCAAATCTATGGGTTTTGCAAGTAGTGATTGAATGGTCAAGATGTTTTTGTTGCGTAATAACAACCCCAACAGACCGCCCTTGCGGGTTGGTCTGTAGTTTTATTAACCACTATAAAAACATACTTACCATTCAATCACTATGACCCGGTCTCAGCCACCCTACGTGGGGAATGATTTGAGAATCTATACAGGATATGTGGCACTTATAATTTAGAAAAGTGAATCTGTTTCCTATTTGGGCTCTATTGCGCATGCGCGGGCATGCTTAGTGACAGGCATCACCAAGGAGTGAGTACAGACTGGTGCCAGTCTCAATCAGGACTTATGCTGGGGGTGTGCCCTACCAGTAGCCTGGTTAAGGGTATTCATAGTAATGAAATAGGCATATGGGGGCATGTAAGCGAGCATAAAAATCTTATTCTGGTGGCTAAATGCAGTATAATTGATTTAGCAAGTAGTGATTGAACGGTACGTATGTTTTTATAGTGGTTAATAAAACTACAGACCAACCCGCAAGGGTGGTCTGTTGGGGGATTTATCAATTCCAATTCTAATTCCAGTTCCGGAATTGAATTGGAGTTGGCTGATCAATTCCAATTCCAATTGGAATTGACCGCAACCCTGACTGGGGATGTTTCTGCCTATAATATTTAACAAAATGCTTAATTAATTGTAATTCATTAAATACATGCAATTCGTACACTTTCATGAAAGGCTTTGATTTTTGTGGGATAGCTACATCATTTTGATTAATTAATCCTTTCCTTATACTACATCATTACAGGTATGATGTTGAATACTTAGTAAGGTGTATCGATGGTGTGCTTATGTTGCAGGTGTTCTATGCAGACACATCTTTGGTGATCTGTGCACCGACTGGATCGGGAAAAACTGCAGTGTTTGAATTAGCCATTGTAAGATCTCTCATGAAAGTCACTCCAGCTCAGATTTGTAAAATCAAGATTGTCTATAGTGCGTCAATTCTCAAGCTAATTTTCTACATTAGTATTAGTTGTCTTGTCCAGCGTTTGTAAAAAAAGTATTGGTGACCGATTACTGATTACACGTATGTGTAAGATGTCCACCATTACAATAGGCAATGCCTTCAACGTACAAACTGGTTTGAATTATGAAACTTATCTTTGACTATTGAATAAATAATCTTGAATGATGAGCCAGTAAATGTTTGTGTAGTAACTATTGTGTATGTATACAAATTTTAACAAGTAAATTTCTCTTCTACATATTCAATGTGCGTAATCATAATCTTAACTCAAATACAAATCTACATCCATTACAAACAAAGACTGAAATACAGAAAATTTTTGCTTGTGAGGGTACACACATCTGGAACAATATACCTGCTGTATTAGTTATACACCATCACTGATATCATTTAAGACTGAACTAGCTGAGGTTTTATTAATTACTGTTTTAGTGGCTCCTGTTAAAGCTCTATGTAGTGAGAGATATCAGGACTGGAGAGCTAAATTTGAAGCATTTGGTCTGAAGTGTAAGGAGCTGACTGGAGACACAGAGATAGATGACTATTTTGAACTGCAACAAGTGAACATCGTTCTTACGACTCCAGTAAGAACGTAACTTTGTTACAGTAATTTGATGTAGATTGTATTCTGACATATCACATACATATTACTCTCAGCTTGTAAGAGGAAGATGGTATTGCCTTCAGGGGTCTATGTGTGCGTGCGTGCATACATGTACTGTACATGTGTTCCTTCGTGTATGAGTGTGACATATACATCCATGTGTGTCTTTCTGTAGCTGTCTCTCAGAAACAACTCGATTTAAATTCTGTAAGATCTATGGATATCCCAGAAAGCTACTGATCTGATCGGCTCACAAGAAATGCTGTTAGGGTACACTAGTATGTCCAATGGTTTGTTGTGATACATATTTTAAAAAACCCTCACGTACCTGCTTTCAAATCAGATCACGGATAAATGAATGTTTCTGAAACTACCTATCAGATTTTCTTCGAAGGCATAATTATAGTAATAATAATATTATTGGCTTTATGATGTGCCAGGCACCATGCAATATCATGCTTTAAGCACTTGCAATAAGACAAGATTAAAGTTATGAGTCATTGTCTGTAGATTTGTTTTCTAGATGTCGTGTATATTGTTCAGCATTTCATTGTGCATATTTGTTACCTGGATGTCATTGTTGTGTACATTTCTTACCTGGATTTCATTGCTGTGTATATTTCTTACCTGTACATTGTTGACTATATTTGCTCTTGTTGCCTATGTTTCAGGAGAAATGGGACAGCATGACAAGAAAATGGAGAGATAACAGATCCTTAGTGCACCTTGTCACACTGTTCCTCATTGATGAGGTATGACCTTCATTCGGCATTCTAGTGAGATAATAACTCATTACAACAGGATAATGTTCATTTGCTAGAGAAGGAAGGGAAGATTTCATGGGTTATTATTATATATATATCTATATATATATATATATATATATATATATATATATATATATATATATATATATATATATATATATATATATATATCTATATATATATATATATATATATATATCTATATATATATATATATATATATATATATATATATATATATATATATATATATATATATATAATCTCTATATATATATATATATATATATATATATATATATATATATATATATATATATATATATATATATATATATATATATATATATATGTAAAAGAGCAGAGCTGGATTTCATTGGCTCAATTACTACATGGAATCAATCAGGGCTAGACTTCACTTGCTCAATTACTACATGGAATCAATCAGGGCTAGACGTCACTTGCTCAGTTTCTACATGGAATCAATCAGGGCTAGCCTTCACTTGCTCGGTTTCTACATGTCATCAATCAGGGCCAGCCGTCACTTGCTCAGTTTCTACCCGTAATCAATCAGGGCCAGCCATCACTTGCTCAGTTTCTACATGGACTCAATCAGGGATAGACTTCACTTGCTCGGTTTCTACATGGAATCAATCAGGGCTAGACTTCATTTGCTCAGTTTCTACCTGTAATCAATCAGGGCTGAACTTCACTTGCTCGGTTTCCACATGGAATCAATCAGGGCTGAGCTTCACATGCTCAGTTTCTACATGTAATCAATCAGAACTTCACTTGCTCAGTTTCTACATGGAATCAATTAGGCTAGCCTTCAATTGCTCAGTTTCTAGATAGAATCAATCAGGGCTAGACTTTACTTGCTCAGTTTCTACCTGTAATTAATCAGAGCTAGACTTCACTTGCTCAGTTTCTACCTGTAATCAATCAGGGCTAAACTTCACTTGCTCAGTTTCTACATGGAATAAATCAAGGTTAGACGTCATTGGCTCAGTTCCTACCCGTAATTAATCAGGAGAACTTCACTTGCTCAATTTCTCCCTGTAATCAATCAGGAGAACTTCACTTGCTCAGTTTCCAGATAGAATCAATCAGGGCTAGCCTTCACTTGCTCAGTTTCTAGATAGAATCAATCAGGGCTAGCCTTCACTTGTTCAGTTTCTACATGTAATGAGTCAGAGCTAGCCTTCACTTGCTCAGTTTCTACCTGTAATCAATCAGGGCTAAACTTCAGTTGCTCAGTTTCTACCTGTAATCAATCAGGGCTGAACTTCACTTGCTCGGTTTCCACATGGAATCAATCAGGGCTGAGCTTCACATGCTCAGTTTCTACATGTAATCAATCAGAACTTCACTTGCTCAGTTTCTACATGGAATCAATTAGGCTAGCCTTCAATTGCTCAGTTTCTAGATAGAATCAATCAGGGCTAGACTTTACTTGCTCAGTTTCTACCTGTAATTAATCAGAGCTAGACTTCACTTGCTCAGTTTCTACCTGTAATCAATCAGGGCTAAACTTCACTTGCTCAGTTTCTACATGGAATAAATCAAGGTTAGACGTCATTGGCTCAGTTCCTACCCGTAATTAATCAGAACTTCACTTGCTCAATTTCTCCCTGTAATCAATCAGGAGAACTTCACTTGCTCAGTTTCCAGATAGAATCAATCAGGGCTAGCCTTCACTTGCTCAGTTTCTAGATAGAATCAATCAGGGCTAGCCTTCACTTGTTCAGTTTCTACATGTAATGAGTCGGAGCTAGCCTTCACTTGCTCAGTTTCTACCTGTAATCAATCAGGGCTAAACTTCAGTTGCTCAGTTTCTACATGGAATCAATCAGGGCTGAGCTTCACATGCTCAGTTTCTACATGAAATAAATCAGGGTTAGACTTCATTGGCTTAGTTCCTACCTGTAATCAATCAGAACTTCACTTGCTCAGTTTCTACATGGAATCAATCAGGCTAGCCTTCACTTGCTCAGTTTCTAGATAGAATCAATCAGGGCTAGCTCCACTTGCTCAGTTTCTACATGTAATTATTTCACATCATGAGAACATACTTACCTCCCTAACACTCTTGATATACTAGTATATCGGCTCTAAGTTCAATAATAATCAGAATTATAAAATGTTAGATGCCCCTAATGGGCAGGGGATGTACACAGGCATGCACATGACAGACCCCACCTACTGCGCATGCGCATACTGGTACTTCCGTTTTCTAATATATTGGCTGATAAGCTACATGTGGAAAACTTTCCCAGTCTCTTTTTGAGAATTTTCAATACTTGTTATCACCTTTTTTGGATTAATGGCTGATTCAAAGTCAGCAGAGGAAGCTTCCTCATCATCTGTTAAGGTGATATTGTTCCATTTATTAATTTAGACTTGTTAATTCTATATGTTACCGATTTTCGTTCGCGGCCGTTAAGGCGATTTCGGGCGCTGGGAATCCTTGTTAAATTTCTCCCATCGCCTAAGGCTATTAATCCCTTGTGCTTTGTGAACACATAAACACCTGTGTTCACAGGTTCAACTTATGGATGGTAAGGGTTCCTGTTCTTCTCTCGAAGGTTGTTCAATTCTCTTTTTTTTCTTATCATTGTGATATGTCCAAGGGTTGGAGATATATACACCTGTGCAAAAGTTAAGCACCAGCAAAAACAATAGAACTTAGAAACATGATGGTACAACTAGGCTGCCATACTTTTTGTCCCCGCGTTAGCTGACATAATTCCAAGTACGAAATGCACATGCATGCATGACTTCACGCCGCTTGATGTCCGTGCGTGGCGGGAAACAGCACACGTGTTCAGTTATGTAAAAGTCCAGTTTGAGGTGTAGAACAATACATACAGATTTAGGCGACAAGATTAGGAATTTTGTGTTCATGACCGTGGTTTATTTGTACAGAGAGAATTAGCTCTTGATTGTGAACTGCTATGGCAAGACGAAGGTTAAGTGATCGTGTGAAATGGCAAATCATAGGCATGCATACCACTGGTATGTCATGCAGAGAGATTGGCAGACAGCTGAACATTAACCATACTGTAATCAGTCGTTTGATTGCAAAACATGGGCAAACTAACGAGGTGAAGGACAGGCCTAGATCTGGAAGACCGAAGAAGACTACTGCCCGTGATGATCGAGCCCTAGTACGCCTTGTTAGGAGATCTCCATTCACCAACAGCAGAGTGCTCAGCCAGCAATGGGAAACGCGCAATAGAGTGTCAATGTCTACCGCCAAAAGGAGACTGTATGCTGCTGGCATGAAAGCTAGGAGACCTGTCAGACGTCCTCTCCTCGCTGCACACCCCAAAGAGGAGCGTCAGGTGGTGCAATGAAAGAAGACACTGGAACATGAGATCCTGGAGACGGGTACACTGGTCCGATGAAAGTCGGTTCCTGCTTCATGCCACAGATGGTCGAACTCGTGTATGGAGGTCCAGACACACGGCGTATGACCAACGTAACATCATGGAAGAAGTTCCATTTGGTGGAGGTTCCGTTATGATATGGGGGTGCATCTCATTTGATTGTAAGCTGGATCTGTTGACTGTACCTGGAACACTAAATGGACAAAGATATCAAGATTCCATACTGGATAGAGTTGTGGTCCCTCATTTTGTAAATCATGCACCTGGAACCCACCCTATATTCATGGATGACAACGCCCGACCACATCGTGCTAGAGCTGTGCATGAATACCTCCGCCAGAATGCCATCGAAACCCTACCATGGCCAGCAAGGAGCCCTGACATGAACCCTATTGAGCATATCTGGGACATTCTGGGAAACATGGTGAGAAGGAGGGATCCTCCTGTGCAGAACCTACAGGAATTAACAGACGCACTCCATCTTGAATGGCAACGAATACCACAATGGCGTATCAGTCGGTTGGTGACCAGCATGAGACGTCGTGTCCAGGCCGTCATCCAGGCACAAGGTGGATATACCCGGTATTAATAATGACAGTCTCAAACTCGTGCACAGATGTTAAACTTCGTTTTCAGACACCATTAATGACAATCTAGCCACGTGTGTCAACTGTAGGGCAATAGTTGTCAGTTGTGTCAAGGTAACCATATTCAGGCCTCGTTTTCAAGTTCAAACAAAAACATACAGTGTTTTCACATCAAGAGTATACTTACCTCCCTAATACTTTTGATATTGCTAAATATTGGCTTTCACTCAATAAACACTCAGATTAAAACAGTTAGGTGCCCCTACTGGGCAGGGAGTCAGAGCGTAGTCTGGCGGATGCCAGCCCCACCACCGCGCATGCGCAGACTAGCACTTCCTCTTTGCTAATTTATTGGCAGAGAGTGTACACATGCTTTTGTGTTAGAAACTTTCTATACTCTTTTCGAAGCTTTTTGAGACGGTTTGGTAGAAGTTTATCCCTGATAAAGATGGCAGAGAGAGTGACTTCGCCACAGGAGGGCCTTGGACCTTTAAATCAGGTGACTTCTAGTAAAATTAGCGAGTTTTGTCCCGTTGTAATGTGTTTCCGGGACTCGCGCTAAACGTGATAAGCGCCTTGATTAGTTGGTTTATTTCAACTAGGTGCTATATAAGACTAATAACCAGAGGGCGCTGCGCGAGCAGTTTGAGGTGCTTCGTCGTGCCAACGTTCGCGCCGCACCCCCTGCGTATCGTCCCCTGCAGGCTCGAGGTGGTAGTGGCCAGGTCAGAGGCCAACCACCATCGCAGCGTCGGCCTCGGCCGCGTGCGATTCGGCCAGCAGCGAGGGGGGCGCAGGCTCCTCAGGCGCAGTCAGCCAGGCAGCCGCCCGCGCACCGAGGTGCGCGCGGTGCTGGTCGTGGCGCGCGAGGATCTGGACGGGGTAATCGTTCCTGATGGGACGGTTACCGCGGTGAGAACCACGCCGGTGTTTCTGGCAAAGGAGACAGTGCCGCTCTTGCACTCCTTATGTCCACCTCTATCCCTAGGTGGACCGGTGGGAGGCCGGCTAGCCGACCACATGCAAGAGTGGGAACGGTTAACTCAGGACCGTTTAGTCTTGCGATGGCTTTCAGTCGGGTATCATCCCGATTGGATGACAGGCCCGCCATCGAGACTGTCTCTAGTGCCGATCTGGACTCCAAATCCGAGAGATCCAGATCAAAGGTTGTATATCGAGGAGGAAATAAATTCCCTCATACAAAAAGGAGCTATTCAGCCGGCACAGAGGTGTCCGGGCTTCTATTCAACCCTGTTCTTAGTAACAAAGAACACCGGAGGGTGGAGACCAATTCTCAACCTCAAGCCATTGAACAAGTTCATAGAGACGCCCAGTTTTAAGATGGAGACTGTGCGCTCGGTGTTGGCGGGGTTAGAGAGGGGAATGTGGACAGCGTCGATAGATTTGAAGGACGCTTATTTCCACATCCCCATACACAGGAGTTTCCGTCGCTTCCTGAGATTTGCATTCCAGGGCAGACAGTGGGAATTCAGGGTGCTACCCTTCGGAATTTCCACGGCTCCTCGGGTTTTCACCCGTGTGGTTCTTGCGATCACCGCATACCTCCGCAGGAGAAGCATAGCAGTCCACACGTACATAGACGACTGGCTGTTGAAAGCGCACACCCAGGAAAGTTTATCGGCCAGTCTGGAGATTGTTTTGAAAACTCTCACAGACTTAGGCTGGATGATCAATTTCCCAAAATCAGAGCTGATTCCATCCCAGAAGTTTGTTTACCTGGGGATGTTCTTCGATCTAGAGACAGGATATGTTTATCCTACTCAGGAGAGAGTTCAGAAACTCATCATAAACCGCCAGGGCGGAACGAAGTCGCCCAGTCTCTGTATGATGACATGGAGACTGCTTTGTTGGTGTCTGGATCACCAGATTACCTTGAAAGCAGTTCATATTCCGGGAAGGTTAAATCTGCTAGCAGACTCATTGAGCCGAAGGATGAGTGTTTTACCCACGGAATGGCAACTAAATCAATGTGTGGCGGATCATCTGTTCGACCATTGGGGGAAACCCAACATCGATTTGTTCGCAACGAAGAAGAATGCGAAGATGACGACGTACGTCTCTCCGATTCCGGATCCAAGCGCTTTCGCAACAGATGCGTTAGCTATCAGCTGGGGGAGAATGTATGCATACGCATTCCCTCCAGCAATCCTGATTCCAAAAATTCTTCAGAAAATCAGACAAGAGGAATGCCAAGTGCTTCTGATCGCCCCGGATTGGCCAAGCCGATCATGGTATACGGATCTGCTGGACCTTCTGGTCTGCAATCCGGTTCCTCTGCCTCTGATGGACGATATTATCTTCCAGGGCAAGGCCCTTCACAACAATCCGTCAATGTTCAGATTGACTGCGTGGATGTTGTCAAGGAATCTAGAATTAAGGAGGGCTTTTCTGAGCAAGCAGCCATGTTTATGGCCAAAGCCAGGAGGGGGTCAACCTCCAGAGCATATAATTATAAAATCAACAGATTTGCAGAATGGTGCTCAAAAAGATGTATTGATCCAATGGATTCATCTATTCAGGTAGTAGCTGATTTCCTCTGTCACCTCTATGATGCCTATAGCCTCAAGCCTAACTCTATTGCTGGTTATAAGTCAGCTTTAATGTCTGTTATTCCTTGCTTGGCTAAGAGGGGAAGTGATGAAGTAAATACATTAAATGTATTAATTAAAGGCATGGGCAATCTAAGACCAAGGAATCCACCTGTGATTCCGTCTTGGAGTTTATCGCTAGTGCTTCAAGTACTAGGTGATAAGCCGTTTGAACCACTTAGTTCCATTTCTATGAAACTATTAACACTGAAGACTGTGTTTTTAATTGCTGCGGCCTCGGCTAGGCGTAGGAGTGAAATTCATGCCTTATCAGCCGAGGATGACCGTTTTGTGGTTTCAGGGGAAGGCCTTAAGCTGCTACCTAGGATTAATTTCTTGGCTAAAAATCAGTCGTTGAAATATCCAGGTCAACCTATTGTTTTGCCTGCTTTAACTAGATATGATCCTAATTCTAAAGCATGGTGTCCCGTCCGGGCGCTTCGCCGGTACAAACAACGTACGGCGGAGTGGCGCACCGACCAGTCGGCGTTATGGTTGTCTTATATTGAACCCCATGGCAGGGCTTCTAAGGACACCATTTCCAGGTGGATTGTAGAATGCATTCAGTTTTGCCATAAATCCGCCACCGGGAAGCAGGTTGACGTGGCCAAGGCTCACAGTGTCCGCGGCGTAGTGACATCCACTGCCCTATTTAATGGGGTCCCTGTGGATGATATTATGTCGGTGGCTCAGTGGCACTGTGAGTCAAGTTTTACAGACCATTATCTCCGTGACACCTCTAATCCTCTCGCCTTGTCAATTTTGAAAAAATAACTAGGCATATATTTTTGATGGAGTTTCCTCATTGCTTATATATTTCACAATTAATTTATGGAAACAACCACTAATTTGGGACTACATCGTTCTTCACCAATGGGAAGAGGATGTCAGCAGCCATTTCAACAAGGTCAGTCTTGTGTATGTGTTGTCCATTGTTGATTGTCTTGTCACGTTACCCGTTATTAATATGATGATGGTTTTGTGTATTTATGTGGTTCATTGTTGAGAGTATACGAAAATGGAGTTTTTTCGTCTCTGTCCTGTAGTACATGGCACTTGTACGTAGAGAGCGTATAGGACATTGAGGTCATTCGACTCTTCCTCCCAGGAAGGAGGGGGGGGGGAGCGCATATGACATTCGGTCATCTCTCATACATCTGGGGTGTTATCCGATGGTTAGTCAAATCCTGACTGTTTTTTCATACAGTTTCAGAAGTTTAAGTGCCTTAAACGCAGAAAAGCGTATAGGGATGAGCTGGTCTTTTGACCTCGCCTCCCTCCCGCCGAATTCACTGTCGAATTCTGGCAATATCAAAAGTATTAGGGAGGTAAGTATACTCTTGATGTGAAATAAACGAAATCAAGGATTTCTTTTTTCACGAGAGAGTTGATACTTACCTCCCTAGATACGGACCCGGCCTCTCCGTCCCACAGAGGCTCGGTCTTCAGGCTCTTTATAGTTGCATGTGTATCAGCCAATAAATTAGTCAGAGGAAGTGCTAGTCTGCGCATGCGCGGTGGTGGGGCTGGCATCCGCCAGACTACGCTCTGACTCCCTGCCCAGTAGGGGCACCTAACTGTTTTAATCTGAGTGTTTATTGAGTGAAAGCCAATATTTAGCAATATCAAAAGTATTAGGGAGGTAAGTATCAACTCTCTCGTGAAAAAAGAAATCCTTGATTTCGTTTATTCCCCACCATCATAATCAGCATTCCTCTAGTTGCATTATTACCTCTTGCACTAAGATGGATGGGTACATAAATGTTTATGCTATTGCTTTCTTCATAGCACATGAATATACCCTCGCATGTGCGTAAAAATAGGGTGGTGCTTAACTTTTGCACAGGTGTATAGTAAATAAATAAAAGAAATATCTCCTTCCTTTTGTCCCATCCCCCTCATCAGTTCTACAGAAAGAAGTCTCGGCGGATGGATGGACGTGTTCTGCACATGAGGATGGTTTTGCCTGTTTTCAGGCTAAGGGAGTTTATTAGTTATGGCACATAATTATTTGAAAATATTCACAAATTTCTGCTGCCATTTGTTATTGCACTGTATTCTCTCTTGTATGTGCATGGGTTCTCGAATATATAAATAATTTAATATATTATTCAGGAGTAATGAATGTCTTTAGTCACTAGATATTTCTTGCATTCATTTCTGATGTCCCCTCTCCTTGAAGGAGCTGTTGCATTGAGGTTTGATGTCATAATCAACCAGAGTTTTTTCTCTTTCCTTGATGTCATAATCTATAGTTTAGAGAAATCTTTTTGATGTTTTTATCACCCTTTATTATGAACGTGGAGAGATATCTAGATAGTCAATAATTTCTTCTCATTCTTAATTTGGGATCCTGGTTGTGATTTGTTATTATTAGCAAGAGAAGTCAGCTGTCGCATCAGGGTTGTCTGTAATAAAAGTGGGTGTCTTCTCTCGAGTTTGTTCTTGTTTTGTACTAATAGTAAATTAACAAGGGTTTGCAAACTATAATACTCATTGTCTTCATATGCCTTCCTTTTCAGAAGTCATGTCCATCATGTTTCAAGCCCATGAAGGCTAGATTCTTCCCCCACCCTTGCCATCTTTGTACAGTTTGTAGGCTGTCTAACAAATGTGTCATTTGTAAAGAGTGGGGGGGGGGAGTTGGGTGAATCTAACCTCTGAATTCTTTGGTTTTCAGGCTAAGCTGATGGTTGAGGAGGGCAAGAAGGCAAAGAAGGAGGGTAAGAAGGCTTCTTAGAAGGGTGAGCTCGAGGCCTTCAAGGTTGAGTTAGTGAGTGAGATGCGCAGGACTTTGAAAGATCTGATGCCTGACATGCTTCACGGCATGTTGCCGGGCACAGGTGTTTGAACTTACTGCGCATCGACTTCGGTGCAGATAGCCCCTGTCCCTGGATCATGCCCTACTAGCTCGGACAAAGTGTTTAGTCATCCAGGGGCGGCCGTCTTGGACCCAGGCTTGATGTTCGCATCGCCTGGTGATCCAGCGGCGCGAGCATCAGGCGGGACCCGACCAGCGGGCCTGACCACGATCACTCGCAGAGTACCCTCATCATCTGCTTTCGGGCATTCTCATGGTCAGTTTGGGTTAGTTTTTCTTGCTAACTTCCTCACCAGGAAGCTGATGAAGACTACCTGCTCGGTCCACAGGATGATCATGAAGACATGGATGCGAGCGTCTACACTCCTCTCATGGGGAGCGCGGCCGCTCGCATCTATGGCACTGTTCCCTCCAGGTTTCATGATTCAGCCTGTGGGCCGGTTTGGAGCGGATGGCCGCCCGTATAAGATTCCACGCTTAAGCGTGGAATCTCATACTAATGATCCGGGCCGTGCTGGTGTGCATGATACCCCACACATAAGCGCGACCTTGGTGCCCGGCCAGCCTATGGAGAATGTTATGCCAGCCCTCGCGGGCCCGTATGCATTCCCTGGGCCGGGTTCGTCTATAACCACCTCCTCGGCCCTACCTGCGAATGCCATTGAGGATGATGAGGACCCGCTGCTCGTCGGCAATTCGCAGGTAGCCATGGATGAAGACTGGCTTGACGCTTGCGCGTGGCTCCTCGCTGTCGGACAAGAGCTCTCCGTGGATGAAACAGCCGCCGGTAATCCTCGGGCATGGTTACAGGCAAAGCCGTTGGCCAACATGACTGTCTCTGCTGTATGCTGAACATATCTTAGATATGCTCTCGGCGGCAGAGGAGTCGATTAAACCGAAAGATCGCCTCGCGAAGACCCCCCCCCCCCGCGAGGTTGCTAGACGATGTCAGGTTACTGCTAGTCAGTTTGCGCGATATGGCCTAGCGCCCAGACCGAGCACGGCTGGGAGAAGATACATGGCCGGGTTCCCGTGCTGACACGGGAGTGTTGTGCTCGGGCGCTATATGCTCAGCTAATGCCGCCTTGCGCGACACCGAGGAGAGCTCACGAGCAGCGATTAGTGTGCTGTCTCGTGTGTCTGAGCTGCTGTCTGGGGGTAGTAGCAGCCTCGGTGCAGCAACAACCTAGCCCCGTGACAGTCCAACGAGCCATCCAGGATGGGATCAACCTGGCATTGAACTGTCTGTCTAGGTCAGTCACCAAATCACTGAGGACGAGGTGCACTTTTGCGTTGGACAATTTGTGCCCGTCACAAGACCTCAAGTCACGCTTGTTGCAAGCGCCGATGTCGGGCCCTGGTGGTGAAGGTTGTCGGCACCTCCAAGAGACAGTGACTTTGGTGAATAACCAGAGGGCACTGCACAGAGTACATGTGGATGTTCAGCCCTCGGCTGCTCGATAGCAGTACGCTCGTGCGGTGCTAGCATTGTCAGAGGCCAGCAGACCGGCCGGGTTCAGAGACCACGTCGGCCAGCGCCTCAAGCGCAGCCAGCAGCCTGCTCATCGAGGTGCACGTGTCGCTGGGCGTGGCACGCGAGGAGCGGCGCGTGGTAACTGGGGCTAAAAGATTTTCCGGTTACCGCAGGTACCACTCGGGTGTTGTCAACCCTAGGTGCACCAGTGGGAGGTCGTTTGACTTGCCACATTCAGAAATGGGAGTGGTTAATTCAGGACCGCTTAGTCTTGCAATGGCTTTCGCGCGGATACAGTCCAGAATGGGTAAAAGGTCCGCCATTGCATCCGTCTCTGGTACGGGTCTGGACTCAAATTCCAAGAGACCCAGACAAGCGGTTGTGCATAGAAGAGAAGATAGAATCTCTAATTCTAAAAGAAGCAAGTCAACTGGCGCAAGATTTTCCGGGCTTCTATTCAACCGTGTTTCTTGTGACAAAGAACACCAAATCTGGAGATAGTTTTGAAAACTCTCACAGATTTAGGCTGGATAATCAACTTTCAGAAATCAGAGCTGACTCCATCCCAGAAGTTTGTTTACCTGGGTATGTTCTTTGATCTGGAGATTGATATGTTTATCCATCCCAGGAGAGGGTACAAGTACTCATCTCAGTAGTACAGTCAGTGTGTAACAGTCGTTATATTCTAGTATGAGTCTATCTGAGAATGTTAGGTCTGATGGTTTCAATGGAACCAGTCATTCCTAAGTCGGCCTTACGCAGGCAGCCAATTCAATTGTTTCTCATGACTCAGTGGACGCAGAGTTCAGGATCACTGGACTCGCGTATTCAAGTGTTGGACCCTCTCATTCATCACCTTCATTGGTGGATGGAGAGAGGAAATCTCCTGGCGGGGGTCATGCTGACCCCTCCCCACCCTCAGGTAGTGATGTTTATGGATGCATCGATAGAGGGATGGGGAGCGTGCCTAGAAGAAACCACTATATCAGGGCTTTGGAATCTGGAACAGTCAAAGGAACACATCAACATGCTAGAATTGCGGGCTGTAATTCTAGGCCTGGAACACTTAAAAGAAGTGGAGGGAAAATTTGTGATGATACGTTCAGACAACTCTACAGTAGTGAGTTACATAAACCGCCATGGCGGAACGAAGTCGCCCAGTCTCTGTATGATGACATGGAAGCTGCTTTGCTGGTGCATGGATCATATGATCACCTTGAAAGTAGTTCATATTCCGGGAAGGCTGAATCTGTTAGCAGACTCATTGAGCCGAAGGATGAGTATTCTTCCTACGGAATGGCAACTAAATCTATGTGTGGCGGATCACCTGTTCAATCATTGGGGAAAGCCCAACATAGATTTGTTCGCGAATCCGAAGATGACGACGTACGTTTCTCCGATTCCAGATCCAAGCGCTATCGCAATAGATGCACTAGCTATCAGTTGGAAGGGAATGTATGCATACGCATACCCTGCAACAATGCTGATTCCAAGGATTCTTCAGAAGATCAAGCAGGAGGAATGCCAAGTGCTTCTGATCGCCCCGAATTGGCCAAGCCGATCATGGTATACAGATTTGCTGGACCTTCTGGTCTGCAATTCGGTTCCTCTGCCTCTGATGGACACTATTATCTTCCACGCCAAGACCCTTCGCAACAATCCATCAATATTTCAATTGACTGTATGGATGTTGTCAGAAAATCCGGGATTAAGGAGGGCTTTTCTGAGCAAGCAGCCAATTTCATGGCCAGAGCCAGAAGGGTGTCAACCTCCAGAGCATATAATTATAAAATCAACAGATTTGCAGAATCGTGCTAAAAAAAATGTATCAATCCAATAGATGCATATATTCAGGCAGTAGCTGATTTTCTCTGTCACCTGTATGATGCCTATAGTCTTAAGCCTAATTCTATTGCTGGATATAAATCAGCATTAATGACTTATCCTTTGCTTGGCAAAGAGGGGAAGTGATGAAATATGTGTTCTAAATACTCTTATCAAAGGTATGGGCAATCTCAGACCGAGAAATCCTCCACTGACACCGTCATGGAGTCTCTCTGGTTCTTCAAGTTTTGAGTGATAAACCTTTTGAACCACTTAGTGCTATATCTATGAATTTATTGACACTTAGGACTGTATTTTTAGTTGCGGCAGCTTCAGCCAGACGCATGAGTGAAATTCATGCCTTGTCTGCTGAACCTGACCGTTATATAGTTACAGGTGAAGGCCTTAAGCTTCTACCAAGATTGAATTTCTTGGCAAAGAATTAATCTTTAAAATATCCGGGTCAACCTATTATTTTGCCTGCCGTAACCAGATATGATCCTGGTGCTAAAGCATGGTGTCCTGTCCGTGCTTTAAATAAGTACAAGAAAAGAACTCAGGTTTGGCGGACGGACCCATGTTCCCTATGGTTGTCATATATTGAACCCCATGGTAGGGTGTCAAGAGACACTATTTCCAGATGGATAGTAGAATGTATTCAATTCTGTGATAAGACAGCCACTGGAATTCAAGTAGATAGAGCCAAGGTTCATAGTTTTCACATCAAGAGTATACTTACCTCCCTAATACTTTTGATATTGCTAAATATTGGCTTTCACTCAATAAACACTCAGATTAAAACAGTTAGGTGCCCCTACTGGGCAGGGAGTCAGAGCGTAGTCTGGCGGATGCCAGCCCCACCACCGCGCATGCGCAGACTAGCACTTCCTCTTTGCTAATTTATTGGCTGAGAGACAACACATGCTTTTGTGATAGTGCTTTTTGTAGCTCAATTATAAGCGTTTTTGGCAAAATTCAGAACTGTTGATACCTGAGAAAGATGGCAGAGAGAGTAACTTCGCCACAGGAGGGCCTTGGACCTTTAAATCAGGTGACTTCTAGTAAAATTAGCGAGTTTTGTCCCGTTGTAATGTGTTTCCGGGACTCGCGCTAAACGTGATAAGCGCCTTGATTAGTTGGTTTATTTCAACTAGGTGCTATATAAGACTAATCTCTCTTTGTGTTTATGTCCACAGGTCTGTGTGAAGAAATATTATGGACATGACATCAGCAGAGGGTTTGTGTCTCTCCACCATGGTTCCATTTCCTACTAATACTGTTAGGTTATCTAACCAAAAATTCTATGTCCAGTGAGTTGGAGGCCTATTATAAAGGTCTTCTCACTTTGCCCTCTTGATCCAATTCCTTCCCCTAGAGGTGGAGAGAGTTAAGAGGCGTTCAGTGGTGGAGTGCTCCAGTTCATCAGGTTGGATGGTTTGTCTAGACAAGGTGTCAGGTATCTAATTATTGATATGAGGTGATGTTAATTATTTAGAGGAAAGGGAGATAATTAACTTTATTTGCCATTGTTATCAGTATATATCTGATGCTTGTGTAGTCGAAATGTCCATTCTGCACATGTTCTGGTTAGAGATACAATTCGTCCTTGCACTGGGATGTTTGTTGGGGATCGATTTTTTCCTGTCATAGGATTAATGACGTCATAATCAGCCTTGCTCTTTATTAACAATTAAAGTTGTCCGAAGCTGGTTTTCTGATAAATTATGATCTTTATGATCATTTTCCTTCTCTTGAGTTGGTGAGTTTTCTAAGCTTAACTAGTTTGCTCATACTCCTCGTCCTTTGGCCTTTTTCAGAGACCTGGTTGTGCGTCCTGTGGACGATTTTTGAGGGACAAGTTTGGCCCTCATCTCTGTTTTCAGTGTAGCCCCTGTGGTCCCTTGCTTAATTGCGAGATATGTAAGCACTGGGGGGGCGAGCTAATGTCCGAATTCTTGTGCTTGCAGGCGAAGGACAAGGTGGAGGAGGAGAAGAAGAAGCTGAAAAAAGAGGGTGTAAGTAAGAAGGGTAAGAGGAAGGCCTCGTCCGCGGTGGACATGGAGGCCTTCCGGACCGAGATGTTGGGAGAGATGAGGAGGACAATCAAGGATTTGGTTCCAGAGTTGCTTCGTGGCATGCTTCCTGGACCAAATCCTTTATTGACCTCATCATCTGCTTCGGAGCAGGTAATCCCCACCTCTGAATCAACGTTCCTTAGTACGCTTCCGTTGTTTGAAGATTCAGAGGTGGCCCCATTAGAGGGGGCGTTCCACGGCCCTGGCAGCAGGCTTATTGCCGCGCCCAATAGGGACCGTGGACGGTCGTCGCTGGAACCCGCGGGCTGCTTATCAGTCCAGGGGTATCCGCACACCGCGGGTGCCAGTACCTCGTATGGCACCTTCCCTGGCCAGTCCGGGTTAGCTCTCTTTGCTGACCCGGAGTCTAATCTGTCTGGCCAGGAGGATGAGGATTACCTGTTGGGGTCGCCGTCTGAAGACGTGGACATGGATTATGACGTCTGTGCACCCCTCGCGGGGAATACAGGCGCCTTTTTCCACGGTTCTACTCTCCCAGGGGTAGAATCCACGGTTCAGACTGTGGCCCTGGGCGCTGAAGGCCAGCGGTACCGCATACCTCGGCTTGCCGAGAGTGTCGCTGGTGCTGGCCG
This sequence comes from Chaetoderma sp. LZ-2023a, assembly GCA_034401795.1. NCBI lineage: Eukaryota > Metazoa > Mollusca > Caudofoveata > Chaetodermatida > Chaetodermatidae > Chaetoderma > Chaetoderma sp. LZ-2023a. The sequence goes on along the minus strand of CM067370.1, from coordinate 22,455,160 downwards.
GGGCCGTGGTGGGGCGGTATATGCCCCGCGCTCTACCACGGCGCCTGCTCCTGGTCAAACCAGTGATATTAGCATGCCGGTATTGTCAGGCCCGCATGTTCTCCCTGGCTTGCCAGGGATATCAGCGTACCCGCCGTCAAGCTCTGTTGCTTGCGCTCAGGAGGAAGACGAAGGCCCCCGTCTTGTAGAGCGCTCGCAGCTAGCCACGGAGGAGGATTGGTCTGACGCTTGCCAGTGGTTGGTGAGTGTTAGACCAGATCTGCCCGTGGAGCAGTCGGCTAGCCAGCGTGAGCACAGGCCGTGGTTAGCTGGTAAGCCTACTGCTAACGCTATGCCTTCTCTGCCGCTGGCAGAGCATGTCGTTGACATGTTCGAGGCGGCGGAGACGTCCATTAAGTCGAGTGGACGTCTCGCTAAGGCCCCGCGCGAGGTGGCCAGGCGTTGCCGCATCGTGCCCCTGGACTACCAGCGGTACGGTGTGGTACCGAAGCCGAGCGTGGATGACCGCGCGGCTTTGGGTGAGGATGCGCGGCCAGGCTCCCGTTCTGACACGGGAGTCTTGTGTTCGAACGCGTTGCGTTCAGCAAATGCCGCGTTGCGTGATGCGGAGGAGAGTGGGAGGGCTTCGATTGCCGCTCTGTCCCACGTCTCCCAGCTGTTACAAGGGGTAGTAACAGCATCCGCATCGCGCCAGCCAAGTCCGGTCACAGTCCAGCGAGCCATCCAGGATGGTATCAACCTGGCTCTGGACTGTATGACGCGGGCGGTGACCAGGAGTGTCCGGGCAAGGCGCACTTTTGCCTTGGATAATCTGTGCCCGTCCCAGGACCTATACAATAGGCTACTACGTACGCCTATGACAGGTCCTGGTCTCTTTGGAGGTGAGGGGTGTAGGCACCTCCAGGAGACGGTTACTCTGGTCAATAACCAGAGGGCGCTGCGCGAGCAGTTTGAGGTGCTTCGTCGTGCCAACGTTCGCGCCGCACCCCCTGCGTATCGTCCCCTGCAGGCTCGAGGTGGTAGTGGCCAGGTCAGAGGCCAACCACCATCGCAGCGCCGGCCTCGGCCGCGTGCGATTCGGCCAGCAGCGAGGGGGGCGCAGGCTCCTCAGGCGCAGTCAGCCAGGCAGCCGCCCGCGCACCGAGGTGCGCGCGGTGCTGGTCGTGGCGCGCGAGGATCTGGGCGGGGTAATCGTTCCTGATGGGACGGTTACCGCGGTGAGAACCGCGCCGGTGTTTCTGGCAGAGGAGACAGTGCCGCTCTTGCACTCCTTATGTCCACCTCTATCCCTAGGTGGACCGGTGGGAGGCCGGCTAGCCGACCACATGCAAGAGTGGGAACGGTTAACTCAGGACCGTTTAGTCTTGCGATGGCTTTCAGTCGGGTATCATCCCGATTGGATGACAGGCCCGCCATCGCGACTGTCTCTAGTGCCGATCTGGACTCCAAATCCGAGAGATCCAGATCAAAGGTTGTGTATCGAGGAGGAAATAAATTCCCTCATACAAAAAGGAGCTATTCAGCCGGCACAGAGGTGTCCGGGCTTCTATTCAACCCTGTTCTTAGTAACAAAGAACACCGGAGGGTGGAGACCAATTCTCAACCTCAAGCCATTGAACAAGTTCATAGAGACGCCCAGTTTCAAGATGGAGACTGTGCGCTCGGTGTTGGCGGGGTTAGAGAGGGGAATGTGGACAGCGTCGATAGATTTGAAGGACGCTTATTTCCACATCCCCATACACAGGAGTTTCCGTCGCTTCCTGAGATTTGCATTCCAGGGCAGACAGTGGGAATTCAGGGTGCTACCCTTCGGAATTTCCACGGCTCCTCGGGTTTTCACCCGTGTGGTTCTTGCGATCACCGCATACCTCCGCAGGAGAAGCATAGCAGTCCACACGTACATAGACGACTGGCTGTTGAAAGCGCACACCCGGGAAAGTTTATCGGCCAGTCTGGAGATTGTTTTGAAAACTCTCACAGACTTAGGCTGGATGATCAATTTCCCAAAATCAGAGCTGATTCCATCCCAGAAGTTTGTTTACCTGGGGATGTTCTTCGATCTAGAGACAGGATATGTTTATCCTACTCAGGAGAGAGTTCAGAAACTCATCTCATTAATTCAGTCAGTGTGCGACAGTCGTCATGTCCTGGCACGGGTTTACTTGAGAATGCTGGGGTTGATGGTTTCATTGGAACCAGTCATTCCTCAGGCCGCCTTACGCAGGCGGCCGATCCAGTTATTTCTCATGACACAATGGACCCAGAGTACAGGTTCGCTGGACTCGAATGTGCCAGTGTTGGCGCCTCTGATTCATCACCTGCAATGGTGGTTGGACACAGAGAATCTCTTGGTGGGGGTTATGCTAACCCCTCCCCACCCTCAGGTGACTGTGTATACAGATGCATCGATGGAGGGCTGGGGAGCTTGCCTGGAAGAGTCCACGATATCAGGGCTTTGGAATCTGGAACAGTCAAAGGAACATATAAATCTACTGGAGCTAAGAGCAGTAGTCCTGGGCCTGGAACATTTCTTACAGAAAGTTCAGGGCAAGATTGTTCTTATTCGTTCAGACAACTCAACAGTTGTGACTTACATAAACCGCCAGGGCGGAACGAAGTCGCCCAGTCTCTGTATGATGACATGGAGACTGCTTTGTTGGTGTCTGGATCACCAGATTACCTTGAAAGCAGTTCATATTCCGGGAAGGTTAAATCTGCTAGCAGACTCATTGAGCCGAAGGATGAGTGTTTTACCCACGGAATGGCAACTAAATCAATGTGTGGCGGATCGTCTGTTCGACCATTGGGGGAAACCCAACATCGATTTGTTCGCAACGAAGAAGAATGCGAAGATGACGACGTACGTCTCTCCGATTCCGGATCCAAGCGCTTTCGCAACAGATGCGTTAGCTATCAGCTGGGGGAGAATGTATGCATACGCATTCCCTCCAGCAATCCTGATTCCAAAAATTCTTCAGAAAATCAGACAAGAGGAATGCCAAGTGCTTCTGATCGCCCCGGATTGGCCAAGCCGATCATGGTATACGGATCTGCTGGACCTTCTGGTCTGCAATCCGGTTCCTCTGCCTCTGATGGACGATATTATCTTCCAGGGCAAGGCCCTTCACAACAATCCGTCAATGTTCAGATTGACTGCGTGGATGTTGTCAAGGAATCTAGAATTAAGGAGGGCTTTTCTGAGCAAGCAGCCATGTTTATGGCCAAAGCCAGGAGGGGGTCAACCTCCAGAGCATATAATTATAAAATCAACAGATTTGCAGAATGGTGCTCAAAAAGATGTATTGATCCAATGGATTCATCTATTCAGGTAGTAGCTGATTTCCTCTGTCACCTCTATGATGCCTATAGCCTCAAGCCTAACTCTATTGCTGGTTATAAGTCAGCTTTAATGTCTGTTATTCCTTGCTTGGCTAAGAGGGGAAGTGATGAAGTAAATACATTAAATGTATTAATTAAAGGCATGGGCAATCTAAGACCAAGGAATCCACCTGTGATTCCGTCTTGGAGTTTATCGCTAGTGCTTCAAGTACTAGGTGATAAGCCGTTTGAACCACTTAGTTCCATTTCTATGAAACTATTAACACTGAAGACTGTGTTTTTAATTGCTGCGGCCTCGGCTAGGCGTAGGAGTGAAATTCATGCCTTATCAGCCGAGGATGACCGTTTTGTGGTTTCAGGGGAAGGCCTTAAGCTGCTACCTAGGATTAATTTCTTGGCTAAAAATCAGTCGTTGAAATATCCAGGTCAACCTATTGTTTTGCCTGCTTTGACTAGATATGATCCTAATTCTAAAGCATGGTGTCCCGTCCGGGCGCTTTGCCGGTACAAACAACGTACGGCGGAGTGGCGCACCGACCAGTCGGCGTTATGGTTGTCTTATATTGAACCCCATGGCAGGGCTTCTAAGGACACCATTTCCAGGTGGATTGTAGAATGCATTCAGTTTTGCCATAAATCCGCCACCGGGAAGCAGGTTGACGTGGCCAAGGCTCACAGTGTCCGCGGCGTAGTGACATCCACGGCCCTATTTAATGGGGTCCCGGTGGATGATATTATGTCGGTGGCTCAGTGGCACTGTGAGTCAAGTTTTACAGACCATTATCTCCGTGACACCTCTAATCCTCTCGCCTTGTCGATTTTGAAAAAATAACTTGGCATATATTTTTGATGGGGTTTCCTCATTGCTTATATATTTCACAATTAATTTATGGAAACAACCACTAATTTGGGACTGCATCGTGCTTCACCAATGGGAAGAGGATGTCAGCAGCCATTTCAACAAGGTCAGTCTTGTGTATGTGTTGTCCATTGTTGATTGTCTTGTCACGTTACCCGTTATTAATATGATGATGGTTTTGTGTATTTATGTGGTTCATTGTTGAGAGTATACGAAAATGGAGTTTTTTCGTCTCTGTCCTGTAGTACATGGCACTTGTACGTAGAGAGCGTATAGGACATTGAGGTCATTCGACTCTTCCTCCCAGGAAGGAGGGGGGGGGAGCGCATATGACATTCGGTCATCTCTCATACATCGGGGGTGTTATCCGATGGTTAGTCAAATCCTGACTGTTTTTTCATACAGTTTCAGAAGTTTAAGTGCCTTAAACGCAGAAAAGCGTATAGGGATGAGCTGGTCTTTTGACCTCGCCTCCCTCCCGCCGAATTCACTGTCGAATTCTGGCAATATCAAAAGTATTAGGGAGGTAAGTATACTCTTGATGTGAAATAAACGAAATCAAGGATTTCTTTTTTCACGAGAGAGTTGATACTTACCTCCCTAGATACGGACCCGGCCTCTCCACCCCACAGAGGCTCGGTCTTCAGGCTCTTTATAGTTGCATGTGTATCAGCCAATAAATTAGTCAGAGGAAGTGCTAGTCTGCGCATGCGCGGTGGTGGGGCTGGCATCCGCCAGACTACGCTCTGACTCCCTGCCCAGTAGGGGCACCTAACTGTTTTAATCTGAGTGTTTATTGAGTGAAAGCCAATATTTAGCAATATCAAAAGTATTAGGGAGGTAAGTATCAACTCTCTCGTGAAAAAAGAAATCCTTGATTTCGTTTAGTCCGTGGTGTGGTTACTTCCACGGCATTATTTAATGGTGTTTCTATTGAAGAAATTATGTCAGTAGCCCAGTGGCACTGTGAATCAAGTTTTACCGACCATTACCTTCGTGATACTTCTAAGCCGCTCACCGTCTCAGTCCTCAGAAAATAAATAAATGTAGAGGTATATATTTGTAATTAGTTTTCCTCCTCTCCTATTTACAAATATCACATTTGTTGGTAGGGTATCCCTACTATTAGCTGGTACAATTCTCTTCATCCAGTGGGGGAAGAGATGAGTGCCACGCCCAAGACATCAGAGGTCAGTACATGTGACCATTTTGTTTTTTGTCCTGGTGATGGTGTCATTTTTTATTTATTTAATATGGTGATGGTTAATGTCTCTTAATTGTGGTTCTTTCAGAGTTTTTGAAATTGAAGCAATTCTTCTTTATTCCAATGTCTAGTAATACTTTCATCAAGTATTAGAGAACGTGCTAGTCATTTAGAGCAGCGTTTTTTCCCAACCTTCCTCAGAAAGGGGGGGGGGGGGGGGGGTGGCGGTGGGGGGTGAGCGCATTTGGCTTTTGATCAATCTCTATTCATCGGTTGATTATCCGATGCAATGTTCTATTCCTGGTTGTGTTTCAGACACAATTTCAGATCTCTTGAAAATTCAAAGAGCCTATTCTCTTCGAGGGTGTGCTGGTTTTCAGGACCTTGCCTCTCACCAAATTTACTTTCAAATTCTGGTTTTTATCAAGAGTGTTAGGGAGGTAAGTATGTTCTCATGATGTGAAATAAGAAAATTTACCAAAATTCTTTTTCACGATTGAGATGACATACTTACCTCCCTAACAGGATTCTTTCCTCTCCACCCCACAGGGGCCTGGTCCTTTAGTTATTTGAATAGTTGATTCCATGTCAGCCAATATTTAGTAATGGAAGTACCAATATGCGCATGCGCAGTAGGTGGGGTCGGTCATGTGCATGCCTGTGTACCTCTCCTTTCATTAGGGGCATCTAACTTTATACTTCTGAATATTATTGAACTTATATAGTATATCAAGTGTTAGGGAGGTAAGTATGTCATCTCACTCGTGAAAAAGAAATTTATTAAATTTTCTTAATTAGGGTTAGCCTTCACTTGCTCAGTTTCTACAAGTAATCAATCAGGGCTAGACTTCACTTGCTCGGTTTCTACATGGAATCAATCATGGCTGAACTTCACTTGCTCAGTTTCTACATGGAATCAATCAGGGCTGAACTTCACTTGCTCAGTTTCTACATGGAATCAATCAGGGCTGATCTTCACTTGCTCAGTTTCTACATGTAATCAATCAGGGCTGAACGTCACTTGCTCAGTTTCTACATGGAATCAATCAGGGCGGAATGTCACTTGCTCAGTTTCTACATGTAATCAATCAGAGCTAGACTTTACTTGCTCAGTTTCTACATGTAATCAATCAGGTCTGAACTTCACCTGCTCAGTTTCTACATGTAATCAATCAGGGCTAGACTTTACTTGCTCAGTTTCTACATGTAATCAATCAGGGCTGAACTTCACTTGCTCAGTTTCTACATGGAATCAATCAGGCTAGCCTTCACTTGCTCAGTTTCTACATGGAATCAATCAGGCTAGCCTTCACTTGCTCAGTTTCTACATGGAATCAATCAGGGCGGAATGTCACTTGCTCAGTTTCTACATGGAATCAATCAGGCTAGCCTTCACTTGCTCAGTTTCTACATGTAATCAATCAGGGCTGAACTTCACTTGCTCAGTTTCTACATGGAATCAATCAGGCTAGCCTTCACTTGCTCAGTTTCTACCTGTAATAAATCAGGTTGAACTCCACTCATGATTCCTGGTGTTTTTAAGATCCATGTTCTATTAGCATTGAGCTGACTCGTGATTCCTGGTGTATTTAAGGTCCATGTTCTATTAGCATTGAGCTTGTGATCTGTGATGTATTTCAGATCCATGTGATGAATGATGACACCCGAGGAGCCACAATGGAAGCTGTTATCAGCAGAATGAAGGCGATCCAGCCAGCTGCTATGCAGACTAACAATGATCTGCAGCTCCAGGCAGCTAACATCAGATTTATAGCTGTCTCTGCTACAATACCAAACATTGAAGATGTATGATTTATCATCTTATTAATTTTCATCCATATAACATACAGCTCGGAAATAACTTAACATGGAAACTTTAAACCCAAATAAAACCTGTTGAATATTTTAAGCATAATTGGATTGGAAGATATTGTTGCTTAACGCAGCGATGTCTTCTAATCCAATTATGTTCAAAATATTCAAAAGAACATTTCTTACTAACTAACATGTTTCAGTGTTGTTTTGAATACATGTTAACAAATGTCTAAGCTGTACACTACATTCATAAGATTCAATTTACACGGCATATCTCGAGACAAACAGGAAAGCCTTTTTGTCACTTGCTCAAAATATTTAGCAGATTTCTGACATTTTATAACCTGAATTATTTTCTCTGTGCTGTTGAATGTGCTAACACATGTATAATAATCATTTTAAAATTAAATAGCGTAATGGGATTTTATGACATTTAAGTTATGTCATTATTTCATTGTCAGCTGAAACAAAAAATCTATTGCATAAATAGCTTTAGAATGTGTCTGAATATACCTTTTAATGTATTTGTGGTTACTTCTTAGTGCATTTAAATCTAGTTTCAAATGTATTTAAATGTAATTTTGAGTATATTTAAAATTAGTTTTTTATTTGATTTCAATGTAATTAGCACTTTTTCCACAGGTCGCTGAATGGCTTGGTGATGGAGAAAGTACAGCAGTTTTTCACAAGTATGTCTCACATTCGGGTACTAGTTATTTTAAGAAATGTGTGTTTTTGTAACTAGGGGTAAAGATGACGCTAAGGAGAAAACCAATGTTTAACATATCAAAGAAATCTAACTGTCCCATGGCAAAGCATCTCTTCATATTCAAAACTACGTTATCTGTCCACAAGCTAGTAGCACTATTGTTGAGACAAGCTTTACATGCAGGCAGGCAGGTAGACAGGCAGACTTATACAAGGTGTGAGTTGCAACTAAAAAACAAAACATGTAATAATAAGTAGTAATAGCTTTATTTATGATTAATGTACTAAAATTTTTTAAATCATTATAAACACATAGGCACGTATGTACTTGTTGAGATCATAAAAACATATTTATATGCAATATTCTTTTCTCAATAGCCCATTCAGTAACATGATTATGAAATTTTTGTGTGTGCTTCTATTTCTCACATGTAGATTGGATGACAGTTACCGTCCTGTTCGGCTAAGGAAAGTAGTGCTCGGATTTGCATGTAGTGAAATGACCTCAGATTTCAAGTTTGACATAACGCTTAGTTATCGACTGACTGGGATTATACAGACATACTCTGAAAGAAAACCTACTTTAGTGGTAAGTCAGTATAGATAACAGGCGTCATAGCTAGCATCTGTCATTCTTCCACGGCGAAGTCGGCCAAACCAGTCTGCAGTGGTCTTGAGTAATGTTCATTTGCGGGCCAAAAGAAGACAGTTTTCAAAGTTTGCCATTGGAATGACTAGCTCGATGACCAAGCCGGTCATCCCAGTGATACATTTTTTTTAATAGTCTTCGGCAGCAAATGGACATTTATTAAGCAGATATTATAAAAATTTTGGACCAAATTTAGCCTTTGAGTGGTTAAAAACTAACTTTGTTAATTTTAACACATAAATGTACTTCATCATGTCTCCTGAAAATAAGAAATTTAAAAGTGAAAACCTTTTTGTGAGCTTTTAAACACTGTCACATGGCCCTGTAGGTGGGGCTTAGAATACACCTTCCGTATCCTCTGCGTGTCGTAAGAGGCGACTAAAGGAGGTAAGGGTGAGGTAACCATGACAGAAACCTCGAGTGCTGAAGACGGAGGTTCCAGGCCGCACGGCGCACTCTAATAAACCATGGATCCACGCACTTAACGCTTATGATCATGTCGATAGTCACTTACAGGACTGGCGGTATGATCAGCGGACGAAAAGAAGAAGAAAAAACACTGTCACTGCAAAGAGAAAAGCTTAAATTTTGACATTCACGTTATGTTTTTTCCGCAGTTTTGCTCTACTAGAAAGAGTGTTCAGCAGACTGCAGCTATACTGATCAAAGATGCCAAGTTTATAATGAACATGGAACACAAACAGCAGCTGATTAAATGTTCTAATATGCTGAAAGACTCAAAACTACGAGGTAACAAAGGAGTGCTATAAGCTTCATGCTTTATTCAAGGTTTTCTCTACTGTGGTCATTGGAAATCTTATAGATGTTATAAATGTCCTCAGGATGTTATAAATCTCCTATAGATGTTATCGATCTATAGATGTTATAAATGTCCTACGGATGCATAAATGTCCATGGATGTTATAAATCGCCTATGGGTGCTATAAATGTCCTACGAACGCATAAATGGCCCATGGATGTTATGCATTTCTTATGGATGTTATAAAGGATGTTATAAATCTATGGATATTATGGTTATCCTATGGATGTTATAAATATCCTATGGATGCTATAAATGTCCTGCAGACGCATAAATGTCCCATCGATGTTATAAATGTCCTATGGATGGTATAAATGTCCTATGGATGTTATAAATGTCCCATTGATGTTATAAATGCCCTATGGATGTTATAAATGTCATATGGATGTTATAAATGTCTTGTGGATGTTATAAATGTCCTATGGATGTTATAAATGTCCTATGGAGGGTATAAATGTCCTATGGATGTTATAAATGTCCTATGGATGGTATAAATGTCCCATTAATGTTATAAATGTCCCATTGTTGTTATAAATGTCCTATGGATGTTATAAATGTCCTATGGATGGTATAAATGTCCCATTGATGTTAAATATCCCATTGATGTTATAAATGTCCCATTGATGTTATAAATGTCCCATTGATGTTATAAATGTCCCATTGATGTTATAAATGTCCCATTGATGTTGTAAATGTCCCATTCATGTTATAAATGTCCCATTGATGTTATAAATGTCATGGATGTTATAAATGTCATATGGATGTTATAAATGTCATATGGATGTTTTGAATGTCCCATTAATGTTATAAATGTCCCATTGATGTTATAAATGTCCTATGGATGTTATAAATGCCATATGGATGTTATAAATGTCTTGTGGATGTTATAAATGTCCTATGGATGTTATAGATGTTCTACAGATGTTATAAATGTCCTATGGATGTTATAAATGTCCTATGGATGGTATAAATGTCCTATGGATGTTATAAATGTCCCATTGATGTTATAAATGTTCCATTGATGTTATAAATGTCATATGGATGTTATAAATGTCTTGTGGATATTATAAATGTCCTATGGATGTTATAGATGTCCTACAGATGTTATAAATGTCCCATTGATGTTATAAATGTCCCATTGATGTTATAAATATCCTATGGATGTTATAAATGTCCTATAGATGTTATAAATGTCATATGGATGTTATAAATATCTTGTGGATGTTATAAATGTCCTATGGATGTTATAGATGTCCTACATATGTTATAAATGTCCTATGGATGTTATAGATGCCCTACAGATGTTATAAATGTCCCATTGATGTTATAAATGTCCTATGGATGTTATAAATGTCCCATTGATGTTATAAATGTCTTATGGATGTTATAAATGTCCCATTGATGTTATAAATGTCCTATGGGAGTTATAAATGTCATATGGATGTTAAAAATGTCTTGTGGATGTTATAAATGTCCTATGGATGTTATAGATGTCCTACAGATGTTATAAATGTCCCAGGGATGCATACATGTCCAGGTTTATTGATCTTTGTTTACTATAAATACTGCACTTGTATCATTCGTCTGTTCATCTTTAACTTTATGGTAAAGCCACAGATATCTTAGCATGTCACTTTCATATGACAACTGGTGCTTATTTTGGAACATCTGCAAGATTTTCTGTCTGAGTTGATGTAATCTAACAAATAGTTTTCAATGACGTTGTATCCAAAATGTTAACAACCTTTCCTCTACTAACACTGTCTCTCTGCAAGTTAAGAGTTTGGCATCAATGTGATGATGGTTAATATAAGGCACTGTAATGAATGTGTCTTTGAAGACCATTTCTCTCACTGGCAAAGGGTTAATCCTACATGCAGTCATAGCTCCATCTAGAGACCCTCTGCCACATAATGGATGTGTCTGAAGACAGTTTCCAGTTGCAATCTGGTGAAATAACACCTCAATAATCAGGATGCAACGCTAGTGACAGTTTCTTGGCTTTTTATTGACTCCTGTGGCTCATGGCCTACACACATCATATGGGTAGGCTGAAGAATATTAAAAAAATAATATGACCGGAAGCCATTACTGACTAATGCCTTCTGTTTCATTAGTTTCAAAATAATCAACTGAATCTTTGTTGTATTGTGAAGTATTTGTTGCAATTAATGTGCTGACTGCTAAAATTCTGTTGTATTTACTGTTCTAACAATGTTTTAGCCGAATAAGTTCTTATTGCTGGCTTCATAGTGCTGGCTTAATAGTGCTGGCTTTATTATGTTCCTTTTGTATTTACAGAATATATGCTGAATGGCGTAGGTTATCATCATGCTGGCATGGACATGCATGACAGAAAGCTTATCGAGGAGATGTTTACAAAGAGTCAGCTTCCTGTACTTAGTGAGTAATTATCACTCATGCACATGCATACACGCACAGGTCTATGCATGCAAGCATACACAGATATGCAGAACTGGAGGCTCAAAAAGATGTTCACTGATCGCCAGTTGCCTATTGAATAATTAAACCTTCCTCCACTACCTGACCTACTAGATGGTAATGTATCTAGATAATGACTCAAGTTCTACTTATAGCAACCTCTGTTTACTTTACCTGTAGCAGCATATTCTTGTTGAGAGTCCAAGCAATTACATTGTTTTGTGGTCAAGGCTATGATAACCTAATTATTTGAAAATATTTCCAGATGATAGCTCAAGTTGTACTGAAAAGATTTTCATCAAAGTTTACCTTAACTTTGTGTATTTACTTCAGAAGGATTTAACCTGACACAGGTTCAGTCAAGTCTGGACAGTAGCATAACTGATCCCGTTGTGATTTCTATAATACCGGTACCATAACTAAGTGACAGATTTATACAAGAAAATGCCCCAAAAACAGTAAAAATAAATGATTTTTCATTGTGAAAAATACCTGTTAATTTTGGAGAATACCTGTTTGTCATCTGGTGTTTTGATAAAAATGTATCATTCATGTAGAATAGTACCTTTTTGTATCTGTTGTGCTTGGTATTATTAATCCCCTACCGGTAAAACCTGGGGGACTATAGGTTTGCACTCTGGCCATCTGTCCGTCTGTCGCAATTGGTTTTCAGCACTTTTTTGCAGTCCAGTTTCAGGTGTATGCATCAATTTTTTATGGAGTTATGCCCCTTTCAACTTAAGAAATACGAAAAATATCAGCTTTCCGCACATTTTTTCGCACTTCATCAAGATATTTAAGGGGAAATCGGTACATCGCTTTACTATAAGGAGTTACAGAGCAAGTTTGAGTTTCAGACATTTTCGTCAATTTTTCATGGAGTTAATGCCCCCTTTCGGCCTGAAATACTTAAAATATTAGTTTTCCGCACTTTTTCTCACGGTCTTTCAAGATATTCAACTGAGGATCAGTTCTTTCGTTGCTTTGTTATGAGAAATTACAGACCAAGTTCGAGTTTCAGGAGTTTGCGTCAATTTTGGGTGGAGTTACATCCCCTTTTGACATGAAATACAAAAAATGTCTGTTTTCCACACTTTTTTCGCTCCTTCAAGGCATTCAACTGACAATTGGTAGGTTGCTTTATTATAGGGAGTTACAGAGCAAGTTCGAGTTTCAGACATTTTCATCAATTTTCTGTGGAAAAAATGCCCCATTTCAACTTATGAAATACAAACAATATTAGTTTTCCTAACTATTTTTAGCAGTCTTTCAAGATATTCATCTGAGAATTTGTGCGTTGCTTTGCTATGAGAAATTACAAAGCAAGTTCGAGTTTCAGGAGTTTGCGTAAATTTTGATGGCGTTACATCCCCTTTTGACTTATGAAATACGAAAACTATCTGTTTTCCGCACTTTCTTTCGCACTCGTCCAAGGGATTCAAATGAGAATTGGTAGGTTGCTTTATTATAGGGCGTTATAGAGCACGTTTTAGTTTCAGACATTTTCGTCAATTTTCTCCCCTTTTCGACTTATGAAATACAAAAAATATTAGTTTTCCACAATTTTTTTTGCAGCCCTTCGAGATATTCAACTGAGAATTGGTACATTGCTTTGTTATGTGAAATGACAGAGCAAGTTCGAGTTTCAGGCGTTTGCGTCAATATTTGATGGAGTTATATCCCCTTTTGACATGAAATACAAACATTTGACTTTGTCGTTCTCCATCACCATATATAGCTGAACCTTGGTATATTGCTTTGTTATGAGAAGTTACAGATCAAGTTCAAGTTTCAGCTGCTTCTGTCAATCTTTAATGGAGTCTGACTGTCAATCTCTAAAGATTTATATCACCAGGTTGGGGACATGTATTGCAAAGCAATACTTGCAGAATGCTTGTTAATACATAGTATGTCCTACAGCCTTTTAAGTTTAGTGTCAACACCAATAGTATATGATATTATATTATATGTGATTAATAAATAATGGTGCCCTATAATTCCAAAGAACCCTTTTGATTAGTAAGTGAAAGACTGATTACATAGAACTTTATGGATGAGGGTAACCCTTTAAGATTGATCAAGTAAATTAAGGTATTTGCTTTATGTATGTCAATTTGCAGGACAATAGATTTTTTGAAAATTTACCAATGAAATGACTGGCTCAGTTCTTGAGCCAGTCATTCCAATGGTAAATTTAAAAAAAAAGAGTTTGGCCTGTAAATTTAAGAATTCCTCAAAACAGCTGTAAAGGCGGGTTTGACCTGCGTGATCATTAAAGGATTAAGCTCTTTATCTGAGATTTTACAAAATTGTCTTTTAAAACTACTTACTGGCTATGAATTTGACTGTTTCCAGTGGCTACGAGTACTTTATGCATGGGAGTGAATCTACCAGCACACCTTGTTGTGATTAAAACCACCACCTTCTATGTGATGGGTGTTCATCAGGAATACTCCAATACTCAGGTGCTACAGATGATTGGTCGAGCTGGAAGACCACAGGTATGTAATGGATGAATCCACTTTTAGCTATGCCTTGCCAATGTCTAGCTAAGCTCCACCCATGTTTTGTGCATGTTGGGATCGATTTATATACTTTGAATACAGAATTTCCAGAATCTCAATTTCATGGTAACAATACAGCTAACCTGTTGAATATTTTGAAACTAATTTGACTGAGGGCTGTTGCTACCTATGGCGCCAACATAGTCCAGTCAAATTAATTTCAAAATATTCAACAGAATGCTTATTAAATGGTAAAAACATACAATTCATATACTTGATGGACTATTCCATGTTTATGATGTATTATTTCTGTCAATTATGATTGTGACGTCAGTCTACATGTGACAATTGATTATGACATCATATACTTGACTGACAGATTGGATTCATCCATACTCTGCATATCTTTTGTCATATGAATTATCTTGAAACCTGATGCTGAGGATTAGTGTTGGTCTGTGCTTAATGTTTTGTTATGAGGCAGAGCTTCTCCTTTAGTTGTTAATATTTCTTTGTGTTGAAACGATTTGGAGAGCTACGTCTCTTGTCACAATATATATATATTGTGACAGACAGACCAGATTTCAAAAACCTTCATTAAGACAAGCAGCTCCCGACTCAAACAATAAGCAATTCAAGGGAGGTAACTTTATCATGCTTCATATATATATATTTGGAGAGCTATGTCCCTTGTCATATATATTGTGACATGGGACATAGCTCTCCAAATATATATGAAGCAGGATAAAGTTACCTCCCTTGAATTGCTTATTGTTTGAGTCAGGAGTTGCTTGTCTTAATGAAGGTTTTTGCATTCTGGTCTGTCTGTCTCTGTCCTGTCTGTCTATAGCTGTATCTTGGTAACTGCTGGTCCTATTTTTTATTGTTGCTGTTTATATTTGCTACTCACTTTGGACATATATTGAATCGGTGTCTCTTGGTTAGTATGAGATGTGACGGTTCATGACTGGAAGCTTGAGTTACAGTAAATATTGTGCTATCTTTTCTTTCCCTCTCAGTTTGATACATCTGCCACTGCTGTGATTATGACCAAGAACTCCACCAAGGTAAAACGCTATGATTTAACCTGTTAATGGTCAAGGAAATATAGAAAGCTTCGCAAGTGTTCATTTGCAGACCAAAGGAAGACTCGGCCATTCCAATGGTAAATTTTCAAAAAGCTTTTCTCTTGATCTGCAAATGTACATTTATCAAAGCCACTGCTGAGGCCAGTTCCGGCTGTCTTGCCCATTAAGAAGGTTAATTCTTTGGTACAAACTCTCCTAAATTCTATGCCAAACATATGTACATCATCATGATATTTTGAGCTCTTTTGTACCATTACATGACTGTGTAATGCTTCTTCTGAATTTAGGCCATCATCATCAGTATAGTGTAAGTCATATTGAACTTTATTACTTCTGCTTATGTCTATGTTTAGTAGTGTTTTGATGAATCCTGAAGGTTAAAGTGATTCACTTTTAATCATATCTCATAACTTACACGGTTCTAGGGCTTCTTTCTATATATATTTTAGAACATGAAATCTGGTCGGCTTCATCGGGAGACTTACCTAATCAAATCTTGATGAAATTCCTAAAAATGTCTTCTAAACAACTTATAGCTGAAACCTAGGGAACTTTCACTTTGTTAAAATACATTCATCTTATGTATTACATCCATTCTTAACACGTCAACCCACACTTTCCTATGATTTTAACTTCCTGTCTTTTGCCATATTTCAGGCCCCACCCACCCCACCCCTCTACGATCCCGCGGAATATAATCTTGTATTAACCATTCAATGATTAAATATGGTTGAGAAAATCTAAATATTTCCCTTCTGAATGTCCATTTGCAGGGCAAGAGAAAACAATTTGGGAAATTTCCACTAGAATGACTGGCCCGTTACACATTCCAGTCATAGATTAAAAAAAATAGTCTTCACTTGGTCTGCAAATATCCATTCCGCAGGACCACTGCAGAGGCCGGTTTTGTCCATCTTGACCAGTGAACGGTTAATTATAATATGCAATGTGAGGCATGTAGGCCTCTTGATACCTTTATTCTGATGTGAGACATGTAGGCCCGCTTGATGCCTTTATTCTGATGTGAGACATGTAGGCCCTCTTGATGCCTTTAGTCTGATGTGAGACATGTAGGTTGATGCCTTTAGTCTGATGTGAGGCATGTAGGCCCGCTTGATACCTTTATTCTGATGTGAGACATGTGGGCTCTCTTGATGCCTTTATTTCACATCAAGAGTATACTTACCTCCCTAATACTTTTGATATTGCTAAATATCGGCTTTCACTCAATAAAACACTCAGATTAAAAACAGTTAGGTGCCCCTACTGGGCAGGGAGTCAGAGGTAGTCCGGCGGATGCTCGCCCCACCACCGCGCATGCGCCGACTACTACTTCCTCTTTGCTCATTTATTGGCTAAGGGTTACATGCGGTTTTGTGCTACTCTACATTTTCTGCGCGTTTACCTTGTTTTTCACTTATTTGACGGTTGTTGTACGTTCGTGTCATGTCGGAAAGAGAGGACTCACCTTTGGAAGGAGCTGGATCTCTTTATCAGGTGATTTCTATGATATTCTAGCGTGTTTTGTCCCGGTATAATGTGTTTCCGGGACTCGCGCTTACCGTGATTAGCGCCTATTTGAGTTGGTTTTTTACAACATGGTGCTTCATAAGTCTCATTTCTCTTTGTGTTTTTGTCCACAGGTATCACGTAGAAGCTTTGATGGACTTCTCGGCACAAGAGGATATGTTTCTCTCCACCACGGTTCCATTTCCTACTAATACTGTTAGGTTATCTAACCAAAAGATCTATGTTCAGTGAGTTGGAGGCTTGTTATAAAGGTCTTCTCGCTTTGCCCTCTTGATCCAATTCCTTTCCCTTCGGTGGAGAGAGTGTAGAGGCGTACTATGGTGGAGTTCTCCGGTACATCACGTTAGATGGTTTGTCTATACAAGGTGTCAGGTATCTAATTATTGATAAACAAAAGGGGAGATAATTTCCTTTTTTGCCAATGCTAGAATTGGAAGGAGTTATCTCTGTATATCTGATTGTTGTGTACTCGAAATGCCAATTCAACTGGAATGTTCCGGTTACTTATACAATTCGTTCTTGCACTTGGTGCTTGTTGCGGATCGATTATTTTTGTCACGGGATTGATGACGTCATAATCGGCCTTGGCCTTTATTAACATTTAACGTTTTGTCCAACGCTGGTTCTTCTTGACTTGCGATCTTTAGGATCCTGTCCCTCTCTTTTTAGTTGGTTTTGAGTTCGCTAACCTTAACTATCTTGCTCATTGTCCTTGTCCTTTGTCCTGTTTCAGAGACCTGGTTGCCCGTCCTGCGGGAGGTTTCTGAAGAATAGATTCGTACCGCACTTGTGCTTCAGCTGCAGTCCCTGTGGACCGTTGCTGAAGTGCGATGTATGTAAGCAGTGGGGGGGGAGATCTAATGTCTGATTTTCTCTCATTGCAGGCGAGGGAGAAGGTGATGGAGGAAGAGAGGAAGAAGAAGAAGGAGGGTAGTAAGAAGGGTAAGAAGAAGGCCTCATCCGCGGTGGATATGGAGGCCTTCAGGTCCGAAATGTTGGGAGAGATGCAGAGGACAATAAAGGAGTTGGTCCCAGAGTTGCTTCGCAGCATGCTTCCTGGGCCAGCTCCTTTGTTGTCCTCGGCATCTGCTTCCGAGCAGGTGATCCCCGCCTCTGAATCCGGTCTCTTTAGGTCCGGTCCGTTTGAGGATTCAGAGGTGGCCCCTTTGTTGGGGGCAGTCCAAGACCCTGGCAGCAGGCATGGCGCCGCGCCGAGGGGCCGTGGACAACGGTTGTTGCTGGGACCCGCGGTCTGCTCATCAGACCCCGGGTATCCGCGCGCCGAAGGTGTCAAGGCCTCCTATGGCACCTTTCCTGGCCAGTCCGGGTTAGCTCTCTTTGCTGACCCGGAGTCTAATCTTTCTGGCCAGGAGGAAGAGGATCTCCTGCTAGGGTCGCCTTCTGAGGACGTGGACATGGAATACGACGTCTGTGCACCCCTCGCGGGGAATACAGGCGACGTGTTCCGTGGTTCTACTCTCGCAGGAGTAGATTTCACGGTCCAGAAGGTGTCCCTGGGCGGTGCTGTTGACCACGGATACCGCATACCTCGGCTTGCCGATGGTGTCGCTGGTGCTGGTCAGGGCCGCGATAGGGCGGTGTTTACCCCACACTCTGCCACGGCGCCTGCTCCTGGTCAAGCCGCGGAGTTCAGCATGCCTGCTCTCGGGCCCGCATGCTTTTCCGGGCTTGCCAGGGGTATCAGCTTATCCGCCGTCGACGTCAACTGCGGGTGCTCTGGAGGAAGATGAAGGCCCTCGTCTAGTAGAGCGCTCGCAGTTAGCCACGGAGGAGGATTGGTCGGACGCTTGCCAGTGGCTGGTAAGTGTTCGGCCCGATCTACCCGTGGAGCTGCCGGCTAGCCAGCGTGACCATAGGCCGTGGTTAGCTGGTAGGCCGGCGGCTACCACTATGCCATCTCTGCCGCTGGCTGAGCATGTCGTGGACATGTTCGAAGCGGCGGAGGCGTCCATTAAGGTTAATGGATGTCTCGCGAAGGCCCCTCGCGAGGTGGCGAAGCGTTGCCGCATCGTGCCCCTGGACTACCAGCGGTACGGTGTGGTGCCAAAGCCAAGCGTGGATGATCGCGCGGCTTTAGGCGAAGATGCGCGGCCGAGCTCCCGTTCTGACACGGGAGTCTTGTGCTCGAACGCGTTGCGTTCGGCGAATGCCGCGCTGCGTGATGCGGAGGAGAGTGGGAGGGCGTCGATTGCCGCTCTGTCCCACGTCTCCCAGCTGCTACAGGGGGTGGTAGCGGCCTCCGCATCACGCCAGCCAAGCCCGGTAACAGTCCAGAGAGCCATCCAGGATGGTATCAACCTGGCTTTGGACTGTTTGACGCGGGCGGTGACCAGAAGTGTCCGGGCGAGGCGCACGTTTGCCCTTGACAATCTGTGCCCGTCCCAGGACCTGTATAATAGGCTGCTGCGGACGCCTATGACAGGTCCTGGTCTCTTTGGAGGTGAGGGATGCAGGCACCTCCAGGAGACGGTCACTCTGGTTAACAACCAGAGGGCGCTGCGTGAACAATTTGAGGTGCTCCGGCGGGAGCGTGTTCGCGCGGCACCCCCTGCGTATCGTCCTCTGCAGGCTCGAGGTGGTGCTGGCCAGGTCAGAGGCCAGCCACCGTCGCAACGTAGGCCTAGGCCACGTGCGATTCGGCCAGCAGCGAGGGGGGCGCAGGCTCCCCAGCCGCACCCAGCCAGACAGCCGCCCGCGCACCGTGGTGCGCGCGCCGCTGGGCGGGGCGCGCGGGGATCTGGTCGCGGCAATCGGGCCTGATGGGCTGGTTACCGCGGTGGGAACCACTCCGGTGTTTCACGCCGAGAGGACAGTGCCACTCTTGCACTCCTTATGTCCGCCTCTATCCCTAGGTGGACCGGTGGGCGGCCGTTTGGCCGGCCACTTGCCAGAGTGGAAGCGGTTGACTCAGGACCGTTTAGTCTTGCGATGGCTTTCAGTCGGGTATCGTCCCGACTGGATGACAGGCCCGCCATCGCGACTGTCTCTCGCGCCGATCTGGACTCCGATTCCACGGGATCCGGATCAGAGGTTGTGTATAGAGGAGGAAATAAGTTCCCTCATACTAAAAGAAGCCATTCAGCCGGCACAGAGGTGCCCGGGCTTCTATTCAACCCTCTTCTTAGTGAAGAAAAACACCGGAGGGTGGAGGCCGATTCTCAACCTCAAGCCTTTGAACAAGTTCATAGAGACGCCCAGTTTCAAGATGGAGACTGTGCGCTCGGTATTGGCGGGGTTGGAGCGAGGAATGTGGACCGCTTCCATAGATTTGAAGGATGCGTATTTCCACATTCCCATAGAGAGGAGTTTCCGTCACTTCCTGAGATTCGCATTTCAGGGCAGGCAGTGGGAATTCAGGGTGTTACCCTTCGGGATTTCCACGGCTCCTCGGGTCTTCACCCGTGTGGTTCTTGCGATCACTGCATACCTCCGCAGGAGAAGCATAGCAGTCCACACGTACATAGACGACTGGCTGTTGAAAGCACACACCCGGGAATCGTTGTCAGCCAATCTGGAGATTGTTTTGAAAACTCTCTCGGACTTGGGCTGGATGATCAATTTCCCGAAATCAGAGCTAACTCCATCCCAGAAGTTTGTTTACCTGGGCATGTTCTTCGATCTGGAGACGGGGTATGTGTACCCCACTCAGGAGAGGGTTCAAATACTCATCTCGGTAATACAGTCGGTGTGCGACAGTCGTCATGTCCTGGCACGGGTTTACTTGAGAATGCTGGGCTTGATGGTTTCTTTGGAACCAGTCATTCCGCAGGCCGCCTTGCGCAGGCGCCCGATCCAGTTGTTTCTCATGACACAGTGGACCCAGAGTTCGGGTTCGCTGGACTCGAGTGTGTCAGTGTTGGCGCCTCTGGTTCACCACTTGCAATGGTGGTTAGATACAGAGAATCTCTTGCCGGGGTTTTTGCTGACCCCTCCCCACCCTCAGGTGACTCTGTATACAGATGCATCGATGGAGGGGTGGGGAGCTTGTCTGGAAGAGTCCACAGTATCAGGGCTTTGGGATCTGGATCAGTCCAAGGAACATATCAATCTACTAGAGCTAAGAGCAGTAGTCCTGGGCCTGGAACATTTCTTAAAGAATGTTCAGGGCAAGATTGTTCTGATTCGTTCAGACAACTCGACAGTAGTGACTTACATAAACCGCCAGGGCGGAACGAAGTCGCCCAGTCTCTGTATGATGACATGGAAACTGCTTTGTTGGTGCCTGGATCATGGGATCACCTTGAAAGCAGTTCATATTCCGGGGAGGTTAAATCTGCTAGCAGACTCATTGAGCCGAAGGATGAGTGTTTTACCCACGGAATGGCAACTAAATCAATGTGTGGCGGATCGTCTGTTCGACCATTGGGGGAAACCCAACATAGATTTGTTCGCAACGAAGAAGAATGCGAAGATGACGACGTACGTCTCTCCGATTCCAGACCCAAGCGCTTTCGCAACAGATGCGTTAGCTATCAGCTGGGAGGGAATGTATGCATACGCATTCCCCCCAGCAATCCTGATTCCAAAGGTGCTTCAGAAAATCAGGCAGCAGGAGTGCCAAGTGCTTCTGATCGCCCCGGATTGGCCAAGCCGATCGTGGTATACAGATCTGCTGGACCTTCTGGTCTGCAATCCGGTTCCGCTGCCTCTGATGGACGACCTTATCTTCCAGGGCAAGGCCCTTCACGACAATCCGTCAATGTTCCGATTGACTGCGTGGATGTTGTCAAGGAATCTAGAATTAAGGAGGGCTTTTCTGAGCAAGCGGCCATGTTTATGGCCAAAGCCAGGAGGGGGTCAACCTCCAGAGCATATAATTATAAAATCAACAGATTTGCAGAGTGGTGCTCAAAAAGATGTATTGATCCAATGGAATCATCTATTCAGGTAGTGGCTGATTTCCTCTGTCACCTATATGATGCCTATAGCCTCAAGCCTAACTCTATTGCTGGTTATAAATCAGCTTTAATGACTGTTATCCCTTGCTTGGCTAATAGGGGGAGTGATGAAGTAAGTACATTAAATGTATTAATTAAAGGCATGGGCAATCTAAGACCAAGGAATCCTCCACTGATTCCGTCTTGGAGTTTATCACTGGTGCTCCAGGTACTAGGTGATAAGCCTTTTGAACCACTTAGTTCCATTTCTATGAAAATGTTAACTCTTAAAACTGTATTTTTAATTGCTGCGGCCTCGGCGAGGCGTAGGAGTGAGATTCACGCCTTATCAGCCGAGGTTGACCGTTTTGTGGTTACAGGGGAAGGCCTTAAGCTTCTACCTAGGATTAATTTCTTGTCTAAAAATCAGTCATTGAAATATCCAGGTCAGCCTATTTTTTTGCCATCTTTAACTAGATATGATCCTGGTTCTAAAGTATGGTGTCCCGTCCGGGCGCTGCTCCGGTACAGACAGCGTACTTCGGAGTGGCGTACCGACCTATCTGCTTTATGGTTGTCATATATTGAACCCCATGGTAGGGCGTCTAAGGACACCATTTCTAGGTGGATTGTGGAATGTATTCAATTTTGTCACAAATCCGCCACCGGGCGACAGGTTGACGTGGCCAAGGCTCACAGTGTCCGCGGTGTCGTGGCATCCATTGCCCTGTTTAGTGGGGTCCCTGTGGATGATATTATGTCAGTGGCTCAGTGGCACTGTGAGTCAAGTTTTACAGACCATTACCTCCGTGACACCTCTAACCCTCTCGCCTTGTCGATTTTGAAACAATAACCGCTTTATGTTTGTGAAGAGTGCTTCCGCAATGCTTATATACTTCGCCATTCAGCGACGGTGACAACCACTTGTCGGGACTGTATCATGCTTCTCTACTGGAATCGTGATGACAGCTTCCTAGTACAACAAGGTCAGTCTTGTTCATGTGTTGTTCATTGTTTTGTATTGTCACATTACCCAGTGTTATTGATATGGTGATGGTTTATGTGGGTTGTGGTTCTTTAGAGAGAGTATACGAAAATGGAGCCTTTTCGTCTCTGTCCTATAGTACTTGGCACTAGTACGAAGAGAGCGTGTAGGACATTGAGGTCATTTAATCTTCCTCCCAAGGGTGGGGGGGAGCGCATATGACAAATCGGTCATCTCTCAGGCATCGGTTGTGTTATCCGATGGTTTATCAAATCCTGACTGTGTTTTCACACAGTTTCAGACGTCATAAGTGCCTTAAACGCTTGAAAGCGTATAGGGAAGAGCTGGTCTTTTGACCTCGCCTCCCTCCCGCCAGATTCACTTTCGAATTCTGGCAATATCAAAAGTATTAGGGAGGTAAGTATACTCTTGATGTGAAATAAACGAAATCTAGGATTTCTTTTTTCACGAGAGAGTTGATACTTACCTCCCTAGATACGGACCCGGCCTCTCCGCCCCACAGAGGCTCGGTCTTCAGGCTCTTGGTAGTTGCATGTGTTAGCCAATAAATGAGCCAGAGGAAGTAGTAGTCGGCGCATGCGCGGTGGTGGGGCGAGCATCCGCCGGACTACCTCTGACTCCCTGCCCAGTAGGGGCACCTAACTGTTTTTAATCTGAGTGTTTTATTGAGTGAAAGCCGATATTTAGCAATATCAAAAGTATTAGGGAGGTAAGTATCAACTCTCTCGTGAAAAAAGAAATCCTAGATTTCGTTTATTCTGATGTGAGGTATGTAAGCCCTCTTGATGGCTTTATTCTGAAGTGAGGCATGTAGGCTCTCTTGATGCCTTTATTCTGATGTGAGGCATGTAGGCCCTCTTGATGCCTTTATTCTGATGTGAGACATGTAGGCTTTCTTGATGCCTTTGCTCTGATGTGAGGCATGTAGGCCCTCTTGATGCCTTTATTCTGATGTGAGGCATGTAGGCTCTCTTCATGCCTTTATTCTGATGTAAGGCATGTAGGCCCTCTTGATACCTTTATTCTGATGTGAGGCATGTAGGCCCTCTTGATGCCTTTATTCTGATGTGAGACATGTAGGCTCTCTTGATGCCTTTGCTCTGATGTGAGGCATGTAGGCCCTCTTCATGCCTTTATTCTGATGTGAGGCATGTAGGCTCTCTTGATGCCTTTATTCTGATGTGAGGCATGTAGGCCCTCTTGATGCCTTTATTCTGGTGTAAGGCATGTAGGCCCTCTTGATACCTGTATTCTGATGTAAGGCATGTAGGCCCTCTTGATGCCTTTATTCTGTTGTAAGAATTGTGCTGTGTCTTTTCAGATAAAGTATGAAGCCTTGATGGGAGGAACACAGCTCATTGAAAGCAGGTTAGTTAATAATAAGCTTGTTTGTTAACTCGGTGAATGTGGTGTCCATCACTCATTCTTCTTTCTTATGGATTGTGGAACACAGTTCATTGAAAGCAGGTAAGCTAATAAGCTTGTTTATTAATGCTGTGAATGTGGTGTCCATCACACAGTCTTCTTATGGATTGTGGAACACAGCTCATTGAAAGCAGGTAAGCTAATAAGATTGTTTATTGATGCTGTGAATGTGGTGTCCATCACCCAGTCTTATGGATTGTGGAACACAGCTCATTGAAAGCAGGTAAGCTAATAAGCTTGTTTGTTAACTCAATGAATGTGGTGTCCATCACCCAGTCTTCTTATGGATTGTGGAACACAGTTCATGGAAAGCAGATAAGCTAATAAGATTGTTTATTGATGCTGTGAATGTGGTGTCCATCACCCAGTCTTCTTATGGATTGTGGAACACAGCTCATTGAAAGCAGGTAAGCTAATAAGCTTGTTTATTGTTGCTGAGAATGTGGTGTCCATCACCCAATCTTATGGATTGTGGAACACAGCTCATTGAAAGCAGGTAAGCTAATAAGCTTGTTTATTGATGCTGTGATGTGGGGACCATCACTCGTTCTTATGGATTGTGGAATACAGCTCATTAAAAGCAGGTAAGCTAATAAGCTTGTTTATTGATGCTGTGAATGTGGGGTCCATCACTCATTGTTATGGATTGTGGAACACAGCTCATTGAAAGCAGGTAAGCTAATAAGATTGTTTATTGTTGTTGTGAATTTGGTGGTTATCGCCCAGTCTTATGGATTGTTGAACACAGCTCATTGAAAGCAGGTAAGCTAATAAGCTTGTTTATTAATGTTGTAAATGTGGTGTCCATCACGCAGTCTTATGGATTGTGGAACACAGCTCATTGAAAGCAGGTAAGCTAATAAGCTTGTTTATTGATGCTGTGTATGCGGTGTCCATCGCCCAGTCTTAGGGATTGTGGAACACAGCTCATTGAAAGCAGGTAAGCTAATAAGCTTGTTTGTTGACTCTGTAAATGTGGTGTCCATCACCCAGACTTCTTATGGAACACAGTCTTATGGATTGTGGAACACAGCTCATTGAAAGCAGGTAAGCTAATAAGCTTGTTTATTGATGCTGTGAATGTGGTGTCCATCGCCCAGTCTTATGGATTGTGGAACACAGATTATTGAAAGCAGGTAAGCTAATAAGATTGTTTATTGTTGCTGTGAATGTGGTATCTATCGCCCAGTCTTATGGATTGTGGAACACAGATCATTGAAAGCAGGTAAGCTAATAAGATTGTTTATTGTTGCTGTGTATGTGGTGTCCATCGCCCAGTCTTATGGATTGTGGAACACAGCTCATTGAAAGCAGGTAAGCTATTGTAGCGGTAGCCCAGTGGCACTGTGAGTCGAGTTTCACAGACCATTATCTCCGTGACACCTTGAATCCTCTCACCTTATCGATTTAAAAAAAATAATTTAGGTGTACATATTTTGATGAGGTTTTCATTTTTTATATCTCACAATTTATCAATGTAAACAACCACTTGTCTGGACTGCATCAGTCTTCACCAATGGGAAGATGATGACGACATCAAGCAATTCACACGGTCAGTCTTGTTTATGTGTTGTTCATTGATTGTTTTGTCACGTGACCCTTCGTTATTAATATGGTGATGATACATGTTTTATGTGGTTCATTCTTGAGAGTATACGAAAATGGAGTCTATCGTACAAGGCACTTGTACATAGAGAGCATATAGGACATTGAGGTCATTCTGTCTCCCTCCCAAGAAAGGGGTGGGGTGGGGCATGGGGGAGAGCGCATATGACATATAGTCTTCTCTCAGCCATCAGTTGTGTTATCTGATGTTCAAATCATTTCCTGGTTGTGTTTTTTCTCACAATTTCAGAAGTTTAAGTGCCTTAAACGCAGAAAAGCACATAGGGAAGAGCTGGTCTTTTGACCTCGCCTCCCTCCCACCAAATTCTCTTACAAATTCTGGCAATATCAAAGAGAGTTAGGGAGGTAAGTATATTTTTGAAGTGAAATAAACGAAATCACGGATTTCTTTTTTCACAAGCGAGTTGATATTTAACACAAACCCAACCTCTCCGCCCCACAGAGGCTCGGTCTTCAGGCTTTCGTAAGTTGCATTGTGTCAGCCAATAAATTAGTCAGAGGAAGTGCTAGTCTGCGCATGTGCGAGTTTGGGGCTGGCATCCGCCGGACTGTCATCTGACTACCTGCCCAGTAGGGGCACGTAACTTTTCTAATCCGAGTGTTTAGTGAGTGGAAGTCGATATTTGGGAATATCAAAGAGTGTTAGGGAGGTAAGTATCAACTCTTTCGTGAAAAAAGAAATCCATGATTTTGTTTATTTTGAACATTATCGGATTGGGTCTTCCAATCCAGTTAAATATGTTCAACATGCTTTATTTTGTTTTGGAACTATTTTAAGGTATTTTGTGAGCTGTACTGTACCATCAGTTGTAAACATGTTAATTGTAGAGTCTGATGGATTTACAAAGAATTTGTCTCTCAAACAGTATTCTTTGCAAACAAGAAGATGCATTGTTGATGAATTAACATAAACGAAATCTAGGATTTCTTTTTTCACGAGAGAGTTGATACTTACCTCCCTAATACTTTTGATATTGCTAAATATTGGCTTTCACTCAATAAACACTCAGATTTAAAACAGTTAGGTGCCCCTACTGGGCAGGGAGTCAGAGCGTAGTCTGGCGGATGCCAGCCCCACCACCGCGCATGCGCAGACTAGCACTTCCTCTGACTAGATTATTGGCTGACACACATGCAACTATTAAGAGCCTGAAGACCGAGCCTCTGTGGGGTGGAGAGGCCGGGTCCGTATCTAGGGAGGTAAGTATCAACTCTCTCGTGAAAAAAGAAATCCTAGATTTCGTTTATTTCACTTCAAGAGTATACTTACCTCCCTAATACTTTTGATATTGCCAGAATTCGAAAGTGAATCTGGCGGGAGGGAGGCGAGGTCAAAAGACCAGCTCATCCCTATACGCTTTTCTGCGTTTAAGGCACTTAAACTTCTGAAACTGTAAGAAAAAACAGTCAGGATTTGACTAACCATCGGATAACACCACCGATGTATGAGAGATGACCGAATGTCATATGCGCTCCCCCCCCCTCCTTCCTGGGAGGAAGAGTCGACTGACCTCAATGTCCTATACGCTCTCTACGTACAAGTGCCATGTACTACAGGACAGAGACGAAAAAACTCCATTTTCGTAACTCTCAACAATGAACCACACAAATACACAAACCATCACCATATTAATAACGGGTAATCGTGACAATACAATCAACAACGGACAACACATGAACAAGACTGACCTTGTTGAAAATGGCTGCTGACATCATCTTCCCCTTGGCAAAGACTGATGCAGGCCCAAAAAAGTGGGTGTTTCCATAAATTAATTGTGAAATATATAAGTAATGAGGAAAAACCTCCTCAAAAAATATAAACCGATTTATTTTTTCAAAACCGACAAGGCGAGAGGATTAGAGGTGTCACGGAGATAATGGTCTGTAAAACTTGACTCACAGTGCCACTGAGCCACCGACATAATATCATCCACAGGGACCCCATTAAATAGGGCCGTGGATGTCACTACGCCGCGGACACTGTGAGCCTTGGCCACGTCAACCTGCTTCCCGGTAGCGGATTTATGGCAAAACTGAATGCATTCCACAATCCACCTGGAAATGGTGTCCATAGAAGCCCTCCCATGGGGTTCAATATATGACAACCATAACGCTGACTGGTCGGTGCGCCATGCCGCCGTACGTTGTTTGTACCGGCGCAGCGCCCGGACGGGACACCATGCTTTAGAATTAGGATCATATCTAGTTAAAGCAGGCAAAATAATAGGTTGACCTGGATATTTCAACGACTGATTTTTAGCCAAGAAATTAATCCTAGGTAGCAGCTTAAGGCCTTCCCCTGAAACCACAAAACGGTCATCCTCGGCTGATAAGGCATGAATTTCACTCCTACGCCTAGCCGAGGCCGCAGCAATTAAAAACACAGTCTTCAGTGTTAATAGTTTCATAGAAATGGAACTAAGTGGTTCAAAAGGCTTATCACCTAGTACTTGAAGCACTAGCGATAAACTCCAAGACGGAATCACAGGTGGATTCCTTGGTGTTAGATTGCCCATGCCTTTAATTAATACATTCAATGTATTTACTTCATCACTTCCCCTCTTAGCCAAGCAAGGAATAACAGACATTAATGCTGACTTATAACCAGCAATAGAGTTAGGCTTGAGGCTATAGGCATCATAGAGGTGACAGAGGAAATCAGCTACTACTTGAATAGATGAATCCATTGGATCAATACATCTTTTTGAGCACCATTCTGCAAATCTGTTGATTTTATAATTATATGCTCTGGAGGTTGACCCCCTCCTGGCTTTGGCCATAAACATGGCTGCTTGCTCAGAAAAGCCCTCCTTAATTCTAGATTCCTTGACAACATCCACGCAGTCAATCTGAACATTGATGGATTGTTGTGAAGGGCCTTGCCCTGGAAGATAATATCGTCCATCAGAGGCAGAGGAACCGGATTGCAGACCAGAAGGTCCAGCAGATCCGTATACCATGATCGGCTTGGCCAATCCGGGGCGATCAGAAGCACTTGGCATTCCTCTTGTCTGATTTTCTGAAGAATTTTTGGAATCAGGATTGCTGGAGGGAATGCGTATGCATACATTCTCCCCCAGCTGATAGCTAACGCATCTGTTGCGAAAGCGCTTGGATCCGGAATCGGAGAGACGTACGTCGTCATCTTCGCATTCTCCTTCGTTGCGAACAAATCGATGTTGGGTTTCCCCCAATGGTCGAACAGACGATCCGCCACACATTGATTTAGTTGCCATTCCGTGGGTAAAACACTCATCCTTCGGCTCAATGAGTCTGCTAGCAGGTTTAACCTTCCCGGAATATGAACTGCTTTCAAGGTAATCTGGTGATCCAGACACCAACAAAGCAGTTTCCATGTCATCATACAGAGACTGGGCGACTTCGTTCCGCCCTGGCGGTTTATGTAAGTCACAACTGTTGAGTTGTCTGAACGAATAAGAACAATCTTGCCCTGAACTTTCTGTAAGAAATGTTCCAGGCCCAGGACTACTGCTCTTAGCTCCAGTAGATTTATATGTTCCTTTGACTGTTCCAGATTCCAAAGCCCTGATATCGTGGATTCTTCCAGGCAAGCTCCCCAGCCCTCCATCGATGCATCTGTATACACAGTCACCTGAGGGTGGGGAGGGGTTAGCAAAACCCCCGGCAAGAGATTCTCTGTATTCAACCACCATTGCAGGTGATGAATCAGAGGCGCCAACACTGACACATTCGAGTCCAGCGAACCTGTACTCTGGGTCCATTGTGTCATGAGAAACAACTGGATCGGCCGCCTGCGTAAGGCGGCCTGAGGAATGACTGGTTCCAACGAAACCATCAACCCCAGCATTCTCAAGTAAACCCGTGCCAGGACATGACGACTGTCGCACACTGACTGAATCAACGAGATGAGTTTTAGCACTCTCTCCTGAGTAGGATAAACATATCCTGTCTCTAGATCGAAGAACATCCCCAGGTAAACAAACTTCTGGGATGGAGTCAGCTCTGATTTTGGGAAATTGATTATCCAGCCCAAGTCTGTGAGAATTTTCAAAACAATCTCCAGATTGGCGGACAAACTTTCCCGGGTGTGCGCTTTCAACAGCCAGTCGTCTATGTACGTGTGGACTGCTATGCTTCTCCTGCGGAGGTATGCTGTGATCGCAAGAACCACACGGGTGAAAACCCGAGGAGCCGTGGAAATTCCGAAGGGCAACACCCTGAATTCCCACTGTCTGCCCTGGAATGCAAATCTCAGGAAGCGACAGAAACTCCCGTGGATGGGGATGTGGAAATAAGCGTCCTTCAAATCTATCGACGCCGTCCACATCCCCCTCTCCAACCCCGCCAACACCGAGCGCACCGTTTCCATCTTGAAACTGGGCGTCTCGATGAACTTGTTCAGTGGCTTGAGGTTGAGAATCGGTCTCCACCCTCCGGTGCGTTTTGTTACTAAGAACAGGGTTGAATAGAAGCCCGGACACCTTTGTGCCGGCTGAATAGCTCCTTTTTGTACGAGGGAATTTATCTCCTCCTCGATACACAACCTTTGCTCTGGATCTCTCGGAACGGGAGTCCAGACTGGCACCAGAGACAGTCGCGACGGCGGGCCTGTCACCCACTCTGGATGATACCCGACGGAAAGCCATCGCAAGACTAAACGGTCCTGAGTTAACCGTTCCCACTCTTGCATGTGGCCGGCTAGCCGGCCTCCCACCGGCCCACCTAGGGACCGCGGTGGACACGAGGCATGCAAGAGCGGCACTGTCTCCGTCGCCATACACACCGGAGTGGTTCTTACCGCGGTAAGCGTCCTGTCAGGACCGATAACCACGCCCAGATCCTCGCGCGCCCCGCCCCGCCCCGCGCGCACCTCGGTGCGCGGGCGGCTGCCTGGCTGACGGCGCCTGAGGAACCTGCGCCCCCCTCGCTGCTGGCCGAATCGCACGCGGCCGAGGCCGACGCTGCGACGGTGGCTGGCCACTGACCTGGCCAGCACCACCTCGAGCCTGCAGGGGACGACACGCCGGGGCCGCGGCGCGAGCGTTAGCACGACGCAGCACATCAAACTGCTCGCGCAGCGCCCTCTGGTTCTTCACCAGGGTGACCGTCTCTTGGAGGTGGCGACATCCCTCACCTCCAAAAAGACCAGGGCCCGTCATAGGCGTACGCAGTAGCCTATTGTACAGGTCCTGAGACGGGCACAGATTGTCCAGGGCAAACGTGCGTCTTGCCCTGACACTCCTGGTCACCGCCCGAGTCATACAGTCCAGCGCCAGGTTAATACCATCCTGGATGGTTCGCTGGACAGTGACCGGACTTGGCTGGCGCGATGCGGATGCCGTTACTACCCCCTGTAACAGCTGGGAGACGTGGGACAGAGCGGCAATCGAAGCCCTCCCACTCTCCTCCGCATCACGCAACGCGGTATTCGCCGAACGCAACGCGTCCGCGCACAGGACACCCGTGTCAGAACGGGAGCCTGGCCGCGCATCCTCACCCAAAGCCGCGCGGTCATCCACGCTGGGCTTGGGCACCACACCGTACCGCTGGTAATCCAGGGGCACGATGCGACAACGCCTGGCCACCTCGCGAGGGGCCTTCGCGAGACGTCCACTCGACTTAATGGACGACTCCGCCGCCTTGAACATGTCAACGACATGCTCCGCCAGCGGCAGAGAAGGCATAGCGTTAGCAGTCGGTTTCCCAGCTAACCACGGCGTGTGAACACGCTGGCTAGCCGACTGCTCCACGGGCAGATCAGGCCTAACGCTCACCAACCACTGGCAAGCGTCATACCAATCCTCCTCCGTGGCTAACTGCGAGCGCTCTACAAGACGGGGTCCTTCGTCTTCCTCCTGAGCGCAAGCAGTAGAGCTTGACGGCGGGTATGCTGATACACCTGGCAAGCCAGGGAAAACACGCGGGCCTGACAGCACCGGCATGAGAATATCACTGGTTTGACCAGGAGCAGGCACCGTGGCAGAGCGCGGGGTATATATAGTCTCACCACGGGCCCGGCCAGCACCAGCAACACCCTCGGCAAGCCGAGGTATGCGGTACCGCTGGCCATCAGCAGCGCCCTGGGCCACCACCTGAGCCGCGGACTTTACTTCAGGGTGAGTAAAACCGTGGAATAAGGCGCCTGTATTCCCCGCGAGGGGTGCACAAACGTCTTCATCCATGTCCACGTCGTCAGACGGCGACCCTAGCAGGTAATCCTCATTACCCTGGTCAGAAAGATTAGACCCCGGGTCAGCAAAGAGAGCTAACCCGGGCTGACCAGGAACGGTGCCCTAGGAGGAACTGGCCACCGCGGCGTGCGGATACCCCTGGACTGATAAGCAGCCCGCGGGTTCCAGCGACAACCGTCCACGGTCCCCTATCGGCGCGGCAATAAGCCTGCTGCCAGGGCCGTGGAACGCCCCCTCTAATGGGGCCACCTCTGAATCGTCGAACAACGGAAGCGGACTAAGGAAAATCGATCCAGAGGCGGGGATTACCTGCTCCGAAGCCGATGATGAGGACAGTAAAGGATTTGGTCCAGGAAGCATGCCACGAAGCAACCCTGGAACCAAATCCTTTACTGCCCTCTTCATCTCTCCCAACATCTCGGTCCGGAAGGCCTCCATATCCACCGCGGACGAGACCTTCCCCTTACCCTTCCTACTTACAACCTCTCGTTTCCGCTTCTTCTTCTTCTCCTCCTCTACCACCTTGTCCGTCGCCTGTAAGCAGCACAAGAATTCGGACATTAACTCGCCCCCCCCAGTGCTTACATATGTCACAATTAACCAATGGACCACAAGGGCTACATTGATAGCACAGATGCGGCCAGAACTTTTCAAGAATAAAACGACCACAGGACGCGCAACCCGGTCCCTGAAACAGGGCAAAGGACAAGGAGTATGAGCAACTAGTTAAGCTTAGACACTCAATCCAACTCAAAGAGAAGGAAAATGATCATAAAGATCAATATACATCAGAAACCAGCATAGCGCTTAAATTGCTGATAAATACATAGCCAGGCTGATTATGACGTCATTAATCCCGTGACAGGAAAAATTCGATCCCAACAAAACATCCAAGTGCAAGGATGAATTGTATGCTGAATGGATAAGTCGACTACACAACCATCAGATACATATAGATAACTCTTTTCTGGCAAAAATGTTAATTATCTCCCTTTGTTTGTTTACAATAATTAACATCACCACATTATCAATAACTAGATACCTGACACTTTGTATAGACAAACCATCCAACGTGACGAACCGGAGAACTCCACCATCTGCACGCCTCTTAACTCTCTCCACCTCATGGGGAAGGAATTGGATCAAGAGGGCAAAGTGAGAAGACCTTTATACTAGGCCTCCAACTCACTGGACATATTTTTCATTTGGTTAGATAACCTAACAGTGTTAGTAGGAAATGGAACCATGGTGGAGAGAAAACTAACTCTCTACTGCTGTGAAGTCACCACCTAGCGTCATACAGACCTGTGGACATAAACAGAAAGAGAAATTAGTCCTAGGAAGCACCGAGTTGACATAAACCAACTAACCAAGGGGCTTATCACGGTAAACGCGAGTCCCGGAAACACAATACACCGGGAAGAAAACTCGCTAATTTTACTAGAAGTCACCTGATTTAAAGGTCCTAAGTCCTTCCGTGGCGAAGTGTATCCTCCCGCCATCCAAATCAGACACTAACACTCCAAAATAATACTAATAAAACAGTTTAAGAGTAGAAAAGCTTATGACTGAAAAAGACATGTGTGTTCTCTTTGCCAATAATCTAGCAAAGAGGTAGTGCTAGTCTGCGCATGCGCGGTGGTGGGGCTGGCATCCGCCAGACTACGCTCTGACTCCCTGCCCAGTAGGGGCACCTAACTGTTTTAAATCTGAGTGTTTATTGAGTGAAAGCCAATATTTAGCAATATCAAAAGTATTAGGGAGGTAAGTATACTCTTGAAGTGAAATGTCCATTCTTTAAAAACCCCAATATTTGCAAGCGCAAACATTTCTTAATCATTGTTTTCCAGGCTTAAATTAATCATGAAATTAAATAAAATATAAATGATTTTGTTTGTAGCCTTGACCAGCATTTGATTGAGCATTTAAATGCGGAGATTGTGCTTCATACTATCAATGATGTGTCTGTTGCTGTGGAATGGCTCAGGTCCACCTTTCTCTACATCAGAATCATGAAGAACCCGAAACATTATGGTACGTAAATACACTCACATATATACATCAGTATGGATCATCAATGCATCAATAACCATATGCCACTGTTGCAAAAATATGTTTTACGTATTATAGCATTGCTGCTTAACACATGCAAACATGAAGACCAGCTACAGGGAAATTTTTACCATATCCAAATTATTTTGTTGAATATTTTAAAATTAATACTGGAAGATGATAAGTGTGTGTTGGCAATGTAGCTGTGTCAGAAGGAGCTTAGTAATTACAAATGTGTAATGGACCTCTCCAGTTTTAGCTATCCACTGCCCATCTCTAGCTAAGTTCCACTCACACTTCACCCGTGTAAGGATCGATCGATCCCTGAACTCCCTGACTACCAATTTCCAGAAAACTAGGTAAGCTGGTGAACTAACTTGACTGGGTGCGGCCCAGTCAAATTAGTTTCAAAATATTCAACAGAATGGTTATTAAATGGTAAAGACATACCATTTGTACAACGTGTCGGACTATTAAGCGTTAAAGGCAGACTATATCGAGTCATTCATGCCATAATTAATTATGACGTCATCCTACATATCACTTAGTTGATTATGACGTCAGATGATGGATGGATAAATATGAAAAGTCTATTGTGATTGAGGTTTTCTAAAATCACTGACTATGCATAGTACTCGTGCTGTTCTACCCATGTAAGGCATGCTGTTCTACCCACTTAAGGCATGCTGTTCTACCGAATATAAAATAGAGGCGTGGCTTCTTAGAGAATACACCTCTAATGTAATGACCGACCATCTTATTACATCATCACAACGACTAGACTGTTACATAGACGCCATTTCCGAGGCCATACAGATCGGGACCCAGGCTATCTGCTTAGCGGACTGTAAAAGCAATGCTGTGGACCGTGTAGATTTCGGTATCATCTTAACCTCTGTATCACTAGCTTGATACAGACATTAAAATTGACTCAACCCATCCAGTGGTTCGTGTGATATCAGCATCTACGCAATGTCAGCAAATACTTAACCTCATTATGTGTGCAACAGATTTGGATGTTACACAAATTCACAGGGACTATGTTTCTGTTAACTACTTGTCATACAGGCTACTATAGGCTTTATATCATCTCGTTTTACATGAAATAATATTGTCTGGTATGAAGAGAGTAGCGCTCATGTCGTTTTAAGTTTCAATTCTCTACCACCATATTTTGGGGGAAATCACTACGCCAATGGCTACTCAATGCTTATGAGATTCTTTTCTCGATCTCGTATCGAAGGAGATCTCGCGGGATACGAATGCTGTTCTGCCCACTTAAGGCATGCTGTTCTACCCATTTAGGGCATGCTGTTCCACCCACTTAAGGTGTGCTGTTCTACCCACTTAGGGCATGCTGTTCCACCCACTTAAGGCGTGCTGTTCTACCCACTTAAGGCGTGCTGTTCTACCCACTTAAGGCGTGCTGTTCTATCTACTTACGGCATGCTGTTCTGGCCACTTAAGGCGTGCTGTTCTACCCACTTAAGGTGTGCTGTTCTACCTACTTACGGCATGCTGCTCTACTCACTTAAGGCGTGCTGTTCTACCCACTTAAGGTGTGCTGTTCTACCTACTTGCGGCATGCTGTTCTACCCTCTTAGGGCATGCTGTTCTACCCACTTAAGGCATGCTGCTCTACTCACTTAAGGCATGCTGCTCTACCCACTTAAGGTGTGCTGTTCTACCCACTTAAGGTGTGCTGTTCTACCTACTTACGGCATGCTGTTCTACCCACTTAGGGCATGCTGTTCTTTCACTTCAAGAGTATACTTACCTCCCTAATACTTTTGATATTGCTAAATATTGGCTTTCACTCAATAAACACTCAGATTTAAAACAGTTAGGTGCCCCTACTGGGCAGGGAGTCAGAGCGTAGTCTGGCGGATGCCAGCCCCACCACCGCGCATGCGCAGACTAGCACTTCCTCTTTGCTAGATTATTGGCAAAGAGAACACACATGTCTTTTTGAATCATAAGCTTTTCTTGCTCTTAAACTGTTAATTGGTGTATATTTTGGAGTGATAATATCTGATTTGGATGGCAGGAGGGTACACTTCGCCACAGGAGGACTTAGGACCTTTAAATCAGGTGACTTCTAGTAAAATTAGCGAGTTTTCTTCCCGGTGTATTGTGTTTCCGGGACTCGCGTTTACCGTGATAAGCGCCTTGGTTAGTTGGTTTATGTCAACTCGGTGCTACCTAGGGCTAATTTCTCTTTCTGTTTATGTCCACAGGTCTGTATGACGCTTGGTGGTGACATCACAGCAGCAGAGAGTTAGTTTTCTCTCCACCATGGTTCCATTTCCTACTAAAACACTGTTAGGTTATCTAACCAAATGAAAAATTATGTCCAGTGAGTTGGAGGCCTAGTATAAAGGTCTTCTCACTTTGCCCTCTTGATCCAATTCCTTCCCCATGAGGTGGAGAGAGTTAAGAGGCGTGCAGATGGTGGAGTTCTCCGGTTCGTCACGTTGGATGGTTTGTCTATACAAAGCGTCAGGTATCTAGTTATTGATAATGTGGTGATGTTAATTATTGTAAACAAACAAAGGGAGATAATTAACATTTTTGCCAGAAAAGAGTTATCTATATGTATCTGATGGTTGTGTAGTCGACTTATCCATTCAGCATACAATTCGTCCTTGCACTTGGATGTTTTGTTGGGATCGATTTTTTCCTGTCACGGGATTAATGACGTCATAATCAGCCTGGCTATGTATTTATCAGCAATTCAAGCGCTATGCTGGTTTCTGATGTATATTGATCTTTATGATCATTTTTCCTTCTCTTTGAGTTGGATTGAGTTTCTAAGCTTAACTAGTTGCTCATACTCCTTGTCCTTTGCCCTGTTTCAGGGACCGGGTTGCGCGTCCTGTGGACGTTTTCTTCATGAAAAGTTCTGGCCTCATCTGTGCTATCATTGTAGCCCTTGTGGTCCCTTGGTTAATTGTGACATATGTAAGCACTGGGGGGGCGAGTTAATGTCCGAATTCTTGTGCTGCTTACAGGCGACGGACAAGGTGGTAGAGGAGGAGAAGAAGAAGAAGCGGAAACGAGAGGTTGTAAGTAGGAAGGGTAAGGGGAAGGTCTCGTCCGCGGTGGATATGGAGGCCTTCCGGACCGAGATGTTGGGAGAGATGAAGAGGACAATAAAGGATTTGGTTCCAGGGTTGCTTCGTGGCATGCTTCCTGGACCAAATCCTTTACTGTCCTCATCATCGGCTTCGGAGCAGGTAATCCCCGCCTCTGGATCGGTTTTCCTTAGACCGCTTCCGTTGTTCGACGATTCAGAGGTGGCCCCATTAGAGGGGGCGTTCCACGACCCTGGCAGCAGGCTTATTGCCGCGCCGATAGGGGACCGTGGACGGTTGTCGCTGGAACCCGCGGGCTGCTTATCAGTCCAGGGGTATCCGCACGCCGCGGTGGCCAGTACCTCCTATGGCACCGTTCCTGGTCAGCCCGGGTTAGCTCTCTTTGCTGACCCGGGGTCTAATCTTTCTGACCAGGGTGATGAGGATTACCTGCTAGGGTCGCCGTCTGACGACGTGGACATGGATGAAGACGTTTGTGCACCCCTCGCGGGGAATACAGGCGGCTTATTCCACGGTTTTACTCACCCTGGAGTAGAGTCCGCGGCTCAGGTGGTGGCCCAGGGCGCTGCTGATGGCCAGCGGTACCGCATACCTTGGCTTGCCGAGGGTGTTGCTGGTGCTGGCCGGGCCCGTGGTGGGGCTATATATACCCCGCGCTCTGCCACGGTGCCTGCTCCTGGTCAAACCAGTGATATTCTCATGCCGGGGCTGTCAGGCCCGCATGTTTTCCCTGGCTTGCCAGGTGTATCAGCGTACCCGCCGTCAAGCTCTACTGCTTGCGCTCAGGAGGAAGACGAAGGCCCCCGTCTTGTAGAGCGCTCGCAGTTAGCCACGGAAGAGGATTGGTATGACGCTTGCCAGTGGTTGGTGAGCGTTAGGCCTGATCTGCCCGTGGAGCAGTCGACTAGCCAGCGTGTTCACACGCCGTGGTTAGCTGGGAAACCGACTGCTAACGCTATGCCTTCTCTGCCGCTGGCGGAGTATGTCGTTGACATGTTCAAGGCGGCGGAGACGTCCATTAACTCGAGTGGACGTCTCGCGAAGGCCCCTCGCGAGGTGGCCAGGCGTTGTCGCATCGTGCCCCTGGATTACCAGCGGTACGGTGTGGTACCCAAGCCCAGCGTGGATGACCGCGCGGCTTTGGGTGAGGATGCGCGGCCAGGCTCCCGTTCTGACACGGGGGTCTTGTGCTCGAACGCGTTGCGTTCGGCGAATACCGCGTTGCGTGATGCGGAGGAGAGTGGGAGGGCTTCGATTGCCGCTCTGTCCCACGTCTCCCAGCTGTTACAGGGGGTAGTAACGGCATCCGCATCGCGCCAGCCAAGCCCGGTCACGGTCCAGCGAGCCATCCAGGATGGTATTAACCTGGCGCTGGACTGTATGACTCGGGCGGTGACCAGGAGTGTCCGGGCAAGACGCACGTTTGCCCTGGACAATCTGTGCCCGTCTCAGGACCTGTACAATAGGCTACTCCGTACGCCTATGACGGGTCCTGGTCTTTTTGGAGGTGAGGGATGTCGCCACCTCCAGGAGACGGTCACCCTGGTGAATAACCAGAAGGCGCTGCGCGAGCAGTTTGAAGTGATGCGTCGTGCTAACGTTCGCGCCGCGGCCCCTGCGTATCGTCCCCTGCAGGCTCGAGGTGGTGCTGGCCAAGTCAGAGGCCAGCCACCGTCGCAGCGTCGGCCTCGGCCGCATGCGATTCGGCCAGCAGCGAGGGGGGCGCAGGTTCCTCAGGCGCCGTCAGCCAGGCAGCCGCCCGCGCACCGAGGTGCGCGTGGGGCGGGGCGGGGCGCGCGAGGATCTGGGCGTGGTTATCGGTCCTGACAGGACGCTTACCGCGGTAAGAACCACTCCGGTGTGTATGGCAACGGAGACAGTGCCGCTCTTGCATGCCTTGTGTCCACCGCGGTCCCTAGGTGGACCGGTGGGAGGCCGGCTAGCCGACCACATGCAAGAGTGGGAACCGTTGACTCAGGACCGTTTAGTCTTGCGATGGCTTTCCGTCGGGTATCATCCAGAGTGGATGTCAGGCCCGCCGTCGCGACTGTCTCTGGTGCCAGTCTGGACTCCCATTCCGAGAGAGCCAGAGCAAAGGTTGTGTATCGAGGAGGAGATAAATTCCCTCGTACAAAAAGGAGCTATTCAGCCGGCACAAAGGTGTCCGGGCTTCTATTCAACCCTGTTCTTAGTAACAAAACGCACCGGAGGGTGGAGACCGATTCTCAACCTCAAGCCATTGAACAAGTTCATCGAGACGCCCAGTTTCAAGATGGAAACGGTGCGCTCGGTGTTGGCGGGGTTGGAGAGGGGGATGTGGACGGCGTCGATAGATTTGAAGGACGCTTATTTCCACATCCCCATCCACGGGAGTTTCTGTCGCTTCCTGAGATTTGCATTCCAGGGCAGACAGTGGGAATTCAGGGTGTTACCCTTCGGAATTTCCACGGCTCCTCGGGTTTTCACCCGTGTGGTTCTTGCGATCACAGCATACCTCCGCAGGAGAAGCATAGCAGTCCACACGTACATAGACGACTGGCTGTTGAAAGCGCACACCCGGGAAAGTTTGTCGGCCAATCTGGAGATTGTTTTGAAAACTCTCACAGACTTAGGCTGGATGATCAATTTCCCAAAATCAGAGCTGACTCCATCCCAGAAGTTTGTTTACCTGGGGATGTTCTTCGATCTAGAGATAGGATATGTGTATCCTACTCAGGAGAGAGTTCAGAAACTCATCTCGTTAATTCAGTCAGTGTGCGACAGTCGTCATGTCCTGGCACGGGTTTACTTGAGAATGCTGGGGTTGATGGTTTCATTGGAACCAGTCATTCCTCAGGCCGCCTTACGCAGGCGGCCGATCCAGTTATTTCTCATGACACAATGGACCCAGAGTACAGGTTCGCTGGACTCGAATGTGTCAGTGTTGGCGCCTCTGATTCACCACCTGCAATGGTGGTTGAATACAGAGAATCTCTTGCCGGGGGTTTTGCTAACCCCTCCCCACCCTCAGGTGACTGTGTATACAGATGCATCGATGGAGGGCTGGGGAGCTTGCCTGGAAGAGTACACGATATCAGGGCTTTGGAATCTGGAACAGTCAAAGGAACATATAAATCTACTGGAGCTAAGAGCAGTAGTCCTGTGCCTGGAACATTTCTTACAGAAAGTTCAGGGCAAGATTGTTCTTGTTCGTTCAGACAACTCAACAGTTGTGACTTACATAAACCGCCAGGGCGGAACGAAGTCGCCCAGTCTCTGTATGATGACATGGAAACTGCTTTGTTGGTGTCTGGATCACCAGATTACCTTGAAAGCAGTTCATATTCCGGGAAGGTTAAACCTGCTAGCAGACTCATTGAGCCGAAGGATGAGTGTTTTACCCACGGAATGGCAACTAAATCAATGTGTGGCGGATCGTCTGTTCGACCATTGGGGGAAACCCAACATCGATTTGTTCGCAACGAAGAAGAATGCGAAGATGACGACGTACGTCTCTCCGATTCCGGATCCAAGCGCTTTCGCAACAGATGCGTTAGCTATCAGCTGGGGGAGAATGTATGCATACGCATTCCCTCCAGCAATCCTGATTCCAAAAATTCTTCAGAAAATCAGACAAGAGGAATGCCAAGTGCTTCTGATCGCCCCGGATTGGCCAAGCCGATCATGGTATACGGCTCTGCTGGACCTTCTGGTCTGCAATCCGGTTCCTCTGCCTCTGATGGACGATATTATCTTCCAGGGCAAGGCCCTTCACAACAATCCGTCAATGTTCAGATTGACTGCGTGGATGTTGTCAAGGAATCTAGAATTAAGGAGGGCTTTTCTGAGCAAGCAGCCATGTTTATGGCCAAAGCCAGGAGGGGGTCAACCTCCAGAGCATATAATTATAAAATCAACAGATTTGCAGAATGGTGCTCAAAAAGATGTATTGATCCAATGGATTCATCTATTCAAGTAGTAGCTGATTTCCTCTGTCACCTCTATGATGCCTATAGCCTCAAGCCTAACTCTATTGCTGGTTATAAGTCAGCATTAATGTCTGTTATTCCTTGCTTGGCTAAGAGGGGAAGTGATGAAGTAAATACATTAAATGTATTAATTAAAGGCATGGGCAATCTAAGACCAAGGAATCCACCTGTGATTCCGTCTTGGAGTTTATCGCTAGTGCTTCAAGTACTAGGTGATAAGCCTTTTGAACCACTTAGTTCCATTTCTATGAAACTATTAACACTGAAGACTGTGTTTTTAATTGCTGCGGCCTCGGCTAGGCGTAGGAGTGAAATTCATGCCTTTCACTTCAAGAGTATACTTACCTCCCTAATACTTTTGATATTGCTAAATATTCGCTTTCACTCAATAAACACTCAGATTAAAACAGTTAGGCGCCCCTAGTGGGCAGGGAGTCAGAGCGTAGTCTGGCGGATGCCAGCCCCACCACCGCGCATGCGCAGACTAGCACTGCCTCTTTGCTAGATTATTGGCAAAGAGATCACACATGTTTTTTTGTTCAATAGCTTTTTCGCTCTCTTAAACTGTTTAAGTGGTGTTTGTTTGGAGTGTTAGTCACTTTTTTGGATGGCGGATAGGAATACGTCGCCACAGGAGGACGGAGGACCTTTAAATCAGGTGACTTCTAGTAAAATTAGCGAGTTTTCTTCCCGGTGTATTGTGTTTCCGGGACTCGCGTTTACCGTGATAAGCGCCTTAGTTAGTTGGTTTAGGTCAACTCGGTGCTACCTAGGACTAATTTCTCTTTCTGTTTCTGTCCACAGGTCTGTATGACGCTAGGTTGTGACGTCACAGTACCAGAGAATTAGTATTCTCTCCACCATGGTTCCATTTCCTACTAACACTGTTAGGTTATCTAACCAAATGAAAAATTATGCCCAGTGAGTTGGAGGCCTGGTATAAAGGTCTTCTCACTTTGCCCTCTTGTTCCAATTCCTTCCCCATGAGGTGGAGAGAGTTAAGAGGCGTGCAGATGGTGGAGTTTCCGGTTCGTCACGTTGGATGGTTTGTCTATACAAAGTGTCAGGTATCTAGTTATTGATAATGTGGTGATGTTAATCATTGTAAACAATCAAAGGGAGATAATTAACATTTTTGCCAGTAAAGAGTTATCTATATGTATCTGATGGTTGTGTAGTCAACTTATCCATTCAGCATACAATTCGTCTTTGCACTTGGATGTTTTGTTGGGATCGAATTTTTCCTGTCACGGGATTAATGACGTCATAATCAGCTGGCTATGTATTTATTAGCAATTCAAGCGCTAGGCTGGTTTTTGATGTATTTTGATCTTTATGATCGTTTTCCTTCTCCTTGAGTTGGATTGAGTTTCTAAGCTTAACTACTTGCTCATACTCCTTGTCCTTTGCCCTGTTTCAGGGACCGGGTTGCGCGTCCTGTGGACGTTTTATGCATGTGAAGTTCTGGCCGCATCTGTGTTTTCGATGTAGCCCTTGTGGTCCATTGATTAATTGTGACATATGTAAGCACTGGGGGGGCGAGTTAATGTCCGAATTCTTGTGCTGCTTACAGGCGACGGACAAGGTGGTAATGGAGGAGAAGAAGATGAAGCGGAAACGAGAGGTTGTAAGTGAGAAGGGTAAGGGGAAGGTCTCGTCCGCGGTGGATATGGAGACCTTTCGGACCGAGATGTTGGGAGAGATGAGGAGGACAATAAAAGATTTGGTTCCAGGGTTGCTTCGTGGCATGCTTCCTGGACCAGATCCTTTATTGTCCTCATCATCGGCTTCGGAGCAGGTAATCCCCGCCTCTGGATCGATTTTCCTTAGTCCGCTTCCGTTGTCCGACGATTCAGAGGTGGCCCCATTAGAGGGGGCGTTCCACGGCCCTGGCAGCAGGCTTATTGCCGCGCCGATGGGGGACCGTGGACGGTTGTCGCTGGAACCCGCTGGCTGCTTATCAGTCCAGGGGTATCCGCACGCCGCGGTGGCCAGTACCTCCTATGGCACCGTTCCTGGTCAGCCCGGGTTAGCTCTCTTTGCTGACCCGGGGTCTAATCTTTCTGACCAGGGTGATGAGGATTACCTGCTGGGGTCGCCGTCTGACGACGTGGACATGGATGAAGACGTTTGTGCACCCCTCGCGGGGAATACAGGCGCTTTTTTCCACGGTATTACTCACCCTGGAGTAAGGTCCGCGGTTCAGGTGGTGGCCCAGGGCGCTGCTGATGGCCAGCGTTACCGCATACCTCGGCTTGCCGAGAGTGTAGCTGGTGCTGGCCGGGCCCGTGGTAGGGCTATATATACCCCGCGCTCTACCGCGGTGCCTGCTCCTGGTCAAACCAGTGATATTCTCATGCCGGTGCTGTCAGGCCCGCATGTTTTCCCTGGCTTGCCAGGTGTATCAGCGTACCCGCCGTCAAGTACTGCTTGCGCTCAGGAGGAAGACGAAGGACCCCGTCTTGTAGAGCGCTCGCAGTTAGCCACGGAGGAGGATTGGTATGACGCTTGCCAGTGGTTGGTGAGCGTTAGGCCTGATCTGCCCGTGGAGCAGTCGGCTAGCCACCGTGTTCACACGCCGTGGTTAGCTGGGAAACCAACTGCTAACGCTATGCCTTCTCTGCCGCTGGCGGAGCATGTCGTTGACATGTTCAAGGCGGCGGAGGCGTCCATTAACACGAGTGGACGTCTCGCGAAGGCCCCTCGCGAGGTGGCCAAGCGTTGTCGCATCGTGCCCCTGGACTACCAGCGGTACGGTGTGGTACCCAAGCCCAGCGTGGATGACCGCGCGGCTTTGGGTGAGGATACGCGGCCAGGATCCCGTTCTGACGCGGGGGTCTTGTGCGCGAACGCGTTGCGTTCGGCGAATACCGCGTTGCGTGATGCGGAGGAGAGTGGGAGGGCTTCGATTGCCGCTCTGTCCCACGTCTCCCAGCTGTTACAGGGGGTAGT
This sequence comes from Chaetoderma sp. LZ-2023a, assembly GCA_034401795.1. Lineage (NCBI taxonomy): Eukaryota > Metazoa > Mollusca > Caudofoveata > Chaetodermatida > Chaetodermatidae > Chaetoderma > Chaetoderma sp. LZ-2023a. Next base: position 22,411,007 of record CM067370.1, on the reverse strand, counting down.
AACGGCATCCGCATCGCGCCAGCCAGGCCCGCTCGCGGTCCAGCGAACCATCCAGGATGGTATTAACCTGGCGCTGGACTGTATGACGCGGGCGGTGACCAGGAGTGTCAGGGCAAGACGCACATTTGCCCTGGACAATCTGTGCCCGTCTCAGGACCTGTATAATAGGCTACTCCGTACGCCTATGACGGGTCCTGGTCTTTTTGGGGGTGAGGGATGTCGCCACCTCCAGGAGACGGTCACCCTGGTCAATAACCAGAGGGCGCTGCGCGAACAGTTTGAGGTACTGCGTCGTGCTAACGTTCGCGCCGCGGCCCCTGCGTATCGTCCCCTGCAGGCTCGAGGTGGTGCTGGCCAAGTCAGAGGCCAGCCGCCGTCGCAGCGCCGGCCTCGGCCGCGTGCGATTCGGCCAGCAGTGAGGGGGGCGCAGGCTCCTCAGCCGCCGTCAGCCAGGCAGCCGCCCGTGCACCGAGGTGCGCGCGGGGCGGGGCGGGTCGCGCGAGGATCTGGGCGTGGTTATCGTTCCTGACAGGGCGCTTACCGCGGTAAGGACCACGCCGGTGTGTATGGCGACGGAGACAGTGCCGCTCTTGCATGCCTTGTGTCCACCGCGGTCCCTAGGTGGACCGGTGGGAGGCCGGCTAGCCGACCACATGCAAGAGTGGGAACGGTTAACTCAGGACCGTTTAGTCTTGCGATGGCTTTCCGTGGGGTATCATCCAGAGTGGATGACAGGCCCGCCGTCGCGACTGTCTCTGGTGCCAATCTGGACTCCCGTTCCGAGAGATCCAGATCAAAGGTTGTGTATCGAGGAGGAGATAAATTCCCTCGTACAAAAAGGAGCTATTCAGCCGGCACAAAGGTGTCCGGGCTTCTATTCAACCCTGTTCTTGGTAACAAAACGCACCGGTGGGTGGAGACCGATTCTCAACCTCAAGCCATTGAACAAGTTCATCGAGACGCCCAGTTTCAAGATGGAAACGGTGTGCTCGGTGTTGGCGGGGTTGGAGAGGGGGATGTGGACGGCGTCGATAGATTTGAAGGACGCTTATTTCCACATCCCCATCCACAGGAGTTTCTGTCGCTTCCTGAGATTTGCATTCCAGGGCAGACAGTGGGAATTCAGGGTGTTGCCCTTCGGAATTTCCACGGCTCCTCGGGTTTTCACCCGTGTGGTTCTTGCGATCACAGCATACCTCCGCAGGAGAAGCATAGCAGTCCACACGTACATAGACGACTGGCTGTTGAAAGCGCACACCCGGGAAAGTTTGTCCGCCAATCTGGAGATTGTTTTGAAAATTCTCACAGACTTGGGCTGGATGATCAATTTCCCAAAATCAGAGCTGACTCCATCCCAGAAGTTTGTTTACCTGGGGATGTTCTTCGATCTGGAGACAGGATATGTTTATCCTACTCAGGAGAGGGTTCAAATACTCATCTCGTTGATTCAGTCAGTGTGCGACAGTCGTCATGTCCTGGCACGGGTTTACTTGAGAATGCTGGGGTTGATGGTTTCGTTGGAACCAGTCATTCCTCAGGCCGCCTTACGCAGGCGGCCGATCCAGTTGTTTCTCATGACACAATGGACCCAGAGTACAGGTTCGCTGGACTCGAATGTGTCAGTGTTGGCGCCTCTGATTCACCACCTGCAATGGTGGTTGAATACAGAGAATCTCTTACCGGGGGTTTTGCTAACCCCTCCCCACCCTCAGGTGACTGTGTATACAGATGCATCGATGGAGGGCTGGGGAGCTTGCCTGGAAGAATCCACGATATCAGGGCTTTGGAATCTGGAACAGTCACAGGAACATATAAATCTACTGGAGCTAAGAGCAGTAGTCCTGGGCCTGGAACATTTCTTACAGAAAGTTCAGGGCAAGATTGTTCTTATTCGTTCAGACAACTCAACAGTTGTGACTTACATAAACCGCCAGGGCGGAACGAAGTCGCCCAGTCTCTGTATGATGACATGGAAACTGCTATGTTGGTGTCTGGATCACCAGATTACCTTGAAAGCAGTTCATATTCCGGGAAGGTTAAACCTGCTTGCAGACTCATTGAGCCGAAGGATGAGTGTTTTACCCACGGAATGGCAACTAAATCAATGTGTGGCGGATCGTCTGTTCGACCATTGGGGGAAACCCAACATCGATTTGTTCGCAACGAAGAAGAATGCGAAGATGACGACGTACGTCTCTCCGATTCCGGATCCAAGCGCTTTCGCAACTGATGCGTTAGCTATCAGCTGGGGGAGAATGTATGCATACGCATTCCCTCCAGCAATCCTGATTCCAAAAATTCTTCAGAAAATCAGACAAGAGGAATGCCAAGTGCTTCTGATCGCCCCGGATTGGCCAAGCCGATCATGGTATACGGATCTGCTGGACCTTCTGGTCTGCAATCCGGTTCCTCTGCCTCTGATGGACGATATTATCTTCCAGGGCAAGGCCCTTCACAACAATCCGTCAATGTTCAGATTGACTGCGTGGATGTTGTCAAGGAATCTAGAATTAAGGAGGGCTTTTCTGAGCAAGCAGCCATGTTTATGGCCAAAGCCAGGAGGGGGTCAACCTCCAGAGCATATAATTATAAAATCAACAGATTTGCAGAATGGTGCTCAAAAAGATGTATTGATCCAATGGATTCATCTATTCAAGTAGTAGCTGATTTCCTCTGTCACCTCTATGATGCCTATAGCCTCAAGCCTAACTCTATTGCTGGTTATAAGTCAGCATTAATGTCTGTTATTCCTTGCTTGGCTAAGAGGGGAAGTGATGAAGTAAATACATTGAATGTATTAATTAAAGGCATGGGCAATCTAAGACCAAGGAATCCTCCTGTGATTCCGTCTTGGAGTTTATCGCTAGTGCTTCAAGTACTAGGTGATAAGCCTTTTGAACCACTTAGTTCCATTTCTATGAAACTATTAACACTGAAGACTGTGTTTTTAATTGCTGCGGCCTCGGCTAGGCGTAGGAGTGAGATTCATGCCTTATCAGCCGAGGATGACCGTTTTGTGGTTTCAGGGGAAGGCCTTAAGCTGCTACCTAGGATTAATTTCTTGGCTAAAAATCAGTCGTTGAAATATCCAGGTCAACCTATTATTTTGCCTGCTTTAACTAGATATGATCCTAATTCTAAAGCATGGTGTCCCGTCCGGGCGCTGCGCCGGTACAAACAACGTACGGCGGCATGGCGCACCGACCAGTCAGCGTTATGGTTGTCATATATTGAACCCCATGGGAGGGCTTCTAAGGACACCATTTCCAGGTGGATTGTGGAATGCATTCAGTTTTGCCATAAATCCGCCACTGGGAAGCAGGTTGACGTGGCCAAGGCTCACAGTGTCCGCGGCGTAGTGACATCCACGGCCCTATTTAATGGGGTCCCTGTGGATGATATTATGTCAGTGGCACTGTGAGTCAAGTTTTACAGACCATTATCTCCGTGACACCTCTAATCCTCTCGCCTTGTCGGTTTTGAAAAAATAAATCGGTTTATATTTTTTGAGGTGATTTCCTCATTACTTATATATATCACAATTAATTTATGGAAACACCCACTTTTTTGGGCCTGCATCAGTCTTTACCGATGGGAAGATGATGTCAGCAGCCATTTTCAACAAGGTCAGTCTTGTTCATGTGTTGTCCGTTGTTGATTGTATTGTCACGATTACCCGTTATTAATATGGTGATGGTTTGTGTATTTGTGTGGTTCATTGTTGAGAGTTACGAAAATGGAGTTTTTTCGTCTCTGTCCTGTAGTACATGGCACTTGTATGTAGAGAGCGTATAGGACATTGAGGTCAGTCGACTCTTCCTCCCAGGAAGGAGGGGGGGGGAGCGCATATGACATTCGGTCATCTCTCATACATCGGTCGTGTTATCCGATGGTTAGTCAAATCCTGACTGTTTTTTCTTACAGTTTCAGAAGTTTAAGTGCCTTAAACGCAGAAAAGCGTATTGGGATGAGCTGGTCTTTTGACCTCGCCTCCCTCCCGCCAGATTCACTTTCGAATTCTGGCAATATCAAAAGTATTAGGGAGGTAAGTATACTCTTGAAGTGAAATAAACGAAATCTAGGATTTCTTTTTTCACGAGAGAGTTGATACTTACCTCCCTAGATACGGACCCGGCCTCTCCACCCCACAGAGGCTCGGTCTTCAGGCTCTTAATAGTTGCATGTGTGTCAGCCAATAATCTAGTCAGAGGAAGTGCTAGTCTGCGCATGCGCGGTGGTGGGGCTGGCATCCGCCAGACTACGCTCTGACTCCCTGCCCACTAGGGGCGCCTAACTGTTTTAATCTGAGTGTTTATTGAGTGAAAGCGAATATTTAGCAATATCAAAAGTATTAGGGAGGTAAGTATCAACTCTCTCGTGAAAAAAGAAATCCTAGATTTCGTTTATTATCAGCCGAGGATGACCGTTTTGTGGTTTCAGGGGAAGGCCTTAAGCTGCTACCTAGGATTAATTCCTTGGCTAAAAATCAGTCGTTGAAATATCCAGGTCAACCTATTATTTTGCCTGCTTTAAATATGATCCTAATTCTAAAGCATGGTGTCCCGTCCGGGCGCTGCGCCGGTACAAACAACGTACGGCGGAGTGGCGCACCGACCAGTCAGCGTTATGGTTGTCATATATTGAACCCCATGGCAGGGCTTCTAAGGACACCATTTCCAGGTGGATTGTGGAATGCATTCAGTTTTGCCATAAATCCGCCACCGGGAAGCAGGTTGACGTGGCCAAGGCTCACAGTGTCCGCGGCGTAGTGACATCCACGGCCCTATTTAATGGGGTCCCTGTGGATGATATTATGTCGGTGGCTCAGTGGCACTGTGAGTCAAGTTTTACAGACCATTATCTCCGTGACACCTCTAATCCTCTCGCCTTGTCGGTTTTGAAAAAATAACTCGGTTTATATTTTTTGAGGAGGTTTTTCCTCATTACTTATATATTTCACAATTAATTTATGGAAACACCCACTTTTTTGGGCCTGCATCAGTCTTTGCCAATGGGAAGATGATGTCAGCAGCCGTTTTCAACAAGGTCAGTCTTGTTCATGTGTTGTCCGTTGTTGATTGTATTGTCACGATTACCCGTTATTAATATGGTGATGGTTTGTGTATTTGTGTGGTTCATTGTTGAGAGTTACGAAAATGGAGTTTTTTCGTCTCTGTCCTGTAGTACATGGCACTTGTACGTAGAGAGCGTATAGGACATTGAGGTCAGTCGACTCTTCCTCCCAGGAAGGAGGGGGGGGGAGCGCATATGACATTCGGTCATCTCTCATACATCGGTGGTGTTATCCGATGGTTAGTCAAATCCTGACTGTTTTTTCTTACAGTTTCAGAAGTTTAAGTGCCTTAAACGCAGAAAAGCGTATAGGGATGAGCTGGTCTTTTGACCTCGCCTCCCTCCCGCCAGATTCACTTTCGAATTCTGGCAATATCAAAAGTATTAGGGAGGTAAGTATACTCTTGAAGTGAAATAAACGAAATCTAGGATTTCTTTTTTCACGAGAGAGTTGATACTTACCTCCCTAGATACGGACCCGGCCTCTCCACCCCACAGAGGCTCGGTCTTCAGGCTCTTAATAGTTGCATGTGTGTCAGCCAATAATCTAGTCAGAGGAAGTGCTAGTCTGCGCATGCGCGGTGGTGGGGCTGGCATCCGCCAGACTACGCTCTGACTCCCTGCCCAGTAGGGGCACCTAACTGTTTTAAATCTGAGTGTTTATTGAGTGAAAGCCAATATTTAGCAATATCAAAAGTATTAGGGAGGTAAGTATCAACTCTCTCATGAAAAAAGAAATCCTAGATTTCGTTTATACCCACTTAAGGCATGCTGCTCTACTCACTTAAGGCATGCTGTTCTACCCACTTAGGGCATGCTGTTCTACCCACTTAAGTCATGCTATTCTACCTACTTAAGGTGTGCTGTTCTACCTACTTACCGCTGTTTTTATACCATTTCTGAATTTTACATGATTGTAAAAGCTTGTTTTAACCCTTTAATGGCTAAATTTTGTCAAGAGAAAATATTTACTTATTGAATGCCCATTTGCAGGCAAAGAGAAGACTTTTTGAAAATTTACAAGTGAAATGACTGGCTGTGTAATTGGACGTGATTGAGAGAGTCATTCCAGTGGTAAATTTTTTAAAAACCTGTTCTATGCAAAGGGACATTCCTCAAAACCCATGTAGAGGCTGTTAGGTTTCAGGCTTTTCACCTGTTTTGACAAATGAAAAAATCTTACTATATATATATATATATATGTTATATTTCATGCCTCATATGGTTTGACAAAAGAAAAAAACTTACTACCGTATATATGTTATATTGCAGGCCTGGATTAACAAAAGAAAAAGCTTACTATATATTATGTAATATTTCAGGCCCTTCACCTGGTTTGATTGTGAAAAGATTACTATATATGTCATATATTTCAGGCTTTTCACCTGGTTTGACTAATGAAAAGCTTACTATATATGTAATATTTCAGGACTTTCACCTGGTCTGACAAAGGAACAGATTGAGAAGAAATTACAAGGTATATATCACTGCATGTATATTGCTCTAGTGTGGCTAACAATAATAATAATCTCATCATAATGTGTTTGACATTCTCCTTATATTCTGAGATTGTGATCAACAATACATTTATATTTCAGAGTTAAATTGATACTCTTAGCAAACATATAGTGCTATTGAGCAGCTGGGAGCAGTAAACTAATAAACAAGATATATGTACCCTTGAGGGATACTCGTGAACCCTATAGCACACATGTTGTGATCATGTAATTACTGTAAGCTGTTTGGTTCAGGTCATCTTGGGTATTTATCCACTAAAAGTGTAACAATCTCTGAAGAATTCTTTATTTGATGAGTTGGTTGCTAGAGAATGTGTGTAGCGTGCATCTCTGTGCATGTTAATTATAGCCATTGTTCCTTACAGAGTTGTGCATGTTGTTACATATAGCCATTGTTCCTTACAGCGCTGTGCATGTTGTTAATTATAGCCATTGTTCCTTACAGAGCTGTGCATGTTGTTAATTATAGCCATTGTTCCTTACAGAGCTGTGCATGTTGTTAATTATAGCCATTGTTCCTTGTGCATGTTGTTAATTATAGCCATTGTTCCTTACAGAGCTGTGCATGTTGTTAATTATAGCCATTTTTCCTTACTTAGCTGTGCCTGTTGTTAATTATACCCATTGTTCCTTACAGAGCTGTGCATGTTGTTAATTATAGCCATTTTTCCTTACTTAGCTGTGCAATATTGTTAATTATAGCCATGGTTCCTAACAGAGCTGTGCATGTTGTTAATTATAGCCATTGTTCTTTACAGAGCTGTGCATGTTGTTAATTATAGCCATTGTTCCTTACAGAGCTATGCATGTTAAATTATAGCCATTGTTCTTTACAGAGCTGTGCATGTTGTTAATTATAGGCATTGTTCCTTACAGAGCTGTGCATGTTGTTAATTATAGCCATTGTTCCTTGTGCATGTTGTTAATTATAGCCATTGTTCCTTACAGAGCTGTGCATGTTGTTAATTACAGCCATTTTTCCTTACTTAGCTGTGCATGTTGTTAATTATAGCCATTGTTCCTTACAGACCTGTGCATGTTGTTAATTATAGCCATTGTTCTTTACAGAACTGTGCATGTTGTTAATTATAGCCATTGTTCCTTACAGAGCTATGCATGTTAAATTATAGCCATTGTTCTTTACAGAGCTGTGCATGTTGTTAATTATAGCCATTGTTCCTTACAGAGCTATGCATGTTAAATTATAGCCATTGTTCTTTACAGAGCTGTGCATGTTGTTAATTATAGCCATTGTTCCTTACAGAGCTGTGCATGTTGTTAATTATAGCCATTGTTCCTTGTGCATGTTGTTAATTATAGCCATTGTTCCTTACAGAGCTGTGCATGTTGTTAATTATAGCCATTTTTCCTTACTTAGCTGTGCATGTTGTTAATTATAGCCATTGTTCCTTACAGACCTGTGCATGTTGTTAATTATAGCCATTGTTCTTTACAGAGCTGTGCATGTTGTTAATTATAGCCATTGTTCCTTACAGAGCTATGCATGTTAAATTATAGCCATTGTTCTTTACAGAGCTGTGCATGTTGTTAATTATAGCCATTGTTCCTTACACAGTTTTGCATGTTGTTAATTATGGCTATTGTTCCTTACAGAGCTGTGCATTAGGAACTTAGATATGCTGCATGAGATTTCTCTGATCCAGATGGATATGGACAAGTTTGATGTCAAGCCGACAGGTAAGATATATAGACAATCTGGAACGAGGTCACATTTTATATCACTGTTATCAACCCAGTCAGAAATTACCACATTGCATGAGCTTTAGTAAATGGTTAATATAAACATGGTACAACAAGTCTAATACCATGCCGTCGTCCTTAATATTCTGATGATTTCTCATAAAATATCTATATTTCATTAATAGCTATGTATTCAGAGGCCTACTCATGACCACATATTTTCATGGAAACTTAATTCTTTAATTGTCAAGGTTTATCAAATACATTGAATTTTCTGTATTAGTGCATGTCCATTAGCAGACCAAGTGAAAAAGTGTCACTTTGTCACTGAATGTGATTGTCTCAGCCATTGAGCCAGGCATTTTAGTGATCAATTCTAACAAAAATGTTCATCTTTAGTCCTCTAAATGGTCATGTCTCAAGACCACTGCAGAGGTCAGGTTTGGCCACCATGTCCATTAAAGGATTGATTAATATAATTATATTTATCCAGAAACTGGCAGACTCATGGCCAGATATTGCATAACATATGAGACAATGAGGAGATTTTCTCAAATCAAAGGAAATGAATCACTTCAGGAGCTGGTAGTAACTAAGCTTAGTTTTGTTGATCAGTTCTGAATATTTTTATTCTTGAAATTTTGTTGTTTATGAATTACAGTTGCTTAATAGAAACACATCCCCTGTTTGGAAGTTGCATGTATTTACAGTTAAACTTGTCTATAATAACTGACCTGTGGAACATGTTTTTATACCCTGTCAACAAATTTGGCATGGTGTTGTGTAATGGCACCATTCGCCCAGACAGGTGGGCTGTTGGGCGTGGGGTTGGCAGAGTGGTTTCCGGATGATACTCTGTTACCGTTTGTCGGATCGCATTGAAACTTCATAGGGTGGTTGGACTAGGTCTTGGGAAGAAATGTATCGAAATCGACGATGATCCCCAATCCAAGATTTAAAGCCACCGGCAGCCATCTTGAAAATTGGTTTCTGTTACCATTTGTCGGTTCTACTTCGAATAATACTTACCAGATGTACTATTATGCTAATGTCTGTTATCTAGTCTAGCACAAAAAAAACAATTAAAAACTGCATTCTCCATGATCCTGCCCCTACTGTGTCCAGGAGCCCCTACTGTGTCCAGGACGCTCGACTTGCCAGTCGTGTTTTTTGTCTGGCTCAGTTTAAGCAAATTTTTGCGTTGTTGAATGTTTAGTGAGATTTAGATCGCTATATTCATGGAAGGAAAAGGAAAATCATCACGGGCAGGTTGTTTTAAAATTGTAGCCATTGTTGGAGTCGCTCTGTTACCCGTTAACTTTTTAATCTTATCTGGGTACTCGGTTAATTTCTCTTGCGACTCGGTTCCCTCCAAGATGAATGTGTCTGTAGCCAAGATGGCGACGCCCATGATTAATGTCTTGTTTTGGCTTGGCGTGTCTATGCACTCTGTTTTAAGCCGATCTTTAGCTCTCGCTTCATTGTCGAGGGTGTTTGGTGTGGTCGGTATTAATTTCTTGGCTATTTTAACGTTAGTTGTGTTTATAAAATTTTCACTCTAAAAATTTTCATTTATTTCCTGCCTGGAACTTGATTATCATTAATCTAAGAGAAAGTTAATGTTTTTAGGTAATTTTAAAATTACAATCAAGTAAATTGTGCGTGTTGCTCGTCATCATCTTATCATGTGCAGTGTTTTAATTCTTATTCTGTGTTCGCAGAAGGTGAAGGGGTAAGGGAAGGCCCCGCCAGATACATTGTGTTCGTGTTGTAACCGTTTCATGAAGCAGAAGTTCATGGGCCATCACTGTGTCATCTGCGTAGGGCTGGGCGGTATACCGGTTTCAAACCGTCTCATGGTTTTTTTTATGGCGACGGTTTAAAAACCAATATGAAAATAAGGTCGCCATTGCGCAAAATCTGGTGACTCCTAAACTAGTTTTTTCACTTCAAGAGTATACTTACGTCCCTAATACTCTTTGATATTGCTAAATATCGGCTTTCACTCAATAAACACTCAGAATAAAAACAGTTAGGTGCCCCTACTGGGCAGGGAGTCAGAGTGCAGTCCGGCGGATGCAAGCCCCACCACCGCGCATGCGCAGACTAGCACTTCCTCTTTGCTAATTTATTGGCAGAGGGTCTACACATGTTTTTGTGCTAGAGCTTTTCTCAAGTGTTTTCAAAGTCTTTTTGAGTGTTAATAGAAGTTTATAACCCCTGATTAAGATGGCAGACAGGATTACTTCGCCAGAGATGGGCCCAGGATCTATCCATCAGGTGATTTTCTATTATAATTTAGCGAGTTTTTCCCGGTGTAATGTGTTTCCGGGACTCGCGTTTATCGTGATAAGCGCCTAGTATAGTTGTTCTATGTCAACATGGCGCTATATAATGCTAATCTCTCTTTGTGTTTATGTCCACAGGTATCTTTCTGGATATGTATGGGACATCACATCAACAGAGGGTTTGTTTTCTCTCCACCAAGGTTCCATTTCCTACTAATACTGTTAGGTTATCTAACCAAAAAGTCTATGTCCAGTGACTCGAAGGCCTCGTAAGAAGGTCTTCTCACTTTGCCCTCTTGATCCAATTCCTTTCCCCTAAGGTGGAGAGAGTTAAGAGGTCATAGTCTTGGTGGAGTGTTCCAGTTCATCAGATTGGATGGTTTGTCTATACAAAGAGTCGGGTATTCTAGTTAATGATATGAGGTGATAATAATTATGTAAACTAAAATTTGCCACTATTATCATTGTGTATCTGATGTTTGTGTAGTCTGAATATCTATCCTTCATAGTTAGATGTTCTGGATATGAATACAATTCGTCCTTACCTCTGGATGTTTGTTTCGGATCGATTTAATTTCTTGAAATTATGACGTCATAATCGGCCTTGCTCTTTATTAACAATTAAAGTTTTGCCCAACGCTGGTTTCTCATATGGATAGTGATCTTTATGATCATTTTTTCCTCTCTTTTATTTTTGGTTTTGAGTTTCTAACCTTAACTAAAATACTCATTGTCCTCGGTTTCTGTCCTGTTTCAGAGACCTGGTTGCCCGTCCTGTGGTCGCTTCTTGAAGGAGAAGTTTATTCCCCACCTGTGTTTCCAATGTAGCCCCTGTGGGCCATTACTTAATTGTGATGTGTGTAAGCAGTGGGGTGGGGGGGGGGGGGGGGGTGAGCTAATGAAAGAGTTTTTGTGCTTACAGGCGAAGGACAAGGTTGCGGAGGAGGAGAGGAAGATGAAATGAGAGGTTGTAGGTAAAAAGGGTAAGAGGAAGGCCTCGTCCTCAGTGGACATGGAGGCCTTCCGTAGTGAGATGTTGGGAGAGATGAAGAGGACAATAAAGGATTTGGTACCGGAGTTGCTCCGTGGCATGCTTCCTGGAGAAAATCCTTTGTTGTCCTCTTCATCTGCTTCGGAGCAGATAATCCCCGCCTCTGAATCGAGTTTCCTTAGGCCGTTACCAGTTTTCGACGATTCAGAGGTGGCCCCATTAGAGGGGGCATTCCACGACATTGGCAGCAGGCTTGCCACGCCGGTGGTCCATGGACGGTTGTCGCTGGAACCTGCTGGCTGCTTATCAGCCCAGGGGTATCCGCACGCCGCAGGTGCCAGTACCTCCTATGGCACCTTTCCTGGCCAGTCCGGGTTAGCTCTCTTTGCTGATCCGGAGTCTAATCTTTCTGGCCAGGAAGAAGAGGATTATCTGCTGGGTTCCCCTTCTGATGCCGTGGCCATGGATTTTGACATCTGTGCACCCCTCGCGGGGAATACAGGCGACACGATCCACGGTTCTACTCACGCAGGAGTAGAATTCACGGCTCAGAAGGTGGCACTGGTTGGATCTGACGGCCAGTTATTCCACATACCTCGGCATGTTAATCCGCATGCTTTCTCTGGCTTGTCAGGAGTGTCAGCATATCCAACTTCAAGCTCGACTGCGTTAGCTCAGGAGGAAGACGAAAGCCCTCGTCTAGTAGAGCTTTCGCAGTTAGCCATGGAGGAGGATTGGTCTGACGCTTGTCAATGGCTGATAAGCGTCAGGCCAGACCTGCCCGTGGAGCAGTCGGCTAGCCAGCGAGCCCACCGGCCGTGGTTAGGTGGAAAGTCGACTGTTAGCGCCATGCCATCTCTGCCGCTAGCAGAGCATATCGTTGATATGTTCTCGGCGGCGGAGATGTCCATCAAGGCGAATGGGCGTCTCGGGAAGGCCCCTCGCGAGGTTGCAAGGCGCTGCCGCATCGTACCCGTGGACTACCAGAGGTACAGTGTGGTACCTAAGCCCAGCGTGGATGACCGCGCGGCTTTAGGTGAGGATACACGGCCAGGCTCCCGTTCTAACATGGGAGCCTTGTGTTCGAACACGTTGCATTCGGCCAATGCCGTGATGCGGAGGAGAGTGGGAGAGCGTCTATTGCGGCGCTTTCTCACGTCTCCCAGCTGTTGCAGGGGGTAGTGACAGCATCCGCATCATGCCAGCCGAGCCCGATCACAGTCCAGAGAGCCATCCAGGATGGTATCAACCTGGCTCTGGATTGTATGACTCGGGCGGTGACCAGAAGTGTCCGGGCGAGGGGCACGTTTGCGTTAGATAACCTGTGCCCGTCCCAGGACCTGTACAATAGGCTTCTGCGTATGCCTATGGCAGGTCCTGGTCTCTTTGGAGGTGAGGGATGTAGGCACCTCCAGAAGACGGTCACTCTGGTCAACAACCAGAGGGCGCTGCGCGAACAGTTTGAGGTGCTCCGTAGGGAGCGCGTTCGCGCTGCGCCCCCTGCGTACCATCCCCTGCAGGCTCGAGGTGGAGGTGTCCATGTCAGAGGCCAGCCACCAGCACAGCATCGGCCTCGGCCGTGTGCGATTCGGCCAGCAGTGAGGGGGGCGCAGGCTCCTCAGGCGCAGCCAGCCAGGCAGCCACCCGCGCACCTCGGTGCGCGCATTGCTGGTTGTAGCGCGCGAGGATCTGGTTGTGGTAATCGTGCCTGATGGGCCGGTTACCACAGTGAGAACCACTCCGGTGTTTCTGGCAAAGGAGACAGTGCCGCTCTTGCACTCCTTATGTCCATCTCTCTCCCTAGGTGGTCCGCAAGCAAAAGTGGGAACGGTTGACTCAGGACCGTTTAGTCTTGCGATGGCTTTCAGTCGGGTATCATCCCGATTGGATGACAGGCCCACCATTGCGTCTGTCTCTGGTGCCAATCTGGACTCAAATTCCGAGAGATCCGGATCAAAGGTTGTGTATAGAGGAGGAAATAAACTCCCTCATACAAAAAGGAGCAATTCAGCCGGCACAGAAGTGTCCAGGCTTCTATTCAACCATGTTCTTAGTGACAAAAAACACGGGAGGGTGGAGGACAATTCTCAACCTCAAGCCTTTGAACAAGTTCATAGAGACACCCAGTTTCAAGATGGAGACTGTGAAGTCGGTGTTGGCGGGGTTGGAGAGGGGAATGTGGACAGCTTCAATAGATTTGAAGGATGCTTATTTCCACATCCCCATAGCGAGGAGTTTCCGTCGCTTCCTGAGATTTGCAGTCCAGGGCAGACAGTGGGAATTCAGGGTGTTACCCTTCGGAATTTCCACGGCTCCTCGGGTTTTCACCAGAGTGGTTCTTGCGATTACAGCATACCTCCGCAGGAGAGGCATAGCAGTCCACACGTACATAGACGACTGGCTGTTAAAAGCACACACCCAGGAAAGTTTATCGGCCAATCTGGAGATAGTTTTGAAGACTCTCACAGACTTAGGCTGTATAATCAATTTCCAAAAATCAGAGCTGACTCCATCCCAGAAGTTTGTTTACCTGGGGATGTTCTTCGATCTAGAGACAGGATATGTATATCCTACTCAGGAGATGGTTCAGATACTCATCTCAGTAATACAGTCAGTGTGCAACAGTCGTCATGTCCTGGCACGGGTTTACTTGAGAATGCCGGGGTTGATGGTTTCTCTGGAACCAGTCATTCCTCAGGCGGCCTTACGCAGGCGGCCGATCCAGTTATTTCTCATGACGCAATGGACCCAGAGTACAGGTTCACTGGACTCGAATGTGTCAGTGTTGGAGCCTCTAATTCACCACCTGCAATGGTGGTTGAAGACAGAGAATCTCTTGGCGGGGGTTATGCTAACCCCACCTCACCCTCAAGTAACTGTGTATACAGATGCCTCGATGGAGGGGTGGGGAGCTTGCCTGGAAGAATCTACGATATCAGGGCTTTGTAATCTGGAACAGTCAAAGGAACATATCAATCTACTGGAGTTAAGAGCAGTAGTCCTGGGCCTGGAACATTTCTTACAGAAAGTTCAGGGCAAGACTGTTCGTATTCGATCAGACAACTCAACAGTAGTGACTTACATAAACCACCACGAAGTCGCCCAGTCTCTGTATGATGACATGGAGACTGCTTTGTTGGTGCCTGGATCACAGGATTACCTTGAAAGCAGTTCATATTCCGGGAAGGTTAAATCTGCTAGCAGACTCATTGAGCCGAAGGATGAGTATTTTACCGACGGAATGGCAACTAAATCAATGTGTGGCGGATCGTCTGTTCGACCATTGGGGGAAACCCAACATCGATTTGTTCGCAACGAAGAAGAATGCGAAGATGACGACGTACGTCTCTCCGATTCCAGATCCAAGCGCTTTCGCAACAGATGCGTTAGCTATCAGCTGGGTGGGAATGTATGCATATGCATTCCCTCCAGCAATCCTGATTCCACAAATTCTTCAGAAAATCAGACAGGAGGAGTGCCAAGTGCTTCTGATCGCCCCAAATTGGCTAAGCCGATCATGGTATACGGATCTGCTGGACCTTCTGGTCTGCAATCCGGTTCCTCTGCCTCCGATGGACGACATTATCTTCCAGGGCAAGGCCCTTCACAACAATCCGTCAATGTTCAGATTGACAGCGTGGATGTTGTCAAGAAATCTAGAATTAAGGAGGGCTTTTCTGAGCAAGCAGCAGTGTTTATGGCCAAAGCCAGGAGGGGGTCAACCTCCAGAGCATATAATTATTAAAATCAACAGATTTGCGAAATGGTGCTCAAAAAGATGTATTTATCCAATGGATTCATCTATTCAGGTAGTAGCTGATTTCCTCTGTCACCTGTATGATGCCTATAGCCTCAAGCCTAACTCTATTGCTGGTTATAAATCAGCTTTAATGACAGTTATCCCTTGCTTGGCTAATAGGGGAAGTGATGAAGTAAGTACATTAAATGTATTAATTAAAGGCATGGGCAATCTAAGACCAAGGAATCCCCCGGTGATTCCATCTTGGAGTTTATCTTTAGTGCTTCAGGTACTAGGCGATAAGCCTTTTGAACCACTTAGTTCCATTTCTATGAAAATGTTGACTCTTAAAACTGTATTTTTAATTGCTGCGGCCTCGGCTAGGCGTAGGAGTGAAATTCATGCCTTATCAGCCGAGGAAGACCGTTTCGTGGTTACAGGGGAAGGCCTTAAGTTTCTACCTAGGATTAATTTCTTGGCTAAAAATCAGTCTGAAATATCCAGGTCAACCTATTTTTTTGCCAGCTTTAACTAGATATGGTCCTAATTCTAAAGCATGGTGTCCCGTCCGAGCACTGATCCGGTACATACAACGTACTCAGGAGTGGTGGATGGACCAGTCAGCGTTATGGTTGTCATATATTGAACCCCATGGCAGGGCGTCTAAGGACACCATTTCCAGGTGGATTGTAGAATGTATTCAGTTTTGTCATAAATCCGCCACATGTAAGCAAGTTGACATGGCCAAGGCTCACAGTGTCCGGGGCGTAGTGACTTCCACTGCCCTATTTAATGGGGTCCCTGTGGATGACATTATGTCAGTTGCTCAGTGGCACTGTGAGTCAAGTTTTACAGACCATTATCTCCGTGACACCTCTAATCCTCTCGCCTTATCGATTTTGAAAAGATAATCAGGGGTGCTTTTTTGATGAGGCTTCCTCATTACTTGTATATATCACAATTAATTGATGGGAACAACCACTTTTTGGGACTGCATCAGCCTTCACCACTGGGAAGATGATGTCAGCAGCCAAGTTCAACAAGGTCAGTCTTGTTTATGTGTTGTTCATTGTTAATTGTATTGTCACGTGACCCTTTGTTATTAAAATGGTGACGGTATGTGTTTTTATGTGGTTCATCATTGAGAGTATACGAAAATGGAGCTTTTTCGTCTCTGTCCTATAGTACATGGCCCTTGTACGTAGGTATGCACGATTTTTCGATTATTCGATTAATCGCGATTATATAATTCAAAATGATCGTGGACGCTTATAAAATGAAATAATCGTATAATCGCCATGTTGAAATTTTTGTCAAGACACTTTTACGCTTGTGAAACTCTGCGCGCCTTACCCAGCATGGAAACAAACATCCGGCTATCAGTCGAATGTGTGAATGATCAAATAAACTAAATAAATAAATAAATAACTGATTTGTTTGTATTGACTCAGGATTAGTTTTAGATGAATAAAGATTGTTCACTTGGTCGCTATTTGTCATTGTTGTTGTAATCACACACGCTTATCCCGCGTTCCCCATTCTCTGAATAGCTATGCGCTAACGGGTTTCCCAAAAAAGTTCTAGAACTGATACCACGGAAATTCAACACATTTTCTCACGTAAAAATTCTCACCGCCTACGCCTATGTTTAATGTATACCTCAAAACATCCCCGGGGAAGTGAAATTATTTTATTTGAGCGCCTAAATATTGCGTATCCTTTAATAAAGGTCATTTATTACATCAAAATTAATCACAATTTGATATAAAATGGCGTCACAAATAAAATACAAATCACGTGATTCGCCTCCAATTGAAGTTTATTTTAGAGCGAGTACTCGGATATAAATATTCTGGAATCGGGGACTCGGAACTCGGGAATTTCTATATATTATCATTGCGCGATAGGAACTGCATATTATACTGATCTGTACTCCCGTTGGCGTATAATATCTCGCGAGAACACGCCGCCTCCCATCACAAAAGATCCACTGGCTCGTCAACTTAAGAAGCCGGCTATATTGTCGCTCGTAATAATTCAATTTGGATCATTTAATGTTGATCGGCATTACAAAATTGATGCACATTTTCTCCCGTACTTGTTTGGTACATAAATTTGGTCTTACAATATATTTATAAGGAAGCTATTTAATCACGCCAAGACTGTTTTAAGCGCATTTTAACTACAAAAGTGTGGAATAAACTTTATTATATCTTGAACATACATGGCGTACTATTAGTATTAATCTAATAGGTGGTCGAGATTTACAAATCCGAGGCCTGTATTGACTTCTAGAGGGGCCGGAAATGTATCAGGGCAAAGATCTGTGACATGATTGTTATTATTATACACGCTATTCTTTCAAATTATCTGCCGAGTTAGGGGGTGGGCTTCTAATACAGAGTTTTGCCGTTTTGAAACTGCTAAGAAATGATTGGAGCTCATATGTCAAAGTCTTCTTCTTCTTCTTCTTTTCATTCTCTGATCATACCGCCAGTCCTGTAAGTGACTATCGACATGATCATAAGCGTTAAGTGCGTGGATCCATGGTTTATTAGAGTGCGCCGTGCAGCCTGGAACCTCCGTCTTCAGCACTCGAGGTTTCTGTCAGGATTATCTCACCCTTACCTCCTTTAGTCGCCTCTTACGACACGCAGAGGATACGGAAGGTGTATTCTAAGCCCCACCTACAGGGCATATATGTCAAAGTTGGGGGGGTGGACTTCTATTAGAGCATAGGCTACAATTAAACGAAATACGTTACCTTCCGCTTTCCGTCTAGAAAAATCTTGATACATTCCTTTGTTTGCAATCAGTAACTGGCGTATTCTGTCCATGTATGTATACCCATGTGCCTAACCCATAATCTTACAATCTGCAGTAGCATAATAACGTCCTCTAAGCAGCATTGACGTAGATAATATAGTTCATGATTAATCGTATGATCGCGATTATTTTTCTTAAATGATCGCGATTATGAAAAGTGAATAATCATGCAAATCTACTTGTACGTAGAGAATGTATGGGACATTGAGGTCATTCGAGTCTTCCTCCCAGGAAGGGGGGGGGGGGG
Organism: Chaetoderma sp. LZ-2023a; assembly: GCA_034401795.1. Classification (NCBI taxonomy): domain Eukaryota; kingdom Metazoa; phylum Mollusca; class Caudofoveata; order Chaetodermatida; family Chaetodermatidae; genus Chaetoderma; species Chaetoderma sp. LZ-2023a. The sequence goes on along the minus strand of CM067370.1, from coordinate 22,392,625 downwards.
GGCGCGCATATGACATTCGGTCATCTCTCGTCCATCGGTTTGTGTTAGCCGATGTTTTTTCAAATCCTGACTGTGTTTCACACAGTTTCAGAAGTTTAAGTCCCTTAAACGCAGAAAAGCGCATAGGGAAGAGCTGGTCGTTTGACCTCGCCTCCCTCCCGCCGAATTCCCTGTCGAATTCTGGCAATATCAAAGAGTATTAGGGAGGTAAGTATACTCTTGAAGTGAAATAAACGAAATCACAGATTTCTTTTTTCACGAAAGAGTTGATACTTACCTCCCTAATATGGACCCGGCCTCTCCACCCCACAGAGGCTCGGTCTTCAGGCTCTTAATAGGTGCATGTGTGTCCGCCAATAAATTAGTCAGAGGAAGTGCTATTCTACTTCGAATAATACTTACCAGATGTACTATTATGATAATGTCTATTATCTAGTCTAGGTCAAAATAAACAATTAAAACTCCGCACTCTCCTGGTCCTGCCCATACTGTGTCCGGGAATACCATAGCCGCAGGTACCGAGTCTATTCCCAATCACAGTCAGATTCGTCTATTTTGCGCTTGTTTCAAGTCGCATGTGTTTAGAGTGTCATTTAATTGATAATTAAGCAGTTAATCAGTTGTGTTGGACGATTACATCGCTGGACTAATGGAGGAACTCGGAAAGTCATCACAGGGGCAGGTTGTATCAATCTAGAATTTATACATTCGTGCCATAATGACTGTTTGAAATTTCCTTAAATTGGCACATTGATTTATAATGGTAGCCATTGTTGGAGTCGCTTCTGTACCCGTTAACTTTTAGTTTTAATTCGGGTACTCGGTTAATTTTCTCTTGCGACTCGGTTCCTCTAAGATGGATGCGTCCTTAGCCAAGATGGCGGCGCCCATGTAAAAATGTCGTTATTGGCTTGGGGTATCCAGGCACTCTGTTATCGCCGATTTTAGCTCTCGCTTCATTGTCGAGGGTGTTTGTAGTGATCGGCGAGGTTTTCTTGGTTGTTTAACGCTAGTTAAAGGCTGAGTTGTGTTTTGTAAAATTTTCACTCAAAAAAGTTTCAAATATTTCCTGCCTAAGACTTGTTATCATTAATTTAAGAGAAAGTTAATGTGTTTAAGAAATCTTAACTATCAAGTCTATTGTGCGTATTGCTCGTCATCACTTGTCATGTGCAGCGTTTTAATTCTCCTCTGTGTTCGCAGAAACCGAAGAACCCGGACACTTTGTGCCAGAAGTGTAATAGGTTCATGAAACGCAAGTATCTTGGACATCACTGTGTGGCGTGTGCGAGGTGTAAGGTCGGCAGTCCGTGTGATGTGTGCGCCAAGTGGTCGTCGGCAATGGTGGCTGAGTTTGACAGGGATCGACGGGCGAGGCTGGAGCGCATAGAGAAGGATAAGACAGTGAAGCGTCAGCAGGCGTCGTTGGTTGGACTGGAAGGTCGGCTGAATGAGAGGATGGATTCAGCACTGGGCGTATGGGCGGCCCAGTTCAAGGCCATGTTTGATTCATTACAGTCCACGGGTCCGGTGAGGCAAGCTGGTGCAGGGCAACCATTAGGTGGCCCGGCTAGTTTTGCTGAGGGCCATGCACCTGACCTTTCTCTGTCTTCGGCTCAAGAGCCGTCGGCAGAGGAAGAAGAGTTCCTGTTGATGGGAGATTCCGGCATGCCGGATCTTTCAATGTCGGCAATGCCGAGTACGTCCCTGGGGTCTCCCTCGGGTTTTGTACGGGTTTGCCAGGCGGATGGTGATGTCGACGTTCCGTCGGGCATTTTTCATCCGTCACTTGTGCAACCGGATATGCCGGCGGAGCCGTGGTTTGCGGTTCCGACGGCTATCCCGACGGCGTTGGGTGCGGCTCCTATCGGAGTTACCGTGCCAGCCGTGATTAAGGCGGTCGTAGTCCCGGATCCCGTGTTGGAGCCGATGGACTGCGGAGAATCCGTATCCGACGGTTCGTTGGATGCTGGTGCCGCCGGTAGTCGCGCTACGGATGCGCTCTGTCCTGGCAGAGACGTTTATCGTAGCGCTCAGCATGGATCGTCGGTGGCCCTCTCATCCAAGGGTGAGAGGGAAGATGAAAACGGAAGCTCTTTAATGGACGATTCCGCTTTCTGCGCCGAGGCTGAATGGGTGCAGGTCCTTGGATGGATGACCAATCGTCTCGGGTTGGCATCGGATCTCGGATCTCAGCGCGATCCGGCGATGGAGCGGATGTCAGAGCGTGCGGCTAGCGCTCTGTCCAGTGGCTCTTCGGCCATGCCTACACTCCCCTTGGACTCGCAGACTTCTGACATGTTGGAAGTTGCGGCATATCGTCTGGTTCAGCCAGACTATGCATTGCCCAAGGCCCCGAAGGGGATAAGGAGTAGGGTCCGTTTTCCGGAGCAGGCCTATCATCAATACGCCAGGGTTCCACGGCTTTCCGTTGCGGAACGTGAGGCGCTGAATAGGCCGTTGGCTGGGAAGGCCAAGGGGCGGTCACGTCCCTTGGTTTCCCAGACCAACAAAGACCCGTTTAATGAGCTCACGCTCATTGAGGATGCGGCTAGGGCGGCCATGGCTGCGCTGTCGCACGGGTGTACCGTCCTGCAGGGTATGCTGGACTGCACGGCGGAAGGCGGACAGGTGCCAGAGGCTGCTCCCGGAGTTGTTCGGGACACCATGCGCCTGTCTCAGGATTGCCTGGCCAGGGTGATCACAAGAACTTTAGCAGAGCGACGGAGAATGGTTCTCGATTGTGTGGAACCAGGACCGGAAATGAGGGCAGCGTTATCTTCTGCGCCTTTCATTGGTCCAGGCTTGTTCGGCGGCTCGGCACGACAAGCGCTCTCTAAAGTGGCATCGATGGTGGCGGAGCAAGAGGTGGTCGGCAAGTCGTGGAAGTCGACCAAGAGGACTCAGCCGCAACAGTCCTACCGTCAACACAGACAGGACCAGCAGAGGCAGCGTCCTAGATCGCCCTTCCGTCCTTCTGCCCGTGATGCCCATAGGCCATCCGGAGCGCAAGGACCTGGCCGTTCGTCCACATACAAGCCCTCTAGTAAGAGGCCGTATGAGGACGACAGGAAGGGTGGCGGTTCGGGCCGTGGCGGCTACCGTAAGGATAGTCGCGGCGGCGGTTCCGGACCGTCATACCACAAGAAACCGCGGGGCGGCCGTGGGGCTCGTTCCTGACGGGTTTCCGGCGGAATCAATACCGGCGGCTTTGGAAACAAATGGAGTCGAGAATCTTCACCCGTGCGATGTAGCGTCTTGTCGGCTAATCTCGACCGACAACTGTGTGCAGATTCCTTCCGTCGGCGGCAGACTTCAGCTATTCCTAAGCCAATGGGAACAGGTCGTGCGCGACTATTTAGTCTGTCAGTGGATAAGAAACGGCTACGATCCGGACTGGCTCATCCATCAATCGTTAGTTCCGTTAACCTCGACTCCAATATGGACTCCTATTCCAAGGGAATTAGACCGTCTAGTTGCCATTCAGTCAGAGATAGAATCGCTTCGTCTGAAGAAGGCGATTCACCTGGTAGCCAATCAGTCATCACTGGGCTTCTATTCGATTATGTTCCTAGTTCCGAAGCGTACCGGAGGGTGGAGACCAATTCTCAATCTCAAACCGTTGAACAAATTTATTCTTTCTCCCAGGTTTCAGATGGAGACGGTAGCAGCTGTGATGGCAGGCCTCAGGAAAGGCATGTGGGCGGTATCAATAGATCTGAAGGATGCTTATTTTCATATTCCAATGTCAATTCCCTTTCAGAAGTACCTGCGATTTGCATTCCAAGACAATGTTTGGGAATTCAATGCTCTTCCATTCGGCCTCACCACGGCTCCGAGGGTCTTCACCAAGGTGGTTCTCGCCATGACTTCTTTACTTCGCAGGAGAAACATAGCTGTTCACACTTACATAGACGACTGGCTGCTAAAGGCGGGGAATCCAGTCACTCTGCGCAGCAATCTGGAGGTAGTCCTAGACTTATTGAAGAAGCTAGGATGGATTGTGAATCTAGAGAAATCAGAACTGACTCCATCCCAGGAGTTTGTTTATCTGGGAATTTTTTTCAATCTCAGGGACGGCGTAGCTTTTCCGGCGGAGAGCAGAGTCAGAAGCCTGATTGCAGTATTGGAGTCAGTTTCTCTAGGAGCCTATCTGACGGCACGTCAATTTCTCAGAATACTCGGTTTACTAGTATCTCTGGAGAAGGTGGTGCCATATGCGGCGCTCAGGCGCAGGCCGATTCAGATGTATTTGATGTCGTTCTGGTCACAGAGAACAGATCCGTTATCTCTGAGGATACCAGTGAAAGAACCATTGATATTCCACCTTCAGTGGTGGTTGTCGGAACAGAATCTCCTGCGAGGTGTTCCTCTACAACCTCCTCAACCTCAGATGTCCATGTTCACGGATGCGTCGTTGACAGGTTGGGGAGCGGTATTGGACAATCAGTCAGTGTCCGGGGAATGGGATCGGACCAATGCGCAGAAACATATCAATGTACTCGAGCTATTAGCGGTGGTATTAGCACTGCAGAAGTTCGAGGGTCGAGTTCAAGACAAAATTGTCCTAGTAAGGACAGACAACTCAACAGTGGTGTCTTATTTAAACCGCCAAGGCGGGACAAGATCACCGGAGTTGTGTATGATGGTTTGGAACCTTCTGCTGTGGTGCCAAGAGAGGAATATTATTCTTCGGGCAGCACACATTCCAGGAAGATTGAACATCTTAGCGGATGCTCTCAGTCGAAGGACGGTTTGTCGTCCGACGGAATGGCAGCTCAACCAAGTGGTAGCAGAGGTTCTATTCAAACAATGGGGCAAGCCGAATGTCGACCTATTTGCGATGAAGTCAAACGCAAAGATGGTCACGTACGTGTCACCGATCCCGGACCCGTTGGCTCTAGCAGTAGACGCACTGGCGATAAGTTGGAAGGGAATGTACGCGTATGCGTATCCTCCAACAATTCTCATCCCGAAAGTTCTGGCAAAGATAAGAGAGGGGATGTGCCAAGTACTACTGATCGCTCCTTATTGGCCAGGCCGATCATGGTTTACGGATCTGCTGGACCTTCTGGTCTGCAGTCCAATCCCTCTTCCAGACACAAGAGATGTAATCTCTCAGAACAAGGGTCTGTACCTTCACGACAGACCAGAAATGTTCAGATTGACTGCATGGATGTTGTCAAGCAGCGTGCAATTGAGGGTGGCTTTTCTGAGCAAGCAGCGAAGTTTGTTGCTTCGGCCAGAAGAGTTTCTACCACAAAAACATATAATTATAGAATCAACAAATTTGCACAGTGGTGTGAGAGAAGAGATATTGATCCCTTTTCTGCATCTGTTCAACACGTAGCAGACTTTATCTGTCATTTATACGAAGTTGACAAACTTGTACCTTCTACCCTAGCAGCATATAAGTCTGCATTAGCTTCTGTCATTCCTAGTCTCACCATTGGGGGAGTAGAGAATGACACCTTGAATGAAGTTATTAAAGGAATGAGCAATCTGCGACCTAGACAGCCAATTCCTATCCCGTCATGGAATCTATCTCTTGTTCTACAGGTTTTAGGGCATGCTCCTTTTGAACCGATTAGAACTATTGACATTAAACTGTTAACTATTAAATCAGTTTTCTTGGTTGCAGCAGCGTCGGCGAGAAGGAGAAGCGAGATCCATGCGCTTTCTGCCGAACAAGACCGTTTTGTCGTCACGGGTGAAGGTTTAAGATTACTTCCACGTCTTTGTTTCCTGGCGAAGAATCAGTCACTTAAATATCCAGGACAGCCGATCAATTTGCCAAGTTTAACTAGACATGACCCAAATTCTTGTACTTGGTGTCCTGTCAGATGTCTTAAGATGTATGAGAAACGTACTTCTGAGTGGAGAGACGACCCGAAATCTCTGTGGTTATGTCTCAAAGCTCCCCATTTACGTGCTTCGAAAGATACTATTTCTCGTTGGATAGTTGATGCTATTCAGATGTCGCACAAGATCGCTACAGGAAAGCAGATTGATCGTGCGAATGCCCATGAGGTCCGAGCACTGGCAGCATCATCGGCCCTTTATAAGGGTGTCTCTTTAGAGCAGGTGATGTCTGTAGCACAATGGCATGCCGAGTCGTCATTCACTGATTTCTACCTTCGAGACATCTCCAGCACACTTAATCCAGTAGCCGTCGCCAATCTGTCGAACCTAAACTAAGCCACGTCCGACCACTACTTCGCACACATCACAAAGGACTTCCGCCTACACTGACCAAGCGCCATGCACATGACTGAGTACGACCGTGGATTGGGCCTAGCTCCTGTGATGATCAAGAACAGATCGACCATTCAAAAATGGTGAGTTTTTACATTATTTAAGTGACTATAAATATGTTTACTTCCAGTCGAAATACCAGACTGAGTAAGTGAATAGTCTGGTACAAGAGTATATTTATCCTCTCATACAGACATGAGACTCATTCCAATTTGAAAATCTAATCGATATACTGATAGTTTTTTCAAAGATTTGAAGTTGTAGTAGCTTCTTTGCACTCTACTGGACTGCCCTAGCTGAGACTTGGGGCTGACACGGGTCTGGTGGGTGTTGCATCCCCATGGACATCCCTCTGGTTTGTGCGGACAAAAGAGGGGGGGGAGCGCGGTCTAGACCATGGAAGTTTAGCACTCTATGAGTCAGATAGCAGAACCCAAGCGTATGCCAGGGTTTTAGTCTCTTCACAACCTTCTCTGTTGGATGGTTGATGAGTGCTGGTTCGAGCCTCACCTCCTCCCACCGGCATTTCCTGGCTGTCGAAATCCGGAGTTTATCATAATAGTACATCTGGTAAGTATTATTCGAAGTAGAATCAAAAAAGCATCCGCTTTTGTTTCTACGAGAATTCTTAATACTTGCCAGATGTACTATGGCCCTGCCTCAGCCGCCCCGCTGAGGTGAGGCTGAGCTGCTTTCGCAGTTTGCCAAGGCAAATATAAGACGAATCTGACTGTGATTGGGAATTGACTCGGTACCTGCGGCTATGGTATTCCCGGACACAGTATGGGCAGGACCAGGAGAGTGCGGAGTTTTAATTGTTTATTTTGAGCTAGACTAGATAATAGACATTATCATAATAGTACATCTGGTAAGTATTAAGAATTCTCGTAGAAACAAAAGCGGATGCTTTTTTGAGTCTGCGCATGCGTGGTGGTGGGGCTGGCATCCGCCGGACTGCACTCTGACTCCCTGCCCAGTAGGGGCACCTAACTGTTTTTATTTTGAGTGTTTATTGAGTGAAAGCCGATATTTAGCAATATCAAAGAGTATCAACTCTCTCATGAAAAAAGAAATCCGTGATTTCGTTTAGTTCTTGACTTGCAGTTTAATATTATCATCTAGTGTAACCATTTGCTACTAGAGACATAAAATACAGTCATCTATAACTATTAGCCATGGGAAAGCAAGGGTGTTGGTGAAATCCCAACAAATCTACCGAGGACGACCCTCAGCAAATATGATTTGATTTGCCAGCAATGAATTTTACATGACGTAAGCTCTGCGTGTTCAATGTAAGATTGAATAATTTGAAAATCTAAATTTCTTCTTTGCAACAAATAGTCCTTTTTTCAATTCGAGTTTGTACTATGTTTAATTAGGATTCCAAATGTGACATGATACAAAAAAAAAATCAAGAAACGCGCTGCGAAAACGAGGCTATACAATGAACTCCCAATCCAAACAAATCATTATTTCCCTTAGATTTCGACAAACATAAAATGGTCGATCACGGACTAAGACATGCGAGACAAATTGCTTGAACACCCGAGAAATGAAAACGATTCAGTCGCTTCTTACGTTAGCGGAGTAGTTACAAGTAAAATACACCTCTTAGCCTCTCAAATACGAGCAGGCGTAATGTGATTGGTTGTTAACAAATTCTTCCGCCGGGATATTCACTACTACCGATTTTATGAATGAAATTTGTAATATTTTTTATCACGTGACTTTTCTGCTCGATAGGCGTTGGAATCACATCGTTTTGTTTTACGGCCCGGTCTTTTTCGTCTTCGTATATCTTCAAGTACGGGGTGTTGATTTAAGTAGATTTAAGTTAGATTCACGAATCATTGCGTTTATGTTGTCAAATTATCATAATCTCTTTATTATGAACCTCGAAAAATAGTCAAACACATTTTTTGTGAGAATTCTTGAGGTGCGATTTCCGGGGAATGACTACTCTTTAGTTACGTGCTGAATGACATTCACCCGCTTGAACGACAGTTTATGGGGGAGTATTACTAAATACCGAGTACTTGAATACAAACACATGACTTACTAGACTAGATCATACTGTAGGTGGTTAAGACGAACTCTAAACCATATGTGCGGTACTCTACTAGGAGCCTACACTCGCTCTCATATCCATGTTTCCTACTTACACGCGTTAGATTTTACTACACTTTCGAAAATAGTTACCTAATAACTGTGTTGAAAATCAACATTTTAGTAGTTAGTGTTATTTTCACGGCATCACATGAACCAGACTTTATATTTATTTTATTTATTTTAACTACTATTTTGAGATAGATAGCATCGAAGTGAGCAGTCATACGTAGTTACCGTTCTAATTTCGTGGCAATTTACATCAGTTGTCAAATCGTAAAATACATGTACTGTTGCTAATGTTTCAAATTATTTTCGATCATTCTAACCCCGTAAACCAGTATTTCATTAATACCGGTTTAATTAGTGATACTGTCACCGGTTTTCCTTTGGGCCAAACCGCCCAGCCCTATGCCTGCGCGAAGTGCAAAGTTGGAAGCCCTTGCGATGTATGTGCAAAGTGGTCGTCGGAGTTGTTGGTGGAATTTGATCGCGATCGGCGTGCACGTTTGGAGAGAATCACAAGGGACAAGGCGGCTAAGGTGGATCAGGTGTCAATTAAAGGTCTGGAGGAGCACCTGAATGAGCGGATGGACTCGGCCTGGGGTGTTTGGGCAGCCCAATTCAAGGCGAAGTTTGAGTCCTTGCAGTCCATGATGCAGGCTGGTGCAGGATTACCTATCGGTGGTCCGGCCAGTTCTGCGGAGGGACATGCACCTGTCCTTCCTCTCATTTTGGCTCAAGAGCTGACAGCGGAGAAAAAAGATATCTTTCTGATGGATGACTCTGGCATGACAGAGCTTTCACAGGTGACAAATTCCAGTACTCCCCATGGGTCACCCACAGGTTTTGTACAGGTTTGTCAACCGGGTGGAGATGTTGACATTCTGTTGGGGATTTTCGCCCAGATTTCGCTCAGCCGGGAGTGCCGTCAGAGCCGTGTTTTACAGCTCCAATCGGCATCGCGGATGCGATTCTGACGGCTCCTCTCGGAGTCCCATCTCCTGCCGTGTTAGCGGCTGTAGTCCCAGCTCCCGTGTTGGAGCCGACGGATTGCAGTGACTCCGTATCTGGTGATTCACTAGATACTGGAGCCACGAGTAGCCGAGCCATGGACCCGCTTCAAATTGGAAGTCTGGTCCGTGGCTCTCAGGATGGATCGTCGGTGGCTGTTTCATCCAAGGGTGAGAAGGAAGATGAAAATGGTAGTCCTTTAATGGACAAATCATCTTTCTGCACCGAAGCTGAATGGGTGCAGATTCTTGGCTGGATGCCCGACCGTCTCGGATTGACATGGACCAGGTGTCTCAGCGCGATCCGGCGATGGACCAGATGTCAGAGCGTGCAGCTAGCGCTCTGTCACGTGGCTCTTCGGCCATGCCAACTCTTTCCTTGGACACTCAGACTTCTGACATGTTGGAAGTCGCGGCGTACCGTTTCGTTCAGCCGGAGTATACTTTACCCAAGGCCCCTAAGGGGATAAGGATTACGGTCCATTTTCCAGAGCAAGCCTTCCCAGTATGCTCGTGTTCCTCGGCTTTCAGTCGGAGAACGAGAAGCGCTGAATAGGCTGTTAGCTGGGAAAGCCAAGGGTCGTTCATGACCCTTGGTTTCCCAAGCTAACAAGGATCCCTTCCGCCGAGACCCGGTCCCGTGGCGAGAATCTTCACCCAAGCGAATTAATGTCTTATCGCGCAATATCGACCGCAAGCTGTGTATAGATTCCTACCATCAGAGGCAGACTTCAGCTGTTCTCAAACCAATGGGAACAGGTCATGCAAGATTGTTTAGTCTGTCATTGGCTAAGAAACGGCTACAAACCGGACTGGCTCATCCGTCAATCATTAGTTCCATTAACATCGACTCCAGTATGGACTCCCGTTCCAAGGGAATCTGATTGTCTAGATGCCATTTGCTCAGAAATAATAGATCTTCAACAGAAGAATGCGATTCATTTAGTCCGCAATCAGTCCTCCCTGGGCTTCTATTCAATAATTTTCCTCATTCCGAAACGCACCAGAGGTTGGAGACCGATTCTCAACCTCAAACCACTGAACAAATTCATTCTTTCACAAAAATTTCAGATGGAGACTGTAGCAGTGGTGATGACAGGGCTGAGAAAAGGCATGTGGGAAGTATCGATAGATCTGAAGGCATGCATATTTTCATATTCCAATGTCAATGCCTTTTCAGAAATACCTTCGCTTTGCGTTCCAAGACAATGTCTGGGAGTTCAATGCGCTACCTTTCAGTCTGACCACAGCCCCGAGGGTCTTCACCAAAGTGGTTCTCGCCATGACTGCTTATCTTCGCAGGAGAAACTTAGCTGTTCATACTTACATAGACGACTGGTTGCTGAAGGCGGGGAATCCAGTCACTCTGCGCAACAATCTCCAGGTAGTCCTGGCCTTATTAAAGGACATAGGATGGATTGTGAATCTAGAGAAATCAGAATTGACTCCATCCCAGGAGTTTGTGTATTTAGGAATTCTTTTCAATCTCAGGGACGGTGTAGCTTTTCCGGTGGAAAGCAGAGTCAAGAGTTTGATTACAGTTCTGGAGTCAGTTTCTCTAGGAGCCTATCGGACGGCGTGTCAATTTCTCAGAATACTGGATTTGCTAGTATCTCTGGAGAAAGTGGTACCTTATGTGGCACTCAGATGCAGGCCGATTGAGATGTATTTGATGTCATTCTGGTCTTGGAGAACAGATCCGCTATCTCTGAGGATTCCAGTAAAAGACCCATTGATATTCCATCTTCAGTGGTGGTTATCAGAACAGAATCTCCTGCAAGGTGTTCCTCTACAACCTCCCCAACCGCAGATGTCCATCTTTACAGATGCATCGAATACGGGATTGGGAGCAGTACTGGACGATCTGTCATTGTCACTGGAATGGGATCGGACCAATGCGCTGAAACACATAAATGTACTCAAATTGTTAGCGGTCACATTAGCACTTCAAAAATTCGAGCCGAGACAAGATTCTCGTAATAAGGACAGACAACTCCACAGTGGTGTCTTATCAGAGCCACAGTTGTGTATGATGATATGGAACCTTCTGCTGTGGTGCCAAGAGAGGAATGTTATTCTTCAGGCAGCACATTCCAGGAAGATTGAATATCCTAGCGGATGCTCTCAGTCAAAGGACGGTTTGTCGTCCGACGGAATGGCAGCTCAACCAATCGGTAGCGGAGGTTCTATTCAAACATTGGGGCAAGCCAAATGTGGATCTATTTGCGATGAAAGAAAACGCAAAGATGGTCACATACGTGTCACCGATCCCAGATCCACTAGCTCTAGCAGTGGATGCACTGGCGATAAGTTGGAGAGGAATGTATGCATACGCGTATCCTCCAATGATTCTCATCCCAAAAGTTCTGGCAAAGATAAGAGAGGGCATATGCCAAGTACTACTGATCGCTCCTCATTGGCCAGGCCGATCATGGTTTACAGATCTAATAACGGATCGGATTTACGGGGTTACGGGTTTAACCCTAGGTTGGACCTCTGGTCCGCAATCCAATTCCTCTTCTAGACAGACAGAAGGGATCTGATTTTTCAGAACAAAGGTCTGACCGGAGATGTTCCAATTGACTGCATGGATGTTATCAAGCAGTGAGGAATTGTGGGTGGCTTTTCTGAGCAAGCAGCGAAGTTTGTTTCTTCAGCCAGAAGAGGGTCAACCGCCAAGACATATAATTATAGAATCAACAAATTTGCAGAGTGGTGTAAGGGAAGAGATATTAATCCCTTTTCTGCATCTGTTCAACACATAGCAGATTTTATCTGTCATTTATACGAGGTTGACAAACTTGTACCTTCAACCCTAGCAGCATATAAGTCTCATTAGCTTCAGTTGTTCCCAGTCTGGCCACTGTAGGAGTGGAGAACGACATTAAAGTTATTAAAGGAATGAGCAATTTGCTACCTAGACAGACAATTCCTATCCCAGCATGGAATCTATCTCTTGTTCTACAGGTTTTAGGGCATGCTCCCTTTGAACCAATTAGATCTATAGATATTAAACTGTTAACTATTAAATCAATTTTCTTGGTTCAGCAGCATCAGCGAGAAGGAGAAGCGAAATTCATGCGCTTTCTGCCGAACATGACCATTTTGTCGTTACGGGTGAAGGTTTAAGACTATTACCACGTCTTTGTTTCCTGGCAAAGAATCAGTCACTTAAATATCCAGGACAGCCGATCAATTTGCTAAGTTTAGTTAGGCATGACCCAAATTCTTCTGCTTGGAGTCCTGTCAGACGTCTGAAAATGTATAAGAAACGTACTGAGGGGTGGAGAGATGACCCAAAATTTCTGTGGTTATGTCTCAAAGCTCCTCATCTTCGCGCCTCGAAAGACACCATTTCTCGTTGGATAATCGATGCTATTCAGATGTCGCATAAAATCGCAACAGGAAAACAGATTGATCGTGCGAACGCCCATCAAGTCCGAGCACTAGCAGCATCATCGGCCCTTTATAAGGGTGTCTCTTTAGAGGAGGTGATGTCTGTAGCACAATGGCATGCCGAGTCGTCATTCACTGACTTCTACCTACGCGATATCTCCAGCGCACTTAATCCGGCAGCCGTCGCCAATTTGTCGAATCTTAACTAAGCCACGTTTGACCACTATTTACGCATACATCGTAGGTTTCTTCCACATGCACTAGCACTGGTGATGCACATGATCTGTGAATGACCATGGATGGGCGGAGCTCCTGTGATGATCAAGAAAGACCAAGCACTCAGTAAACGGTGAGTGTTTTTGTAGTTTAAGTGACTAATATTAATTTACTTTTCCAGACTGATTAGGTAAAAAGTTTGGTTCAAGAGTATCTTATTCACTGCAACAGACATTAGACTCATTCAAATTTGAAAATCTAATCGATATACTGATAGTTTTTCAAAATTTGAAGTTTTAGTAGCTTCTTTGCAGTCTCCTGAACTGGCCTAGCTGAGACTTGGGAATGACATGGGTCTGGTGGATGTTGCCTCCCCTTTTGATAGCCCTCTGGAATTTGTGAGGAAAATTGAGGGGTGGGGAGGAGGGAGCGCGGTCTAGACCATGGAAGTTTAGCACTATGAGTCAGATGGTGGAACCCAAGCATATGCTGGGGTTCTACTAGTCTCTTCACAACCTTCTCTGTCGGAGGTAGATGAGAGCTGTTTCGAGCCTCACCTCCTCCCACCGGAGTTTCTTGGCTGTTTATTATATAATAGTACAGCTGGTAAGTATTATTCGAAGTAGAATAAAAAAAGCATCCGCTTTTGTTTCTACGAGAATTGTTAATACTTATCAGATGTACTATGGCCCGGCTCAGCCGCCCCACTGAGGTGAGGCTTAGCCGCTTTCGCTGTTTGTCAAGACAAATATAAGACGAATCTGGGAATTGGGAGTTTCTTTCGAGCTAAACGATTAGGCCTTTTGTAAGCAAACTTCATAGTATATTATATAAAAGTGGTTTTTATAACAGATTTGACTGTTTTCGTGAAATTAGTTTGATAAATAAATTTACTGTGCTCTTGATTATAAGTGCAGATTCTTGTTGTTAATTATCAGTGCTGTTTGTATTTCTACTAACCCGCATCGACATGATATTTATTAACTCGTTCACCATCAGATCCCTGAAAAGGTTTATTCTTTATGATATAAAACTTGTCGAATATTTTGAAATTAACTTCACTGGAAGCTGTTGCTGCCATAGGCAGCAATGGCTTCCAGTCAAATCCATTTCAAAATATTCAACCGTTTTCCTGTATGGTTGCATTGAAAATGAGATAGAGAATTCATTGCTGGACGCCTTAACACATTTCATTGTATGTGTAATGGTGTGATGCTCATGGCTATTCTATACATTTTACTGTTATATTTCTATTTTACCATTGTTAAGACTTCCTGTATAATATGTTGATGACATGCTAACAGTTTACATTTACACCACTCTATTGCTGTGTGTGTTAATAATAATACATCATCAATAAAAACTGATTTTCCTGAGGCCCTCCCAAGCAAATACGTACATAACAACACAGTGTATATGATGCACAAAATAGTAACCCCTCCACAATGGACCTTTCCAATTTATCCATCAATCATATGACATCATAATCAACTACGTGACGTGTAGAATGATGTCATAATCAATCGTGTCATGAATGACGTTGCTAAGTTCGTGATGAACGCTTAATTGATGACAGATTGAGTGTTGTACGAATTGTATGTCTTTACTATTTAATAAACATGCTGTTGAATATTTTGAAACTGATTTGACTTGCAGTAACAGCACCCAGTCAAATTATTTTCAAAATATTCAAAAGCTCGCTTGTATAGTTTTCTGGAAATTGATAGTCAGGGAGTTTAGGTTTCAATTGATCCCAACTCGTGTGAAGTCTGGGTGGAGCTTAGCTAGGGATGAGCAGGCCATAGATAAAACCACTCCTCCATTAGGGATAGTTTGTGGTATTGAATAGAATATGTCAAACTCATTTACACTTTATTTCAATTTGATCATACTCACTAAAACATGTTTTATAAAGAATTGCTTATTTTTGGGCAAACTTTTCTATGAAATGTGAATTCCTGAGCTGCTGCACATGTATATTCAGACATGGTTAGCTGAAATATCTTAACTCAGGAAAGGGTACAACCATACACTAGGACAGAACTTTGGCCGTGATCCGGAAAAAAATGTGAATATTTTTTTCAATCCGAAAAAATTTAAAAAACTGAAAACTACAGTGTGACAAAAAAACATGATGATGGTAGTCTGCAATCTCTTAGTGTTCTTATGTACAGTTGCTGCTGATTTCAAACTGTAAAGAGTTCCGTGATGTTCATCTGAGGATCAATGAGAAGAAAACTCTCAACACACTGAATAAAGACAAAAATCGCATGACGATAAGGTAGGGGTTTAATTCTGATTCATATTGTAGCAATTTATCATGTAAATATTGTTATTTCAAATATGACAATAATGTTCTTTTGGGCACTGGGCAGAATGATTGTTATATGTCTAGGTATAGATCATGTACATAGCTTACACAGCCAGTGTTGATAGATGCTATTTGATTGATAAATACTGTGATTATGTGATATAGATCCATGTATAGTATTGTACTTAGCTCACGTTAAGGGATATAGATCCATGTATAGTATTGTACTTAGCTCACGTTAAGAGATATTTATACTATTCCATGTTCAGGTATGCATTGGATGGAAAAATAAAGACTAAAGAAATGAAAATAAACTGGTGAGTAATTGTGATGATTATGTTGTTACTGTTGCTGTTATTGAACATTACTGGGAATATACTGTACTTGAGTATGCTATTTACATATTTTCTTCAATTGGTTTTATTGTCTCGCCTACAAAACTTCTTGGCTTATCTGTCAGGATTGGTTAATCCTATAGGAACTAAACTTGGATACATTGTTACCTATAATGTTAGGAAGCAGCATGCTGACACTGAAGTCACAATGTTGAAGGTCAAGGTCATTCTGCCCTCTACAAAAATGTTAAGTTTTTATTTAGGCTTAGCAAATCTTATCTGGTTATATTTTGGGACGGCTTAATCCTAATGGAACACAACTTGGGTACATGGTTGTTTATGCCAAGAGGATACAGGATGGTGACATGGAGATCACCAGGTCAATGATCAAGGCTATTCTAATATTGCTATTTGACCTCTGCTTTTTCAACCTTAAGTTTTTCCATTCCGCAAATCATTTATATTTCAGGTTCGCTTAATCATATTTCAACTAAACTTGGAAACATGGTTACCTATAATGTTAGGACAAACAGGAGACAGGCGAGACATTTAATTCTTGCTGTTGTTGTTATTGCTTGCCCATGCTGTTAAGCCAGTCAGATCATGGACTTTGTTACATGCTTGCCCATGCTGTTAAGCCAGTCAGAACATGACTTGGTTACATGCTTGCCCATGCTGGTAAGTCTGTCAGAACATGACTTGGTTACATACTTGCCCATGCTGTTAATAATTGGCATGGTGACATTGTGATCATAAGCTCAAATGTTAATGACCTTAGTACATAGCTCCATTTTTCAATGTTGAGCTTTTAGCCCGAGAAAAACTTCTCAGCTTATATTTCAGGATTTGCTTTGTTCTTTACTATGTTTTTATGTTAGCTTAATACTTGTTTGTTGTCTCGAGCATGTTTGATGTTTACAGCATATTTATGGACCATTGTATAGTGTATTTATCATTATTGTTGTCTTCAGCCTGATCCAGGCACAGCTGGGGTGTCTGACAGTACAGGACTTTGGTCTAAGTCAAGATATAGGCAAAATATTCAGAGCTGGACAAAGGGTCACAAGAAGTAAGCTTTTTTAATATTTCAAATGTTAATTTCAGTTTATTGATAATATTATGCATCAAAGTTTGTAGTAGCTGCATTGGTCTGGTAATGATGATTTAGAGTCAAGTATGATATATATTTTTTGTCAAACTTTCACACATATAAGCTCTTAATCAAGTCCTTATTTGTGAAAACTTGTTGAAATTCAAGAAAATAAGTTAAAATGCATCACATCCCCATCTGTTACCTGTTTTATACATAATATTGTTAACCCTTTAACCTTTAACCGGACGTTGTTCAAGAAAATTTCAATTTTCTCATAGAAAATCTCCATTTGCATACCAAGAGAAGACTAATTTGGAAATTTAACACTGGAATGACTGGCTCGGTCATCGAGCCAGATATTCCAGTGGTAAATTTTCAAAAATAGTCTTCTCTTGGTCTGCAAATGGACATTTTTCAAGACCGTTAAAGGGTTAATGCAAATTTTTCGTCTACATTTTGTTTATTACTGCTTGTCTTTTCAGGTCTTGTGGAGTTCTTATGGCAGAGAGGGGATTACCAGTCGCTACTAAATGCTGTGTTATTATGCAGAAGTTTCAAAGCTAAACTGTGGGAAAATTCAAAGTACATCACAAGACAGTTGGAAGGAATTGGTGGGTTGTTTGCTAGGCACTAAGAATGAACTGACTGAACAAACATATGTCATAAACAATAGAAGAGAATTGTTTTACATTGTGTTTTTTACAGAATTCGTTGACTCCGCATTTATGATATAATAGAATGCACCAGATAATACAAATCTGTTCATGAGCCAGTTTTGTCGACCCCATAGCGAAGTGGAGGATTTCGACATAGTGATCCAAATGATGTTCGGCGTCCGGTGTGCACTGAGAATTAGGTAAATGTTAAATGTTTTCAATGGCCGTTTAATTCATCAAGGACTTATCCAATCTTAATAAAAACTTTACAGATTTGTTCTATGCCATCATTGCATCCAGACTCCATCATAATGAAATTGATTTTCATATTCTTTACATATTTTTACGTGCTTTAGACTTTTAAGTTTGTACTAAGAATTAAAAGAATGTTAAAGTTTTTCAGTGGACATCAAGGGTTTATCTGTTCTCATTGAAACAACCGATTTGTTCTATACCATCATTGCATTCGGTGTGCAGCAAAATTAAAACTTACGTTTTGAAAAATATTTTTACATAGGTTGTGGACTTTATTTCTTGGTGATTTGTCTCCTTTTCAGTAATTAGAAGAATGCTAGAGTTTATCAATAGACATTTGATTCATCAAGGCATCAAAGGGTTATACTGTTCTAAGAAATCCTTATGTCGCGATACTGCCACCCATGATGTGTGATAGGTGAAAAAGCTTAAAGGCCTCGCCATGTAGGATGCAGTCCATATAGGTTAATAATAAATAAATTTCAAATTACTCAAGCCATAAATATCAGAAATGAGGTTGAAAAAACTTGATAAAATCTACCATGTAGCATGGATGACCTGTTCATTGTCAAGAATAAGACTATCTAGGCACACGATGCATGCAAGTCTGCACAGTGGTGTTTTCAGTTATTCACTTTGCTTACCGATCTATATTTTCTTATGTCTATTAACCATATTGATATTAAAGTCATATTTATTTGCAGGTCCCATGTTTTCCAATGCCTTTGTTAACGCTGGCATACTGACATTTCAGAAGATTGAAGAGACAAACCCTCGAGAGTTGGAGTTGGTAAGTTATCAATCATTGTGTAGATCATTCTTGTATACTTATTGATGGCTGTTTGATGATGAGGCGATGGAGGCTTCCAGTTTATCCATCACTCATATGATGTGATAATCAACTATGTGATGTGTAGGATGATGTCATAATCAATTACGTCATGAATGACTTCATCATGATTGCTTAATTGATGACAGGCTAAGTGTTGTTGTACGAATTGTGTGTCTACTATTTAATAAACATGCTGTTGAATATTTTGTAACTAATTTGACTGTGGCAGCAAAAGCACCAAGTCAAATTAGTTTCAAAATATTTAACGGCTTACATGTATAGGTTTCTGGAAATTGATAGTCAGGGAGTTCAGGGATGGATCAATCCCAACTCTTGTGAGGTGTAGGTGGAGCGTAGCTATAGATGAGCGGGTCATAACTAAAAACTGGATTCCTCCATCACCTGTCACCTAGGAGATAATTACAAGCCATGTTAGTCTACTAATAACAAAACTCCATGGTGTGCTACCTCTGAAGTCTAACATTTTGCACTTTTTACGTGTTTCTCAGTATTTTTTTTACATAAACATGCTTCATCTGGTCGATATCAGGTGTAACAAATCTATAATGTTAGTCGTTTTAAAATGTATAAGTTTTGGATTTTATTAAATCATAATTCAATTAATCAATAGACTATGTTGAGATACATATGGAAAGCTATGTTTTGTTTATTATTTAATCTTAATATAAAAAATGAGCAAGAACATTGAAATTGCAGACGAGGAGAAGAAGAATTGGTTATGAAGCCAGTCATTGCTTACTTAAATATTCTTGTCTTGCTTTCTCAGAAGTAATTTCGTCAAGGGTTCAAGATATAACATACAATAAACTGGAAAGGTTATGGTACGGATAGTACTTTGTTAATCCTTTAGCACTCACACTGGCCAAAAATGGATTTGCAGTGGTCTTGAGAAATGGCCATTTGCAGAGCAAGATAAGATTAATTTTGAAAATTTACCCCTGGAATTCTTGGCTCGATAATGGAGCCAGTCATTCTAGAAGTAAATTTTTATCTTTGTCTGAAAATTGAAATTGCTAATGAGAAAAATGTGATCCTTAAAGTATTAATGTATGATTTTCAGATTGTGAATAGACATCCTCCATTTGGTAACCAGATCAGAGATGCAGCTATTGGTCTGCCCAAATATGAACTCTCTATAGAGCAGGTAAGATTGCTTCTAATAGAGACTATGACATGTAACCTTCAATAGAACACGCCATATCCAAGAGTTAGAAGCATTGAATTATACTTAAACATTAATAGAATAACATTATTTTTATCTAGTAGATTACCAAGTATGTTAGCAGAGCATCTCTGAAGTTATTACATTTGAGGACGCCTGTCTATTATCTAGTAGATTACCAAGTATGTTAGCAGAGCATCTCTGTAGTTATTACATTTGAGGACGCCTGTCTATTATCTAGTAGATTACCAAGTATGTTAGCAGAGCATCTCTGAAGTTATTACATTTGAGGATGCCTGTCTATTATCTAGTAGATTACCAAGTATGTTAGCAGAGCATCTCTGAAGTTATTACATTTGAGGACGCCTGTCTATTATCTAGTAGATTACCAAGTATGTTAGCAGAGCATCTCTGAAGTTATTACATTTGAGGACGCCTGTCTATTATCTAGTAGATTACCAAGTATGTTAGCAGAGCATCTCTGAAGTTATTACATTTGAAGACGCTTGTCTATTATCTAGTAGATTACCAAGTATGTTAGCAGAGCATCTCTGAAGTTATTAGATTTGAGGATGCCTGTCTATTAATCCTTTAATGGTCAAGCTGGCCAAAACTGGCCTCTGCAGCAATCCTGAGGAATGTCCATCTGCAGGTAAAGAGAAGAGTATCTGTGAAGATTTACAACTGGAAGGACTGGCTCAATAATCGAGCCAGTCATTCCAGTGGTAAATTTTCAAAAGTGCTCTACCTGCAGATCTATGAACATTCAATAAGGATATATTTTGATTTTCTTGACCAAATTAGACCATTAACGGATTAGGTGTCCATCTAATGGGCTGCTAGAGGGAGAGAGAGAGAGGGAGGGAGGAAGGAAGGGAAATATTTGTACTACATTAATCCATTGCATGGTGTGTGGGAGGGAGTTGGGGAGGACATTGAGATCAGCAATCTCTGATAATCATCGTTGTTGTTGTTATTGTTTTTAGCTTGCAAGGTATGGTAGTAGTGTGTCTGAGATCATCATCACCATTACACTGGTGAACAAAGACCAGATACATAAGAAGAGTACTGCTGGTCCTAACCATCTTTGTACACTGATCATTGGTGACTCGGATAATCATGTTGTCTACAAAGCCAGAATTGGGTGTGTATCATGAATTAAATGACTAAATATTAACAGAAACTGAGTGGAATTTAGGGACCAGAAATCTTTATGGACCTTTCCAGTTTTAGCTCTGCTCCGCCTATCTCTAACTAAGATCCACCCACACCTTGCTCGTGTTGGGATCGATCGATCCCTAAACTCCTGACTCAATTTCCAGAAAACTATACAGGTAAGTTGTTGAATATTTTGAAACTAATTTAACTGGGCGCTGTTGCTGCCTATCAGCATGTTTATTAAATAGCAAAGACATCAATTCGTACAACCTGTCGGACTATTAAGCATTTAAGACCGACTAAATCGAGTCATTCATGCTTTAGTCGATTATAACATCATCTTACACATCGTGTAGTAGATTATGATGTCATATAATGAATGGATAAACTGGAACGGTCCATTATCTATTTTGTGGCCACAGTACTTTGACAATATCCTACAGCTGCAAGCAGTCCTTCTTTGGCCACTGTTTCTTGTTCTTTGCTCTCTCAGGTTAATAGTCTATGATTTAAGCTAATAATTGCTTGGTTCATTTCATTGCCACTCTCTTATATATATTTTGACTTCATATTTTATGTTGTATTTGGTGATAGCTTGGTATATCAAATATCAAATTCCCATGCGGCCAGTTTTGTCCTTTTAACCCCAATAACTAGGAGTGGAGTCAAATATAATGTCATCTTGCAATCTGCAATCATATGATTGTGTCACTCTGTAAATAAATTTGGTTGAATTCCCCCAAATGATTTTAGAGGAGACGGCATGATCGCTGAAATTTGTCTATTTGACCTTTTGACCTGACATTTTTACTATCTCGCTGTGTTCAGCTCCCCCAGAGCATGGAGCCAAACTAAAATGTCATCTTAAATGATATGGTTACCTCAAAAAACCTTTTTATCTTGCATTTTCACGAAGTTGAAAAAACAGATTTTGGGAGAGGGTGGAAAAATGTTGGTGTCGGCGTTGGCATCCGCTCTGGTTAAGGATTTTTTAAATGACATTTGCAGCCCTAAGGGGTCATCCAATTTTTCTATATGATGCTTAGGACTAGTTTACATCAAAACGATTTTTGAGGTTTTAACTTTGACTAATTTTTGTGTCCAGCTTAATTTTAATCCTATGGTTAAGGTTTTTTGAAATGACATTTGCAGTTTTGCATCCACAAGGGGATCATTCGAATTTAAAAAAAACCCCTTCACAGATGTGTTCTATACCGTGCTTAGGACTTGTCCATATGAAAATTTTATTTTTTTTATCTTTGAACTTGATTTGTATCCAATTTATACTCATAATTTCTTGATTAAGCTTTTTATCTCGCCTGCAAAGCAGAAAGGGAGACAGGGATCACTAATTCCGGTGGCGGTGGCGACGGCCGTCATTTGTGCAGTTTTGGTTAAGGTTTTTTTAATCAACTTATTTTTCAACACTGGCTCATCTGATCTCAATGAAACTTTACAGAAGTGATCTATACTATACAGGCATGTGATCTACATAACAACACATTTAATTTTGGGGCATTTTAACTATTTTTTTCCCGGTTGTGGATGTAGACTATTTTCATGTATTTTGCAAGTGCTGTTTCGGTTAAGGTTTTTTAATCAACTTTTCTTTCAACACTGGCTCATCTGATCTCAATGAAATTTTACAGAAGTGATCTATACTGTACATGGATGTGATCTGCATAACAATAGATTTAATTTTGGGGCATTTTAACTATTCTTTTCACGGTTTTGGACTTGGACTTGGACTTTTTTAATGTGTTATGCAAGTGCATTTTTGGCCAGTAATTATCGATTGTAATGCAACTCCTAGATCATTTCAGATAGAAACTTGAAACTTTAGTGAGGGGAGGGGTGGGGGTGGGGGGATTTCACATCATGAGAACATACTTACCTCCCTAACACTCAATATACTAGTATATCGGCTCTAAATTCAATAATATTCAGAATTATAAAAAGTTATGTGCCCCTAATGGGCAGGTGGAAGTACACAGTCATGCACATGACAGACACCACCCACTGCGCATGCGCATACCGGTACTTCCGTTTTTCTAATATATTGGCTGGAAAGCAACTTGTGAAAATCTTCACAGGCTCTTTATCGAGAATTTTCTCTATCTAAATCATCCCTATCCATCATAGCTGATGCTAAAGTGTTGGAGGAGTCCTCCTCGTCATCCGCTAAGGTGATATTGTTCCATATATTTATCCAAGACCTGTAGCTTTTATTTGTTACCGGTTTTCATCGCGGCTGTTTTGGCGGTACCGCGTTTTCAGGCCCTGGGAATCCTTGTTAAATTTTTTCCCAGCGCCTAGGACTATTAATCTCTTGTGCTTTGTGCTTACAGGTTCGACTTATGCTTGAATTAGGATTCCTGTTCTTCTCTCGAAGGTTGTTCACGTCTCTTTTTTGACATCATCGTGATATGTCTAAGGGTTGGAGATATATTAAATTAATAAAGGAAATATCTCCTTCCTTTTGTCCCATCCCCCCCCCCTCCCTCAGTTCTTCTGGAAGAGGAGTCTCGGCGGATGGATGGATGTGTTCTCCTGCACAAGAGGATGGTTGCCTGTGCTTAGGCTCAGGCTAAGGGAGTTTATTAATTATGGCACATAATTATTTGAAAATAATCATAATTTTCTGCTGCCTTTTGTTATTGCACTGTATTCTCTCTTGTGTGTGCATGGGTTCTCGAATATATATAATTTGATATTATATTATTCGGGAGGTATGAATGTTTTTAATATCTAGATATTTCTTGCATTCTTTTCTGACGTCCCCTCTCCTTGAAGGAGCTTTTGCATTGAGGTTTGATGTCATGAGTTTTTTCTCTTTCCTTGATGTCATAATCTTAGTTTAGAGAATTCTGTGATGTGTTTATCACCCTTTATTATGATGGTGGAGAGATATCTAGATAGTCATAATCTTTCTCTCTCTTCTGTCTTAATTTGGGATCCTGGTTGAATGGTTTTTATTAACTAGAGAAGTCAGCTGTCCCGTCAGGGTTGTCTGTCATAAAGGTGGATGTCTTCTCTCGAGTTTGTTCTTGTTTTGTACTAATAGTCAATTAACAAGGGTTTGAAAACTATATTACTCATTGTCTTTGTATCCCTTCCCTTTTCAGGAGTCATGTCCATCCTGTATGAAGCCTATGAAGGCTAGATTCTTCCCCACCCTTGCCATCTGTGTTCAGCTTGTAGGCTAACTAACAAATGTGTCATTTGTGAAGAGTGGGGGGGGGGGGGGTGGATCTAACCTCTGAATTCTTCTGTTCCCAGGCTAAGCTGATGGCTGAGGATGGCAAGAAGACTAAGAAGGAGGGTAAGAAGAAGGCCAATGAGAAGGGTGAGCTCGAGGCCTTCAAGGTTGAGTTAGTGAGTGAGATGCGCAGGATTTTGAAAGACTGGTCAGAAGTGTGTGCGTGGCTCCTCGCTGTCAGACCAGAGCTCTCCGTGGACGAGACGGCCACCGGTAACCCTCGGGCATGGTTACAGGCAAAGTCGTTGGCCAGCACGACTCTCTCTGCCGTATGCTGAACATATCTTAGATATGTTCTCGGCGGCAGAGGAGTCGATCAGACCGAAAGCTCGCCTCGCGAAGGCCCCCCGCGAGGTTGCTAGACGATGTCGAGTTACTGCTAGTCAGTATGCTCGATATGGCCTAGTATCCAGACCGAGCGTGGACGACTGCGCCGCTCTGGGGGAAGATATGCGGCCGAGTTCCCGTGGTGACACGGGGAGCGTTGTGCACGGGCGCTATGCGCTATGCACTCGGCTAATGCCGCTTTGCGCGACACCGAGGAGAGTTCACGAGCGGCGATTAGTGCGCTGTCGCATGTCTCTCAGCTGCTATTTGGGGTGGTAGCAGCATCGGTGCAGCAACAGCCTAGTCCTGTGACAGTCCAACGAGCCATCCAGGATGGCATCAACCTGGTGTTGGACTGTCTGACTAGGTCAGTCACAAAGTCGCTGAGAACGACGCGCACTTTTGCGTTGGACAATTTGTGCCCATCTCAGGAGCTCAAGTCGCGCTTGTTGCAAGCGCCGATGGCGGGCCCTGGTCTCTTTGGAGTTGAAGGTTGTCGGCACCTCCAAGAGACAGTGACTTTGGTGAACAACCAGAGGGCACTGCGCGCACAGTTTGAAGTGCTGCTCAGAGGACACGTGCATGTTCAGCCCTCAGCTGCTCGACAGCAGTATGCTCATGGCGGTGCTGGCATTGTCAGAGGTTTCAGAGACCGCGTCGGCTGCACAAGCAGCAGCGTGCTGTTGTACGTCAGCCAGCGCCTCAAGCGCAGCCAGCCAGACAGCAGCCCGCGCACCGTGGTGCACGTGACGCTGGTCGCGGTGCGTGGTAACCGGGCCGGATTCCGTTTACCACAAGTACCACTCGGGTGCTGTCACCCATACCAGAGACACTCCCACTTGTAAAATTTATGGGCACCCCGTCAACCCTAGGTGCACCAGTGGGAGGTCGTTTGACTTGCCACATTCAGAAGTGGGAGCGGTTAATTCAGGACCGCTTAGTCTTGCAGTGGCTTTCGCACGGATACTGTCCAGAATGGATAGGAGATCCGCCATTGCATTTGTCTCTGGCACCGGTCTGGACTCAAATTCCAAGAGATCCAGACAAGCAGTTGTGCATAGAAGAGGAGATAGAATCTCTAATTCTAAAGGAAGCAATTCAACCGGCGCAAGATTGCCCGGGCTTCTATTCAACCATGTTTCTTGTGACAAAGAACACCAGGGGGTGGAGACCAATTCTCAACCTCAAACCTCTAAACAAGTTTATAGACACACCGAGTTTCAAAATGGAAACAGTAAGATCGGTGTTGGTGGGGTTAGACAAGGGGATGTGGACAGCATCTATAGATCTCAATGATGCTTATTTCCACATTCCAATTGCAAGGAGTTTTCGTCGGTTCCTGAGATTTGCTTTTCAGGGACGCCAATGGGAATTCAAGGTTCTTCCATTCGGCATCTCGACGGCTCCAAGGGTCTTCACTCGAGTGGTACTTGCTATCACGGCATACCTCCGCAGGAGAAATAAAGCTGTCCACACTTACATAGATGACTGGTTGCTGAAAGCACACAACCCAGAAAGTTTGACAGCAAATCTGGAGATAGTTTTGGAAATTCTCACAGATTTAGGCTGGATAATCAACTTTCAGAAATCAGAGCTGACTCCATCCCAGAAGTTTGTTTACCTGGGTATGTTCTTCGATCTGGAGATAGGATATGTTTATCCATCCCAGGAGAGAGTGGAAAATCTCCTCTCGTGCATTCAGTTGGTTTGCAACAGTCGTTATATTCTAGCACGAGTCTATCTGAGAATGTTAGGTCTGATGGTTTCAATGGAACCAGTCATTCCTCAGGCGGCCTTACGCAGGTGGCTGATTCAGTTGTTTCTCATGGCTCAGTGGATGCAGAGTTCAGGTTCACTGGACTCGCACATTCAAGTGTTGGACCCTCTCATTCATCACCTTCATTGGTGGATGGAGAGAGGAAATCTCCTGGCGGGGGTCATGCTGACCCCTCCCTATCCTCAAGTAACGATGTTTACGGATGCATCGATGGAGGGTTGGGGAGCTTGCCTAGAAGAAGCCACTATATCAGGGCTTTGGAATCTGGAACAGTCAAAGGAACATATCAACCTGCTAGAATTGCGGGCTGTAATTCTAGGCCTGGAACACCTCTTAAAAGAAGTGGAGGGAAAATTTGTGATGATACGTTCAGACAACTCTACAGTAGTGAGTTACATAAACCGCCAGGTCGGAACAAAGTCACCCAGTCTCTGTATGATGACATGGAAGATGCTTTGCTGGTGCATGGATCATATGATCACCTTGAAAGCAGTTCATATTCCGGGAAGGCTGAATCTGTTAGCAGACTCATTGAGCCGAAGGATGAGTATTCTGCCTACGGAATGGCAACTAAATCAATGTGTGGCGGATCACCTGTTTGATCATTGGGGAAAGCCCAACATAGATTTGTTCGCAATGAAGAAGAATGTGAAGATGACGATGTACATTTCTCCGATTCCAGATCCAAGCGCTATCGCAATAGATGCGCTAGCTATCAGTTGGAAGGGAATGTATGCATATGCATACCCTCCAACAATCCTGATTCCAAGGATTCTTCAGAAGATCAAACAAGAGGAATGCCAAGTGCTTCTGATCGCCCCGAATTGGCCAAGCCAATCATGGTTTACGGATCTGCTGGACCTTCTGGTTTGCAATCCGGTTCCTCTGCCTCTGATGGACAATGTTATCTTCCAGGGCAAAACCTTCACAACAATCCGTCAATGTTTCAATTGACTGCATGGATGTTGTCAAAAAATCTGCGATTAAGGAGGGCTTTTCTGAGCAAGCAGCCAATTTCATGGCCAGAGCCAGAAAGGGGGTCAACCTCCAGAGCTTATAATTATAAAATCAACAGATTTGCAGAATGGTGCTCAAATAGATGTATCAATCCGATGGAAGCATCTATTCAGGTAGTAGCTGATTTTCTCTGTCACCTGTATGATGCCTATAGTCTTAAGCCTAATTCTATTGCTGGATACAAATCAGCATTAATGACAGTTATCCCTTGCTTGGCTAATAGGGGAAGTGATGAAGTAAGTGTTTTAAATACTCTTATTAAAGGTATGGGCAATCTCAGACCAAGAAATCCTCCACTGACACCGTCATGGAGTCTTTCTCTGGTTCTGCAGGTTTTGAGTGATAAACCCTTTGAACCACTTAGTGCTATATCTGTAAAATTATTAAGACTTAAAACTGTATTTTTAGTTGCGGCAGCATCAGCCAGACGCAGGAGTGAAATTCATGCCTTGTCTGCTGAGCTTGACCGTTATATAGTTACAGGTGAAAGCCAAGCTTCTACCAAGATTGAATTTCTTGGCTAAGAATCAATCTTTAAAATATCCGGGTAAACCTATTATTTTACCTGCCTTAACCAGATATGATCCTGGTGCTAAAGTATGGTGTCCTGTCCGTGCTTTAAATAAGTACAAGAGACGAACTCAGGTTTGGTGGATGGACCCATGTTCCCTATGGTTGTCATATATTGAGCCCCATGGTAGGGCGTCAAGAGACACTATTTCCAGATGGATAGTAGAATGTATTCAATTCTGTCATAAGACAGCCACTGGAATCCAAGTAGATAGAGCCAAGGCTCATAGTGTCCGTGGTGTGGTACCTTCCACGGCATTATTTAATGGTGTTTCTATTGAAGACATTATGTCAGTAGCCCAGTGGCACTGTGAATCAAGTTTTACCGACCATTACCTTCGTAACACTTCTAACCAGCTCGCCGTATCAGTCCTCAGAAAATAAAATAATGTAGAGGTTTATGTTTTTAAATAGTTTCCTCCTCTGCTATTTACAAATATCACATTTGTTGGTAGGGTATCCCTACTATTAGCTGGTACAATTCTCTTCATCCAGTGGGGGAAGAGATGAGTGCCGCATCCAAGACATCAGAGGTCAGTATTTATAGCCATTTTTGTTTTTTGTCTTGGTGATGGTGTGATTTTTTATTTTAATATGGTGATGGTTAATGTCTCTTAATTGTGGTTCTTTCAGATAGTTTTGAAATAGAAGCAATTCTTCTTTTTCCAATGTCTAGTAATACATTTTATTAAGTATTAGAGAATGTGCTAGTCATTTAGAGCAGCTTTTTTTCCTAACCTTCCTCAGAAAGAGGGGGGGGCGGGGGGGGGGGGGGGGGGGAGCGCATTTGCCTTTTGATCAATCTCTCTTCATCGGTCGATTATCCGATGCAAAATTCTATTCCTGGTTGTGTTTCAGTCACAATTTCAGATGTTTTAAATCTGTTGAAAATTCAAAGAGCCTAGTCTCTTCGAGGGTGTGCTGGTTTTCAGGACCTTGCCTCCCACCAAATTTACTTTCAAATTATGGTTTTTATCAAGAGTGTTAGGGAGGTAAGTATGTTCTCATGATGTGAAATAAGAAAATTTATCAAATTTCTTTTTCACGAGTGAGATGACATACTTACCTCCCTAACAGGATCCCGGCCTCTCCACCCCACGGAGGCCTGGTCCTTTGGTTATTTGAATAGTTGCTTCTATGTCAGCCAATATTTAGTAACGGAAGTACCGGTGTGCATATGCGCAGTGGGTGGTGTCTGTCATGTGCATGACTGTGTACTTCCACCTGCCCATTAGTGGCACCTAACTTTTTATAATTCTGAATATTATTGAATTTAGAGCCGATATACTAGTATATCGAGTGTTAGGGAGGTAAGTATGTCATCTCACTCGTGAAAAAGAAATTTGATAAATTTTCTTAGTGTGTGGTCAAACATTAAATTTTTCTAAAGGTTTTCATGTCGCATATCGGTTTCAAGCCAATGATGAGTAGACTACACTACAAGGAATTATATTGATCTTGGGTCATGAACTGAGGGTAGGTGTGGGGTCAAAAGTGGGCACCAATCTATTGTAATGCAACAACTCATAAACCATTTCAGATAGAAACTTGAAACTTTGGGGATGATTGCACATATGGCCAGGGATGTGCTTGACACTTGAAATTTTGGCATGACCCCCAGGGGTATGTATGGCCCTGGGGGTGGGAAATGTTGGGTAAAAAATAAAAATTTTCCAAAGCTTGTCATGTTACATATCATTTTCAAGACAATGATGAGTAGACTACAGAACAGGGAATTATTTTGATCTTGGGTCAAACTGAGGGTGGGTTGGCGGGGTCAAATGTGACCTAGTCCATTTTAGATAGAAACGTGAAACTTTCGGTATGATTACACATATGGCCAGAGATGTGCATGACACATTGAAATTTTTATGTCCTCTCCCCCCCCCCCCCCCCCCTACAGTACTGCAGTACAGGGAATTATTTTGATCTTGGGTCAAACTGAGGGTGGGTGGGCGGGGTCAAGTGGCCTAGACCATTTCAGATAGAAACTTGAAACTTTCGGTATGATTACACATGGCCAGGGATGTGCATGACACATTGAAATTTTTATATCACCCCACCCACCCCCACCCCCAGGGGCAGGGATGGGGGGAAATGGTGGGCAGAAAATAAATTTTATCAAATGTGGTCATGTCACATATCATTTTGAAGCTTATAGTTAGTAGACTACAGTATAACACATCTTTTTGTTCTTGAGGCAATCTGAGGGCAGTGGCCAGGGGGTCAAACTTATTTTTCAACTCTGGCTCATCCGATCTCAATGAAACTTTACAGAAGTGATCTTATACTATACAGGGATGTGATGTACATAACAATAGATTTAATTTTTGGGCATTTTAACTATTTTTTCACGGTTTTGGACTTCGACTTTTTCATGTATTTTGCCAGTGCAGTTTTCGTTAATGTTTTTTAATAAACTTATTTTTCAACACTGGCTCATCCGATCTCAATGAAACTTTACAGAAGTCATCTATGCTATACAGGCGTGTGATCTACAAACAATAGATTTAATTTTGGTGCATTTGAGCTATTTTTTTCATGGTTTTTTACTTGGCCATTTTTCAACAATGGGTCACCAGATATCAAGAAAATTTTACAGCAGAGTTATATACTATGCTAGAAGTACTATCTGCATCATTACTAGTTTCATTTGGAAAAAAATTTCTAGATCAGCCTATCCACAGTTTGGTAAAAAAATCTCCATGTTTGATTGGTTACACTTGTTTGTTGGTACATTACTGAATATGTGTATTACAAACCATGCCATGTTTGCTTTACCAATCAACACTATCCATGCCTTTACAGGTGAGACATTGTACGCTTCAACGTTTTCAATATTTCTTTTAAATTTTGAAAACATTTTGCTACGTTTCCATGGTTTTCAACATAGAAAATGTACAGGTTTTTTATGGTTAAGGTTTTTAGAGATCATTATTTCTCGGCATTGACCCATCAGATCTTGCTGAAACTTTAGAGACATGTTCTCTATAATATAGGGAAGCATACTCCATCACTATTTTTTTAAATTTTGAAATCTTTTTGATGACTTTTCCATGGTTTTCTACATAGAAAATGTAATTGATTGTCATGCAATCTTGACAACTTCAGGTACAGTAAGGTAGACTTTGTGGTTCAGTCTTGAGGCTATATCCTTATGGCTTCCCCATTCCTCAACTATGAAATAACATGGGTATCTAGTCCATGTGAGAAAGAAATCAATTTTGAAAATTTTTCCATATTTTTTCCACGTGTGAACTTGGATAATTTCGTGACTATTTTATGCTTTTAGGTTAAGGTTTTCATCTTGGTTAAGGTTTTTCAAATGGCAGTTTACTGAACAAAGATTCATCAGATTTCAATAAAACTTCAGAGATTTGTTCTATACCATCACTAAGACTAGCTCACATAAAAAGGAAATTGATTTTCCAAAATTTTCCATACATTTTCAGTGTTTGAACATAGACAATTTTATGACTTAAGGATATTGTTGCTTCAGTAAAGGTTTTTCAAATGAAAATTTACTCCACAAAAGCTTATCAGATTTTGATAAAAATTCACAGATTTGATAAATTTGATAACTGAACTTAGATTCTATCCACGCCTTCACAGGCAAGACATTGTACGCTGCAGCATTCTTGTTGTTTTTAAATGACATTTGCACCCACAAGGGATCATCAGATTTTTTTTTAAACTTCACAGATGTGTTCTATACCATGCTTAGGACTTGTCCACATAAAAAGTAAATTGATTTTCAAAAAATTGCCATATTTTTTCGCCATTTGACCTTTGATAATTTTATGGCTGATTTGCATTCAGGTTATATGTATTATGCTGTGGTTAAGTTTTTTTCAAATGACAATTTAATCACCAAAGGCTTGCTTTTGAAACTTGAAACCTTGAGGATGATTATACTTATAGGCAAGGATAGGCATGGCACTTTTGGAATTTTTTTCTGACCCCCAGGGCTGGGTCCAGGGGTCAAAAGGTAAAAATTGGCCAGTAATTATCGATTGTAATGCAACTCCTCCTAGACCAGACCATTTCAGATAGAAAATTGAAACTTTGGGGATGATTGCACATATGGACACGGATGTGAATGACACTTTTGGAATTTTGGCATAACCCCTAGGGGTACGACTCAGGGGGTGGGAAATGTGGGGTCAAAAATGTAATTTTTTGAAAGGTTGTCACGTCGCATTTCATTTTCAAGCCAATGATAAGTAGTCTACAGTACAAGGAATTATTTTGATCTTGGGTCAGACTGAGGGTAGGGGGTGGGGTCAAAAGTGGGCACCAATCGATTGTAATAAACTACTACTAGACTATTTCAGATAGAAACTTGAAACTTTGGGGATGATTGCACATGTGGCCAGCGATGTGCATGACACTGGAATTTTGGTGTGACCACAGGGGTACGGCCCTGGGGGTGTGGTGAATGTACTTCTGTTGTATATTTAACTTTTTTACCTCACCATTTGACACACACCCCACCCCTATATGGGGTGGAGCCAAATATAAATGTTGTCTCACAATCCGCA
Source organism: Chaetoderma sp. LZ-2023a (assembly GCA_034401795.1). Classification (NCBI taxonomy): domain Eukaryota; kingdom Metazoa; phylum Mollusca; class Caudofoveata; order Chaetodermatida; family Chaetodermatidae; genus Chaetoderma; species Chaetoderma sp. LZ-2023a. The sequence goes on along the minus strand of CM067370.1, from coordinate 22,360,325 downwards.
ATCATATGGGTAACTCACATAACAAATTTGGTTAACCCTTACCATTCTGATATCAATAGGCTATCTTTTACTGCAGCAAAGAAAGTGGTGTACAGTTTTCAACAATTTTGGTTTAGCCATTTTAGCACAATCTTCCACCAAATTTGTTGAAAAATGAACACTGTTTCATCTTTTAATTTAATTTGATAATTTAAAATTTTGACATCAGTGTTAATGATTGAATTCTAACAAACGATTTCATAGGAGATACAGATGGAGGTGATTACAAAGTTCCTTTTTCAAAACATCTGGGGATAAATCTTTAGCATCAGGAATATGAGCAATGTAGACTGGGAACAGAGGAGAGATAAATGTAACTAAGCCACTCTGTTATTCATAATATTCAAATACACAGTCTAATTAATCCTTTCAACTATGAAATAACACCAGCTTTACATATCTCAAGGCAACAACACAGGTAAGCCAGTAAATCTTTTGAAACTAATTTGGCTGGAAGCCAATATCATCTAGTCAAATTAGTTTCATTTTCTTGCACATGCACAGACTATATATGTCATAAATATTTAGTCAGGATTATAGCAATGACTGGGTTAACATGAAGTCTGTTATTTGTGTTCCTTTTCAGAGACACATGTTTGCTGAAAGATGGATTCTGGTCAAAACGTTTGGAAGTTCATCGAGCAAGTAAAGAAGATCTGCAAATTAACTTTCTCAGCCAAGACTGGGGTAAGTTGTCTAAAGCAAACAATGTTTAGCCTATATTTAGCTGATAGATTGGGTGGCATAGTTTGGATACCAGTATATTGATAAGGGAGGTAACTCTTTCATAGCACGCTCAAGAAGGATAACTCATCCATTAGGCCTATATGTTACACATTTGACTACTATAAGTGAGCTATAGCAAGCACTCCATTAATCCTTTTATTGCTGTCAAGTTGGAATATTATATTTAGATGGATAGCCAGGCACACTGATTCATTCTGAATCAGATTGCAGTCATTATATTCAACATGGCCTCTTCTGTAGCGCCTGTGTCATTATATTCAACGCAGCCTCTTCTGTTGAGCCTGTGCCATTGTATTCAACATGGCCTCTTCTGTAGAGCCTGTGTCATTGTATTCAACATGGCCTGTTCTGTAGAGCCTGTGCCATTGTATTCAACATGGCCTCTTCTGTAGAGCCTGTGCCATTGTATTCAACATGGCCTCTTCTGTAGCGCCTGTGTCATTGTATTCAACATGGCCTCTTTTGTAGAGCCTGTGCCATTGTATTCAACATGACCTCTCCTGTAGAGCCTGTGCCATTGTATTCAATGTGGCCTTCTGTAGATCCTATGCCATTGTATTCAACATGGCCTCTTCTGTAGAGTGTGCCATTGTATTCAACATGGCCTCTTCTGTAGAGCCTGTGCCATTGTAGTCAATGTGGCCTCTTCTGTAGAGCCTGTGCCATTGTATTCAACATGGCCTCTTCTGTAGAGTCTGTGCCATTGTATTCAACATGACCTCTTCTGTAGAGCCTGTGCCATTGTATTCAACGTGGCCTCTTCTGTAGAGCCTGTGCCGTTGTATTCAACATGGCCTCTTCTGTAGAGCCTGTGCCATTGTATTCAATGTGGTCTCTTCTGTAGAGGCTGTGCCATTGTATTCAACATGGCCTCTTCTGTAGAACCTGTGCCATTGTATTCAACATGGCCTCTTCTGTAGAGCCTGTGCCATTGTATTCAATGTGGCCTCTTCTGTAGAGCCTGTGCCATTGTATTCAACATGGTCTCTTCTGTTTGCAACCCCAAAAATAGTTTGAATTCAACAGGACCCAGTTGACCATACCAAAAGAATTTTTAATAATACCAGATCTTTTATCTGGTTTTATACATTAAAGTTGATTAAATCCAAAGGAAACTTGTGATCCTACAAAATACCCTGTATCGACCTTGGAGATTGGAAATTGTACATAGTATTTGAAAATCATCACCATAATGCTGTGTCTTCATGAATTATGTGAGCCATATCACTGTTTTGTATTACAGTTGGTTTGGATGTCCAGAGCACCTACACACCCTTCTATACAGGAGCAAACAAGGTGACATTGGCTGGACAGTACAATGCAAAGGTGATATAAAGAGCTGAATATAAAACAAGATACTATTATTGATTTTTCTACCATAGACAATCAGGATAATCAGGATTACTGTTGTTTGTCTTTGGGCTAGCTGCTCAGCATTATCATGAACAAAGAATTGATCCCTTTAGATTGTGTGAGCGAACAATTAATTTATTTTTATATGCTACTCCCTTGTTCTCAAATACTGACCTTAAATGATAGTAATAACCTGTAGTATTATTAGTTGAAGATGAAGTTGATAGATCAAATTAACTTTAAACACAACTTTAGAAGCGGTATGTCCCATTCAATATTATTGTCCTCAGGAAAGTCCATTTCCTTTGCCTCACCATGCTCCATTCTCGCCCAATACATCAAATGATGTCTAAGGATGAGTTTGATTGTCTACAAAACACTACAGGTAATGGAAGAATCCAGTTTTAGCTATGCCCCGCTCATCTCTAGCTAAGCTCCACCCACACCTCGCTCAAGTTTTGGTCAACAAATATTCAACAGCATGTTTATTAAATAGTAAAAGCATACAATTCGTACAACGCTTAGTCCTTCATCAATTAAGCGTTCATGATGAATTTTACTGACATAATTATGACATAATCCTACATGTGACATAGTTGATTATGATGTCATATGATGGATGGATTAACAGTATAGGTAATTTTGTGGTATTGCGAAATTGTAATGAATGATTTATTCACACACAATGAGATTCAACAACCTCTTTTACCCTTTTGTTTTTGGGGGCTCACCAGGCAGGGTCAATCCTACCTTTGCTTTATGAGCACCCAAAAGGGCAAAACCGGTCGTGACGTTGACGAGGCTTGTGGTGTGTGAACAACGCTAGCAAATGTTGTAGTGGGTATGAGTTTTTCTTTCAGCCTTCGCTGACAGATCAATCTGGTTATTTCATGCATGGCAAAAATGAAGCATTTACTATGTCAGCAAATGATCCACAAGGTAAGAATAGAAATGTCAATGAGTGAATGTAATAATAGTTTTATTCTGCTTGATGCTGCAATATCAATACAAGCGTGTGTGTGTCTGAAGACCAGCCTCCAGAGCAGAGCTCTTCATAGACTCACAATACAGATAACATTATCATAGCATAGATTTGAATTTAAATATAGATCTCTATATAAGCTAAAGGAAAAAACATAAGCTGGCATATGCATTAACTTAAAAAAACCTGCTTAAGAATGCCTCCATGCATGGCGACACCAGGATTTTGTTTGAGAATATGCAGCCAGTACATAAATAGATAAAAGAAAATATAACGCTGAGAAATCATCAACTAAAATGTGGGCTTTTATCTGTTGTTAATGGATGAGAGTGCCAAGGAAAACGTTGAACAATTTCATCTATGCCAATTCAAAATGAAAGCTTTCTGATAAACGTGATTGCTAATACCTGGAGATTTACCAAAGTAGCTAAACTTAGCCTTTAAACCAGATACAAAAATAACCTTCATACTGTTAGGGATATGCTGTTTAATATTTTGTTCATAATTTGACTCAAATCAGGCAGCAACAGCTTCCAGTCAAGTCAGTTTCAAAATATACATCTACACATTTCCGTGTACAGTTGTTCTACGATTCAGGGTTGAAAATCACAGAATTTGACCACCGGCATTGGTTTATCTTCAGGATTCTCTGATGGATCTAAGTCCAGACGCACCTGTTTCCACAAATGCTTAAACAAAGCTGTCTGTGCACATGACTGTTGTAAGAATGGCATTGAAGTCTCATTGCCCAAAATTGAGAATTCTCAGAATATGACGATACCTAGAAAAGCAGCAAGCAGTGGTAATGGTGGCATTACTAATTACATGAGCACTCTCAAACACAGGATGATGGATTATCCTACAACTCCAAGACGTAAGCAAATCAAGGTACGTAGCTAATACTAGCTACTGGGTTATCCTACAACTCCCAGATGTAAACAAATCTAGGACATAATACTAGCTACTGAATTATCATAAATAAAGGTAAGGACATAATACTAGCTACTGGATTATCATAAATAAAGGTAATGACTTAATACTAGCTACTGGATTATCATAAATAAAGGTAATGACATAATACTAGCTACTGAATTATCATAAATAAAGGTAAGGACATAATACTAGCTACTGGATTGTCATAAATAAAGGTAAGGACTTAATACTAGCTACTGGATTGTCATAAATAAAGGTAATGACATAATACTAGCTACTGGATTATCATAAATAAAGGTAAGGACATAATACTAGCTACTGGATTATCATAAATAAAGGTAAGGACATAATACTAGCTACTGGATCATAAATAAAGGTAAGGACATAATACTAGCTACTGGATTATAAATAAAGGTAAGGACATAATACTAGCTACTGGATTATCATAAATAAAGGTAATGACATAATACTAGCTACTGGATTATCATAAATAAAGGTAAGGACATAATACTAGCTACTGGATTATCATAAATAAAGGTAAGGACTTAATACTAGCTACTGGATTATCATAAATAAAGGTAATGACATAATACTAGCTACTGGATTATCATAAATAAAGGTAAGGACATAATACTAGCTACTGGATTATCATAAATAAAGGTAAGGACATAATACTAGCTACTGGATTGTCATAAATAAAGGTAAGGACATAATACTAGCTACTGGATTGTCATAAATAAGTGTAAGGACATAATACTAGCTACTGGATTGTCATAACTAAAGGTAAGGACTTAATACTAGCTACTGAATTATCATAAATAAAGGTAAGGACATAATACTAACTACTGGATTATCATAAATAAAGGTAAGGACTTAATACTAGCTACTGGATTATCATAAATAAAGGTAAGGACATAATACTAGCTACTGGATTATCATAAATAAAGGTAAGGACATAATACTAGCTACTGGATTATCATAAATAAAGGTAAGGACATAATACTAGCTACTGGATTGTCATAAATAAAGGTAAGGACTTAATACTAACTACTGGATTATCATAAATAAAGGTAAGGACATAATACTAGCTACTGGATTATACATAAAGGTAAGGACTTAATACTAACTACTGGATTATCATAAATAAAGGTAAGGACTTAATACTAGCTACTGGATTATCATAAATAAAGGTAAGGACATAATACTAGCTAATGGATTATAAATAAAGGTAATGACTTAATACTAGCTACTGGAGTGTCATAAATAAAGGTAAGGACTTAATACTAGCTACTGGATTATCATAAATAAAGGTAAGGACATAATACTAGCTACTGGATTATCATAAATAAAGGTAATGACTTAATACTAGCTACTGGATTATCATAAATAAAGGTAATGACTTAATACTAACTACTGGATTATCATAAATAAAGGTAAGGACATAATACTAGCTACTGGATTGTCATAAATAAAGGTAAGGACATAATACTAGCTACTGGATTGTCATAAATAAAGGTAAGGACATAATACTAGCTACTGGATTATCATAAATAAAGGTAAGGACTTAATACTAACTACTGGATTATAAATAAAGGTAAGGACATAATACTAGCTACTGGAGTGTCATAAATAAAGGTAAGGACTTAATACTAACTACTGGATTATAAATAAAGGTAAGGACATAATACTAGCTACTGGATTGTCATAAATAAAGGTAAGGACATAATACTAGCTACTGGATTATCATAAATAAAGGTAAGGACTTAATACTAACTACTGAATTATAAATAAAGGTAAGGACATAATACTAGCTACTGGAGTGTCATAAATAAAGGTAAGGACTTAATACTAACTACTGGATTATAAATAAAGGTAAGGACATAATACTAGCTACTGGATTATCATAAATAAAGGTAAGGACATAATACTAGCTACTGGATTACCTTACAACTCCAAGACTTAAGCAAATCAAGGTAAGGACATAATACTGACTACTGGATTATCCAACAACTCCAAGATTTAAACTAATCAGCAAAGCCGATTGGGCAATTTGGTCGGCGGCCATCTTGGGTTTTGGCAGATTTTTTGAAACATCTTTAAAAATCTTCTGAAACCGCTTGGGACATGGATTCAAAACTCCTGAAATATCATCATAGGGAAGAGCTGAATCAAGTCTGTACAAGGGAACTTGATTGGCCGAATAGTTCAGTGGCCATCTTAGATGACCTAGTTTTCACGAAAAACGCTGACTGGATCAGGCTGAAGTTTGGGTAGGGACTAAGGGCCATTAAAGTTTGTTCAAGGGAAGTTGATACGTCAAAAATCATGGCCGCCGTGGACCAATCAAAATGTAGCGTGTTTGGTGGCCATATTGGATATTTTTATATGATGGATTTTGAAGATGAATTTGGTTTTATATAGGTTTTTAGGTATTCTGATTTCAAATTTGCCATTTTCGAAACTGTCGAATAATTGTTTTGTCTTGGATATTTTCCCGCCAAAAAATCCCATACTAAAGCAATGGGAGATTTTAAGTCTTCTCAAGAACCACTGGGCCGATTTCAAGTATATTTGACAGAAAGCATCCTTAGAGCATAAGGATGCAAGTTTATTCAAAGGAAGACGATTAGCCAATTTGGCCGTTAGCCATCTTGGATTTTGGCCGAATTAGAAACATCTTTAAAAATCTCCGAAACCGCTTGGAGGATCGATGCAAATCTCATGAAATATGATCTAGATCAAGAGCTGAACCAAGTTTGTTCGAGGGAACTTGATTTGCCAAATGGTTCGGCAGCCTTCTTGGATGACCTAGCTTTTGCAAAAACGATCTCCAAAACTGTTTAATAGATCGGGCCAAAATTTGGCAGATATGATTAGGGCTGAAACACCATTTGTCCATTTAAAGTTAATATGTAAAAAAACCCATGTCCGCCATGAATCAATCAAAATTTAGCCTTTTTGGCGGACATCTTGTATTTTCTGCAAATCATAAAAAAGTCTACTTATTAACCACTGAGCCAATTTTAATAAAACCTGGCTAAACCTTTTTCACAGAAATTTGATTGGTAAATTTTTCCAGTGTTCATTTTGTTTTGTTTGTTTGTGCCAGTGGCCAATAATTTCAGGTGAGCGATTACAGGCCCCTTGGGCCTCTTGTATTAAAAATTTACGAAATTGTCAAATTACTTCTTATCCTTCATTTTAAAAGATTTCAACCAAATTTCGCTGAAAGGATCCTATGTCCATAGGCTCTAAAACTTCCATTCAGAATCAAAAAAGCATCCGCTTTTGTTTCTACGAGAATTCTTAATACTTACCAGATGTACTATTATGATAATGTCTATTATCCAGTCTAGCTCAAAATAAACAATTAAAAACTCCGCACTCTCCTGGTCCTGCCCATACTGTGTCCGGTAATTACCATAGCCGCAGGTACCGAGTCAATTCCCAATCACAGTCAGATTCGTCTTATATTTGCCTTGGCAAACAGCGAAAGCAGCTCAGCCTCACCTCAGCGGGGTGGCTGAGGGAGGGCCATAGTACATCTGGTAAGTATTAAGAATTCTCGTAGAAACAAAAGCGGATGCTTTTTTGATTCTACTTCGAATAATACTTACCAGATGTACTATTATGATAAACTCCGGATTTCGCCAGCCAGGAAATGCCGGTGGGAGGAGGTGAGGCTCGAACCAGCACTCATCTACCATCCAACAGAGAAGGTTGTGAAGAGACTAGAACCCTGGCATACGCTTGGGTTCTGCCATCTGACTCATAGAGTGCTAAACTTCCATGGTCTAGACCGCGCTCCCCCCCCTCTTTTGTCCGCACAAAATTCAGAGGGCTGTCAATGGGGATGCAACACCCACCAGACCTGTGTCAGCCCCAAGTTCCAGCTAGGGCAGTCCAGTAGAGTGCAAAGAAGCTACTACAACTTCTAATTTTGAAAAAACATCAGTATATCGATTAGATTTTCAAATTGGAATGAGTCTAATGTCTGTTTGAGAGGATAAGTATACTCTTATACCAGACTATTCACCTAAGCAGTCTGGTATTTCGACTGTAAGTAAACATATTTAGTCACTTAATTAATGTAAACACTCACAATTTTGAGTGCTTGATCTTTTCTTGTTCATCACAGGAGCTCGGCCCAATCCACGGTCATACTCAGTCAATGTGCATAGCGATTGTTCAGTGTAAGTGGAAGACTGTGATGTGTGCGAAGTAGTGGTCGGACGTGGCTTAGTTTAGATTCGATAAGTTGGCGACGGCTACCGGATTAAGTGCGCTGGAGATGTCGCGAAGGTAGAAATCAGTGAATGACGACTCGGCATGCCATTGTGCTACAGACATCATCTCCTCTAATGAGACACCCTTATAAAGGGCCGATGATGCTGCTAGTGTTCGGACCTAATGGGCATTCGCACGATCAATCTGCTTTCCTGTAGCGATTTTGTGCGACATCTGAATAGCATCAACTATCCAACGAGAAATAGTATCTTTCGAGGCACGTAAATGAGGAGCTTTGAGACATAACCACAGAGATTTCGGGTCATCTCTCCACTCATCAGTACGTTTCTTATACATTTTCAGACATCTGACAGGTCACCAAGCAGAAGAGTTTGGGTCATGTCTAGTTAAACTTGGCAAATTGATCGGCTGTCCTGGATATTTAAGTAACTGATTCTTTGCCAGGAAACAAAGACGTGGAAGTAGTCTTAAACCTTCACCCGTGACGACAAAACGGTCTTGTTCGGCAGAAAGCGCATGTATTTTGCTTCTCCTTCTCGCCGACGCTGCTGTAACCAAGAAAACTGATTTAATAGTTAACAGTTTAATGTCAATAGATCTAATCGGTTCAAAGGGAGCATGCCCTAAAACCTGTAGAACAAGAGATAGATTCCATGCTGGGATAGGAATTGGCTGTCTAGGTCGCAGATTGCTCATTCCTTTAATAACTTCATTCAAGGTGTCATTCTCCACTCCTTCAATGGCCAGACTGGGAATGACTGAAGCTAATGCAGACTTATATGCTGCTAGGGTTGAAGGTACAAGTTTATCAACTTCGTATAAATGACAGATAAAATCTGCTACGTGTTGAACAGATGCAGAAAAGGGATTAATATCTCTTCCCTCACACCAGTCTGCAAATTTGTTGATTCTATAATTATATGTTTTCGTGGTTGAACCTCTTCTGGCTGAAGCAACAAACTTCGCTGCTTGCTCAGAAAAGCCACCCTCAATTGCACGCTGCTTGATAACATCCATGCAGTCAATTTGAACATTTCTGGTCTGTCGTGAAGGTACAGACCCCTGTTCTGAGAGATTAGATCTCTTCTGTCTGGCAGAGGGATTGGATTGCAAACCAGAAGGTCCAGCAGATCCGTAAACCATGATCGGCCTGGCCAATAAGGGGCGATCAGTAGTACTTGGCACATCCCCTCTCTTATCTTTGCCAGAACTTTTGGGATGAGAATTGTTGGAGGGTACGCATACGCGTACATTCCCTTCCAACTTATCGCCAGTGCGTCTACCGCTAGAGCTAGCGGGTCTGGGATCGGTGCCACATAAGTGACCATTTTTGCGTTTTGATTCATCGCAAACAGGTCGACATTTGGCTTGCCCCATTGTTTGAATAGAACCTCCGCTACCGACTGGTTGAGCTGCCATTCCGTCGGACGACAAACCGTCCTTCGACTGAGAGCATCCGCTAGGATGTTCAATCTTCCTGGAATGTATGCTGCCCGAAGAATAACATTCCTCTCTTGGCACCACAGCAGAGGGTTCCAAATCATCATGCACAACTCTGGTGATCTCATCCCACCCTGGCGGTTCAAATAAGACACCACTGTTGAGTTGTCTGTCCTTATTAGGACAATCTTGTCTTGTATTAGACTCTCGAACTTTCGGAGTGCCAATACCACCGCTAATAGTTCGAGCATATTGATATGTTTCTGCGCATTGGTCCATTCCCCTGACACTGACTGATCGTCCAATACTGCTCCCCAAGCCGTCAACGATGCATCCGTGAAGATGGACATCTGAGGTTGTGGAGGTTGTAGAGGAACACCTCGCAGGAGATTCTGTTCCGATAACCACCACTGAAGGTGGAATATCAATGGTTCTTTTACTGGTATCCTCAGAGATAACGGATCCGTTTTCTGAGACCAGAATGACATTAGATACATCTGAATTGGCCTGCGCCTGAGTGCCGCATATGGAACCACCTTCTCCAGAGATACTAGTAAACCCAGTATCCTGAGAAATTGGCGCGCCGTCAGATAGGCTCCTAGAGAAACCGACTCCAAAACTGCAATCAGGCTCTTGACTCTGCTCTCCGCCGGAAAAGCTACGCCGTCCCTGAGATTGAAAAATATTCCCAGATAAACAAACGCCTGGGATGATTTCTCTAGATTCACAATCCATCCTAGATCCTTTAATAAGGCTAGGACTACCTGAAGATTGCTGCGCAGAGTGACTGGATTCTCCGCCTTTAGCAGCCAGTCGTCTATGTAAGTGTGAACAGCTATGTTTCTCCTGCAAAGTAAAGAAGTCATGGCGAGAACCACTTTGGTGAAGACCCTCAGAGCTGTGGTCAGGCCGAATGGAAGCGCATTGAATTCCCAAACATTGTCTTGGAATGCAAAGCGAAGGTATTTCTGAAAAGGAATTGACATTGGAATATGAAAATAAGCATCCTTCAGATCTATCGACACTGCCCACATGCCTTTTCTCAGCCCTGTCATTACCGCTGCTACAGTATCCATCTGAAACTTGGGAGAAAGAATAAATTTGTTCAACGGTTTGAGATTGAGAATTGGTCTCCATCCTCCGGTACACTTCGGAATGAGGAACATCATCGAATAGAAGCCCAGAGAAGACTGCGGACTAGATGAATTGCATTCTTCTGACGAAGAGATTCTATTTCTGAGCAAATGGCTTCTAGACGATCTGATTCCCTTGGAACGGGAGTCCATATTGGAGTCGATGTTAACAGAACTAACGATTGATGGATGAGCCAGTCCGGATCGTAGCCATTTCTTATCCATTGACAGACTAAACAATCGCGCACGACCTGTTCCCATTGGCTTAGGAACAGTTGAAGCCTGCCTCCGACGGAAGGAATCTGCACACAGCTGGCGGTCAAGATTGCACGAGAAGACACTAAATCGCTTGGGTGAAGATTCTCGACTCCATTCGTTCCTAACGTCACCGGATCTGGTTCCGCCGGAAACCCGTCAGGACCGACCTCCACGGCCGCCCTGCGGCTTCTTGTAATACGACGGTCCGGAACCACCGCCATGGCTATCCTTACGGTAACCGCCGCGGCCCGAACCGCCACCCTTCTTGTCATCCTCATACGGCCTCTTATTAGAGGACTTGTATGAGGACGAACGGCCAGGTCCTTGTGATCCGGATGGCCTATGGGCAGCACGGCCAGAAGGACGGAAGGGCGATCTTGGACGCTGCCTCTGCTGCTCCTGTCGATGTTGCCGGTAGGACTGCTGCGGCTGTGTCCTCTTAGTTGACCTCCACGACTTGCCGACCACTTCTTGCTCCGCAACCATTGACGCAACCTTGGAGAGAGCTTGCCGTGCCGAGCCGCCGAACAAGCCTGGACCGATGAAAGGCGCAGAAAACAATGCAGCCCTCATCTCCGGTCCTGGTTCTACACAATCGAGAACCATTCTCCGTCACTCTGGCAATGTCCTGGTGATCACCCTGGCCAGGCAATCTTGAGACAGGCGCATGGTGTCCCGAATAACTCCGGGAGCAGCCTCTGGCACCTGCCCACCCTCCGCCGCGCAGGCCAGCATACCCTGCAGGACGGTACATCCGTGAGAGAGCGCAGCCATGGCTGTCCTCGCCGCATCTTCAATGAGCGTCAGCTCATTAAACGGATCTTTATTGGTCTGCGAAACCAAAGGACGAGACCGCCCCTTAGCCTTCCCAGCCAACGGCCTATTCAGCGCCTCTCGTTCCCCGACGGAAAGCCGTGGAACCCGGGCATACTGATGGTAGGCCTGCACCGGAAAACGGACCCTACTCCTTATCCCCTTCGGGGCCTTGGGCAATGCATACTCCGGCTGAACCAGACGGTATGCCGCAACTTCCAGCATGTCGGAAGTCTGCGTGTCCAACGGGAGTGTTGGCATGGCAGAAGAGCCACTTGACAGAGCGCTAGCCGCTCGCTCTGACATCCGCTCCATCGCCGGATCGCTCTGAGATCCAAGATCAGATGCCAACCCGAGACGGTCGGACATCCATCCAAGGACCTGCACCCATTCAGCTTCGGTGCAGAAAACGGACTCGTCCATTAAAGAACTTCCGTTCTCATCCTCCCTCTCTCCCTTGGATGAGAGGGCCACCGACGATCCATGCTGAGAGCTATGAGACACCACTCTACCAAGACAGAGCGCATCCATAGCCCGACTACCAGCGGCACCGGCGTCCAACGAATCGCCGGACCCGGATTCTCCGCAGTCCATCGGCTCCAGCACGAGAGTCGGGACCACGACCACTTTACCTACGGCAGGTGACGGCATTCCGATAGGAGCTGCACCCAAAGCCGCCGGGATACTGGCGGGAACCGCAAAACACGACTCCGCCGACACCTCTGGTTGCACAAACAGCGGATGGAAAATCGATATCACCATCCGCCTGGCAAACCCGTACAAATCCCGAGGGAGACCCCTGGGAAGTACTGGGCATTGCCGTCATCAAAATATCCGGCATGCCGGAATCTTCCATAAGAAGATCTTCCTCCTCTATCGTCGGCTCTTGAGCCAAGGACAGAGAAGGGGCATGTGCTTGACCCTCCGCAGAACTAGCCGGACCACCTAAGGGTTGCCCTGCACTAGCTTGCATCGATGGGGCCGTGGAATGAAGACTCAAACATAGCCTTAAACTGGGCCGCCCATACGCCCAGAGCTGAATCCATGCGGTCATTCAGACGACCTTCCAGTCCCTTCAGAGACGCCTGGTCCAGCTTAGCCGCCTTATCCCTCGCGATCCTCTCCAGATGCGCACGTCGATCCCGATCAAACTCTGCCACCATTGCCGACGACCATTTGGCGCATACATCACATGGGCTTCCCACCTTACACTTCGCGCACGCTACACAGTGATGTCCTGAGTACTTGCGCTTCATGAACCTGTTGCACTTCTGGCACAACGTGTCCTGGTTCTTTGGTTTCTGCGAACACAGAGAAGAATTAAAACGCTGCACATGACAAATGATGACGAGCAATACGCACAATCGACTCGATAGTAAAAGAATTACTTAGAACACATTAACTTTCTCTTAAATTAATGATAATCAAGCCTTTAGGCAGGAAATATTTGAAACTTTTTTGAGTGAAAATTAAAAAAAAAACCCACAACTTAGCAGTTAACTAACGTTAAACAATCAAGAATACAACGCCGATCACTACAAACACCCTCGACAATGAAGCGAGAGCTAAAAATCGGCGAAAACAGAGTGCCTAGACACGCCAAGCCAAGCAAGACATAATTCATGGGCACCGCCATCTTGGCCAAGGACGCATCCATCTTTAGAGGAACCGAGTCGCAAGAGAAATTAACCGAGTACCCGAATTAAAACTAAAAGTTAAGGGGTACAGAAGCGACTCCAACAATGGCTATCATTTTAAAACAATGTGCCAAATTAAGGAAATTTCAAACCGTCATTATGGCACGAATGTATAAATTCTAGATTGATACAACCTGCCCCTGTGATGATTTTCCTAGTTCCTCCATGAAGCCAACGATGGTTTTCCAACAACAATGCTAAAACCGCTTAAATTATTGAATATTTGAGCACTCTAAAAATGCGACTGTAAAAGCGCAAAATAGACGAATCTGACTGTGATTGGGAATTGACTCGGTACTTGCAGCTATGGTAATTCCCGGACACAGTATGGGCAGGACCAGGAGAGTGCGGAGTTTTTAATTGTTTATTTTGAGCTAGACTAGATAATAGACATTATCATAATAGTACATCTGGTAAGTATTATTCGAAGTAGAATTTTGATGCATCAATTTTTTGGGTGAAAATCTGAGATTTTATTAAAAATTATACTGGAAATTGCCAAATTGCTTCTTCTCCATACCATTTTGACCGATTTCAAATAAATTAGCCTGAAAGGATCCTGTGATGATAGACTCTTGAACTTCAATTCTGAACTTTGATTCGTAAAACTTTTTGGGTGAAACAGATTTTATGAAAAATATACCGGAAATTGTCAAATCACTTCTGGTCCTTAACAGCCTGACCGATTTCCACCGGATTGGGCTGGAATCATAATATGGTGGTAGGCTCTAGAACATTGATTCAAGATTTTGATTTGTCAATTTTTGGGTTAGTCTTAGATTTTATGAAAAACTTAATGGAAATTGTAAAATCGCTTCCTACCAGCTTCAGTGATTTCAAGTAAATTTGACTGAAAGGATCCTATTGTGATATTCAGAATTTTGATTCATCAAATTTTGGGGTGAACATTGGGTGGAAATTGTCAAATCGCATCTTCTCATTTACAGTTTTACCGATTCCAAGCATCTTTGGTTATTCAGAATTTTGCTTCATCAATTTTTTGAATGAAGATCTTAGATTTTATGACCAATTTAACAGAAATTGTAAAATAACAGCGTCTCAGCTGCGTGCATTGGATCCAAATCAAAATTTTGATTGGTCGATTTATTTGGTAACTATTTTGGATTTTCCAAAAATTTTGTGGAAGCATTTAAAATGATACTCCTTAATCAATGGCCCTATTTCAACAAACCTTTAGTGAATCGATCCTATGGCAGTAGGCTTCAACATATCAAATGAGAATCTTAATTAGTCGATTCCTTTTTGTGGGCATCTTGGGTTTTCTGAAAGTTATCCATTATGTCTATTTAATTGGACATTCTTCAAGTTCTTAATGGTGCAGGTGAGCATCACAATCCCTTAGGCCTCTTGTTTAACCATTTAACACTCTTACCAGCCAAAAATGACTTCTGCAGTTATCTTGAGAAATATCTATTTGCAGACCAAGAATATGTTTTTTGAAAGTTTACGACTGGAATGAATGGGTCGATAACTGAGGCAGTCATTCCAGTCGTAAATTTTCAAAAAGTCTTCTCTTGATCTGTAAATGAACATTTTCTATGAGAAAATTGAAATTTTCTTGAACAGATTTCAGTGTTAAAGGGTTAACTGTACGTTTAAGTATATGCTTGTTTCTACAGACATCTACTACACTTCAGCCAATGAAAATACTGGATCTGGACAAGTTTTCATTCACTCCTAAAGCACAGATGAGCACTGTACCACAAACTCCATGTGTCGACGTGGGACAGAGAACAGAAAGCACACCATCAGCAGCTGGATGGGAACATTTAGATATCTATCAGAAGTATAGAGAGGAATACCAGATTAATGGTACACAATTTCACTAATCGTGCTATGTCACCCATTATCTACTCCTGTCTCCCCTACCTGATGGTTTGGACTTACAGATCTCTATTCTTGGCTGAACTTTTACTTTTGATAATCACTTACTCTGCAAACCTTTTCAGTAAATATAGAGGTAATGATGTATAGTTCTGATGTACAATCATGTGCATATAATAATACTAGATGTATACACCATGTTATATAGTAAGTCTAGAATTAGAAGCTTATTTTAGGATCAATATCGAAGGAACTATTCTAGGATTGTGGTAGCCATGTTCTTGTGGTGACAGTATTGATGACATGATGGAACTATTCTAGGATTGTGGTAGTCATGTTCTTGTGGTTTAATAATGGCCGTGTCCGCCCGTGGTGGGCGTGTTGGTCCAGGGGAGAAGCGTCCCTTATCCAGCTTGGTTTATGCCCATAGGCTCCATTGTGTGGAGCTGGTGTATCCAATGACATTCCTTCTGTTTTCTCCACGGGTGGACACGGCCAGTATGTCGTTATTAAACTTTAATTCCTAAAGTGTCCCCAAGAATCCATCTTTTCAGTTATATAATATGTATCTACACATTTTTTTCCGCCATAGACGTCACACATCGACGTCATACCCATTGTCATCACTGTGCATCTTTTTAAGATGCTTCTAAATATGCCAATATTTCTAAATAAGTAAATTTTTCATAACTTCAAATATCTAACCAGTTTTGATTTTGATTTTGTGTAACCGTGATCTATATTTGCCCATCGAAATCTCCAAAACATACAGGATAGCCAGGGCTTTCCAATACACTCCTTGTCTCTCAATCCGAAACACCCACACCATAGTCGCCATATCAGAAAAAAGTGGAGCCCAAAAATTCCCACTTCCAGTTGACAAAACTTCGCCCTTGATGAGTTCCACTCAAGGAACGAAACGCCATGAAGTCTGAATCAAAAACAGTGATGACTACATATGATCATTACCCACACAAATAGCCACGAAACTCTCCTCCAAAGGATCACTCTCTCTACGAACTTGACCCTTAGAAATTTGTCACCAAAATGACTTACAACCGGTAAAAAAAGTCACAACCGGTAAACTCGACCCCAACCGGCAAAATACAGGTCAACCGGTAAAAATCGTTGGACCACACCGCCAAACCTCCAAAAATTTCAAATGGCAGAACCGGCAATCTGGTTTTTCTCTGTCCATATATGGTCAAGTTCGACCCAATCCACAGGCTCGCCCAGAAAGGGTATAAAAGGGACGAAAATTTCAGTCCAGATCATTCAGACTTGGTCTCGCATCGAGACCAAGCGTCAGGCTAAATACCTTCTAGTAGCTCATATTACTGACTACGTTGTTATTTACTACAATGTTCTTGTGGTGACAGCATCGATGACATGATGGAACTATTCTAGGATTGTGGTAGCCATGTTCTTGTTGTGACAGTATCGATGACATGATGGAACTATTCTAGGATTGTGGTAGCCATGTTCTTGTGGTGACAGTATCGATGACATGATGGAACTATTCTAAGATTGTGGTAGCCATGTTCTTGTTGTGACAGTATCGAAGGAACTATCCAAGGATTATGGTAGTCATGTTCTTGTTGTGACAGTATCGAAGGAACTATTCTAGGATTGTGGTAGTCATGTTCTTGTTGTGACAGTATTGAAGGAACTATTCTAGGATTGTGGTAGCCATGTTCTTGTGGTGACAGTATTGAAGGAACTATTCTAGGATTATGGTAGCCATGTTCTTGTGGTGACAGTATTGAAGGAACTATTCTAGGATTGTAGTAGCCATGTTCTTGTGGTGATGGTATTGATGGAACTATTCTAGGATCGTGATGGCCATGTTCTTGTGGTGACAGTATGGATGGAACTATTCTAGGATTGTGGTAGTCATGTTCTTGTGGTGACAGTATTGATGGAACTATTCTAGGATTGTGGTAGCCATGTTCGTGTGGTGATGGTATTGATGGAACTATTCTAGGATTGTGATGGCCATGTTCTTGTGGTGACAGTATTGATGGAACTATTCTAGGATTGTGGTAGCCATGTTCTTGTGGTGACAGTATTGATGGAACTATTCTAGGATTGTGGTAGTCATGTTCTTGTGGTGACAGTATTGATGGAACTATTCTAGGATTGTGGTAGTCATGTTCTTGTGGTGACAGTATTGATGGAATTATTCTAGGATTGTGGCAGTCATGTTCTTGTTGTGACAGTATTGATGGAACTATTCTAGGATTGTGGCAGTCATGTTCTTGTTGTGACAGTATTGATGGAACTATTCTAGCATTGTGGTAGCCATGTTCTTGTGGTGACAGTAATGATGGAACTATTCTAGGACTGTGGTAGCCATGTTCTTGTGGTGACAGTATTGATGACATGATGGAACTATTCTAGGATTGTGGTAGTCATGTTCTTGTGGTGACAGTAATGATGGAACTATTCTAGGATTGTGGTAGCCATGTTCTTGTGGTGACAGTATTGCAGGAACTATTCTAGGATTGTGGTAGCCATGTTCTTGTGGTGATGGTATTGATGGAACTATTCTAGGATTGTGATGGCCATGTTCTTGTGGTGACAGTATTGATAGAAATATTCTAGGATTGTGGTAATCATGGTCTTGTGGTGACCGTATTGAAGGAGCTGTTCTAGGATTGTGGTAGCTATGTTCTTGTGGTGATGGTATTGATGGAACTATTCTAGGATTGTGGTAGGCATGTTCTTGCCATGACAGTATTGAAGAAACTAGTCTAGGATTGTGGTAGCCATGTTCTTGTCGTGACCGTATTGAAGTAACTATTCTAGGATTGTGGTAGCCATGTTCTTGTGGTGACAGTATTGAAGGAACTATTCTAGGATTGTGGCAGTCATGTTCTTGTGGTGACAGTATTGAAGGAACTAGTCTAGGATTTTGGTTGCCATGTTCTTGTGGTGACAGTAATCAGTATTGAAGGAACTATTCCAGGATTGTGCTAGCCATGTTTCTTGTGGTGACAGTATTGATGGAGCTCCTTTTTCTGACTAATTTCTTTTATGTTGCAGACATTTTTCACATATACTGTGTGTTTGTGTCTTTGGGCAAACTTGTGATGTGCATTCAGGGATTATAGAGAATAACGAGTGCAGTTCAATTACAAATGTATTTATAAAAACACAAAATCAATGCAGTGAATATCATAGGTCTACACGTGTCTGTAGCTGGTAGAATGCTAATGACTTCTGATTGTTTATCATATAGCACTCTATTGCTGAACTGTATTGCAGATGATGGCTTGTTTGAAGATGACCTTCCAGATTTGACACAGCCAGAAGACTCGGCATATAACAGGTATCATTGCTTCACTCAGATCTTGTACACAGCCATGTCAAACATGCTCCAGAGCCAAATGATAATTGCTTTAAAGTCCACCAGTTAAGAGAACACCCGGTTAAGAGAACACCTGGTTAAGAGAACACCTGGTTAAGAGAACACCCGGTTAAGAGAACACCCCGTGATCATGTCGATATTGAATACTTTTGCTCCATGACGTCGTTGCTTTAGTTTTATTGTAGACGGATCATTTGTAGTAATATGAGATATCAAACACTTGTAGTAAGCTGTTCTTAAAATATTAATCATAATTTCACATGTAGTGCGCGTAATTGCTCACTGTCAATATCTGTCTGCACATGTTGTGCCTGTCATTGTCCACTGTCAATGTCTGCACATGTAGTGTCAATGTCTGCACATGTAGAGCCTGTCATTGGCCAATGTCAGTGTCTGCATCTGCATATGTAGTCCCTGTGATTATCCACTGATGTATATAAATCATTATCAATCTTGCCTCTGAAAGGGTAGACAATGTCAGTCATATATAAATCGGGTATAAATATTGTATTATACAATATTATTTTCCTCAGGAACAGTTGTCCATTATCCATGAGAAATGAAGGATCTTGTCAACAACAGATGAACAATGATGAGTCGAGGAGTGATTTATATGTACCAGAGGACTTTCAGTCTACTGCTTATAACCAAGCACAAACTTATGATGATAACACTGGAAAAGCCTGCAATGTGATGGATACAGGTCATAATGGCACAAGTTACCCTGATCAAAGTTACAGGGGTCAAGGCACATTTCCACCACCTCCACAGAGAGGACAAGTGTTTGCTTGGCCTGCTAAAAACATGGATAAAAGGTTCCATGTGTCTCCAAGTGGTCATGAAAATGTTACAAACTACAGAGAAGGACCTGCTGTGTCACCGGAGACTATCATTATTAGCAGTCAGAGTAGTGACATTTCCAGGTTAGTGAGGGATATTGGGTTATTAATTGAACTGAAAATACGTTAATGTACATGGCAAGTGTGTAACTAACCCTCGACTGATTTTAGCCTAATTTGGTAGGATACATCCTTCTTGCAGATATGGCCAAACTTTAGGGTTTTACTTATATACCATGACCTAACTTCTGTGTGATATGCCAATGTTCCAGCTGTGTGATACAGGTCCCTTGGGCCTGTTGTACTTATATACAATGACCTAACTTCTATGTGATATGCCAATGTTCCAGGTGTATGATACAGGTCCCGTGGGCCTCTTCATTCTCACTGTTTAACTCTTCAATGGTCAAATTTGGTCAAGAAAATCTAAATATCTACTAATTAATTGTCCATTTACAGGACAAGAGAACATAATTTTTGAAAATCTATCATTGGAATGACTGGTTTGGGTATCAAAAATTGTGTTCTCTTGTCCTGTAAATGGACATTCCAAAAGACCATAACAGAGGCCATCTTTGGCCGGTATGACCATGAAAGGGTTACGGCATTCTCCTAGAATTGGGCATACAATTATTTTTCCACTATTGTGAATATCCATATCTATTGTCACATTATATTTTCTCAGTCCACCTACTGTGAGACAGAGAGATTTGATATCAGCCCATGTAGCGGTACAGCGGAGTGGCTTCCAGTCAGCAATACAGACACCATCAGGGTGTGCTCAGACGAACAGACAGTATGTAGTGAAACGCTTACAAACAATCAAGCACATATAATGGACAGTACAGCTAAGAAATAATTTTTAATGTTTCCAATGCAAAATTAAATGTTCTGTTGAATATTTAGAACATAATTGGATTGGAAGATACTGCAGCTCCAATCCAGTTACATTCAAATTATTCAACAGTACAATTTCTTATTACTAAATAAAATGTTAACATCGTTTTTTTAGAAACTTGTTAACTTATTTCTCCGCTGTACTGTATTGTTGAGACGTGCATACAAATGTAAGAAATTTAAACCAACCAACATTTATACGAGTTGTGAACTTAACCCTTCAACACTCATATCAACAAAAAAGGGCTTCTCCAGTGGTCTTGAGAAATGTCCATTTGCAGACCAAGCGAAGGCTATTTTTTAAAGTTTACCGAGCGATAACCGAGTCAGTCATTTCTAACATAAATTTTCAAAAATAGTCTTCTCTTGGTCGGCAAATGAACATTTTCTATGATAAAATTTAAGCTTTCTTGACAAAGTGGAGAATTAAAGAGTTAAGAGAGCTAATGTGATTCACAAGAGTTGAATATGTGGCTTTAGTACAGCAACAGCGATGCTATTAAACTTCTCATCTATTCTGACTCTATTGTCTTCACCGCTACACAATTGTTCGTACCCTCGTAACACTAATGCTAATCATCCTTCTGCTTGGCTTCCACGGTGAAAGCATAGATGTGCATAACATAGTTCAATACTAGTTGTGTATATTTCCTATGATGCAAGTGACAACAAATATATTTATAACAAGTTTATTGAAAACTGTTGCTGCCTATAGCAGCATCAACTTTCCATCAAATTGTTGTCAATATAATCAGCTGATAATACAATTGTCACTAGATAAAAATTGCCTGAGCAAGATTTGATTCAATAAAGTCTTAGCCAACAAAACAGAAAGCCTGCTGATTATTCTGAGAAAATTTTATAATGTTGCTGCCTTAGTCAGAAATGACTCTCAATAAAGTTGCTCGAAATATCTTCAGCAGGTCTTGCAACATTGACTGCACTGCTGATTATTTTGAGAACAATTTGATTGAAAGTTGTTTCATCAACGATTTTCAGCCAAATTGTTATCAAAACTTTGCCGAGTGACAATTGTATTATCAGCTGATTATTTTGACAACAATTTGATGGAAAACTGTTTCTGCCTATATTCAGTAAACTTATATATATATATATATATATATATATATATATATATATATATATATATATATATATATATATATATTTGTTTTTATTTGCACCATAGGAAATATAAGATTAGTATTGTACAATGCTATTCGCTCACTGTGGAAGCCAACAGAAGAATGACTAGCATTAGCGTTAAGAGAATGGTTTTATACGAACAATTGCGTAGCGGCGAAGACAATAGTCTGAAATAATGGTGTCCGCAAATATCTATCTAAAATGTTGGCTACAGTCCAAGTTAGTTAGTGTCCATAAAGTAACAATTAATCCTAAATTTAACTAGAATATATATCTTCTAGATGAGAACTTAAGTCCACAGTAACATTATTAATGTATTTGTTATTATTGCTTCAATTTTCAGCCTAGCTTTTGCATTCAATAGCTGAATACAGATTAGGTTTTATGTTTAAACTATCCTCTACTTTGACACCACACTGAACTGTCAATTTGATGGTGAAATTGTCTAGAGGCAGATAGTATGGAAGTACAGGCAGGATCAGAACAATAGTGTTGAGGGGAGGTAACTTGTAATATATTTGGTATTACATATTTAAAGAGTTGTATCCCTTGAAGGTAGACAGAGATTTTGTTTGTTGTTGTGATCCGGGGTAGAATGGAACAGATAATAATTGTGTTCCAGGAATGCTTCCGATGAAATGTTATCATGGTAATCAATGTGTTATGGTATCCTTATCTTTCCTTTTTATCTCACCTTCACAAAGTGAAAAGACATTTTGGGAGAGGGGAAAAATGGTGGCATCTTCATCCGCTCTGCTTAAGTTTTTTTCAAATGACATTTACATCACCAAGGGGTTATCTGATTTTGAAGAAAACTTCACAGCGTTGTTCTATCCTATGCTTTGGACTAGTCTACACGAGAAAAAAAATAGATATTCAAAATTTCCATATTTTTTGGCATTTGGACTTTGATTATTTTAGGGCTGATTTGCATCCAGGGTATATTCATTATGCTGTGGTAAAGTTTTTTCAAAGAATATTTACGTCAACAAGAGGTTATCCGATTTGAATAAAGCTCACAGATTTGTTCTATACGATGCGTTTGAACGTAGACAATTTAATGCCTTCAGGTTAAGGACATTTGCTGCGATATTTACAGTATTTGGACTTGATTATTTTAGGGCTGATTTGCATCCAAATTAAGCTTTTTCAAATGACAATTTATTGAACATGGGCTTATCTGATTTGATTAAAACTTCACAGATTCATTCTATGCGGTGATTACATCAAGTCTGATGTTAAGAAAGAAATAGATTTTAAAAATTTGACATTTTTACTGGGTTTGAACTTTGATTATTTTAGGGCTGATTTGCACCCAGGTTACTTATTATGCTGTGGTTAAGGTTCTTTCACATGGCAATTTAATCTGTAAAGACTGCTCCAATTTAAATAAATTGTTTTGATTTGCTCTATAGGTTTATCATATTAGTGTACTTGATTTTGAAAATGTTTACTTTTTTCAGGCTTTGAACTTTACTTCTGTTTGGACCATTTGCCTTTCGGTAAGTCTTGGTGTGCCAGTAGTCATTGTACTGCAGGTTAATACCAGACAGTGAGGCTTTATGGTTCAGCCGTAAAGCTATGTTTTTTTCTGAAGCTATACTTGCCCCGTGGGAAGTACCATGGGTATTTTGAATTGACAAGTAGATTGTCAAATTTCACAATGACACTATCTGGTGTTGCATCATATCCTGTGATGGACAATTGATATACAGGTAAGCTATTTGCTATCTTCTTGTATCTCTGCTGCTAGTATATGTACATGGCTTGGACATTATTTTTTCACAGAATATTTAGTCCAGGTCTTGCAGAAGCATAAGGCGGCGAGATATTTGGTATCTTCTGATATCTCTTGGTCTAATATGGTGGTGTCAGAGCCACAGTATTGTACCCCACCCCAGCAAAGCCCTAACATCAGCTACATGGTCTCTGGCTACATGATTACATTTTGTATATTGACAGGTTGCTGTGCGCACAGACAAAGAGATGGTCACCTTGTTTCTCTGATGATGATGATGACTTCATGATGGCTGTTGAGGATCAGGATCAGTGGCAAGACATTGAACAAAATACTTATTCAAAGGTCAGAATGCCAGCAAGATATATAATGTATACATACAGCTAGCATAAACGTGCAAGACACCAACAGACTGAAACAGAATACCTCAGTCGACTCAAGTTTTGTTACTGAAGCCCGCGTAAGCGGGGTCGTATTATGTGATGGCGCTCGCCATCTGTCCATCCATCTGATTTCTCATCCGGAGCAGAGCTCAGAGTTTTGAACCTATACTCAAATTTTCTTTTTCAGCAGATGTATTAGGGATAGACAAAGTGCAATGATTTTGTTTCACCAAAATCTGCCCATATTTGTCCTAGTTATTTCCCCTGAAAAGCTCAAATTCGTCAAAATTTTCTTGTCCGGAGCAGATCTCGAAGAGTTTTGAACCTACAATGACAATTTATTTTCCAGCAGATGTGTTAGGGATAGACGAAGTGCAACGATTTCATTTTGGCAAAATCCACCCATATTTTTCCCGAGTTATCTCCTCTGAAAAGCTAAAATTTGTTAAAACTTTTCTGTCAGAGCCATATCTCAGAGTTTTGAACCTACACACAATTTTGTTTTAGCAGATGTGTTAGGGATAGACGAAGTGTCATGATTTCGTTTCGACAAAATCGGCCCATATTCGCTAGTTATCTCCCTTGAAAAACTAAAATTTGTCTAAATTTTCTTGTCCAATCCAGATCTCGAAGAGTTTTAAACCTACACTCATAATTTTTTGTTCAGATGTTTTAGGGATAGATGAAGTGTCATAATTTTGTTTCGGCAAAATCTGCCCATATTCGCCAGTTATCTTTCTTGAAAGATTAAAATTCATCAAGATTGTCTTGTAATTGTAATGATCAATGCAGATGTGAAGACTTTCAAGATTTTTAGTCATATCTTTGACATGAATTCCAAATATATATCTAATAGAAGTCCCCCCCCCCCCCCCTCCTTTCTCAGAGAATAGAATTATCAAAGACAAACTGTTCACATTTAGCATTCCTCAAACAAGTATGCCTGCGGGTGTATGTTGAGTTTCACTAAAACTCTTGTTCAAATTGTCATTGTGTTGACTCGATTACAGAAGTTGATTCAGCCTTATGTACATTTCCAGGATATCTTGAGGAGTAAAGAAAGAGTGTAGGTGGCTGGCTGACTCGACCATTACTGGTTAATGCATAACTGTGTATTGTACCTCCATTGAGGGATTTATTGCTCCTGTAGGTGGCTGGCTGACCTGACCATTACTGGTTAATGCATAACTGTGTATTGTACCTCCATTGAGGGATTTATTGCTCCTGTAGGTGGCTGGCTGACCTGACCATTACTGGTTAATGCATAACTGTGTATTGTACCTCCATTGAGGGATTTATTGCTCCTGTAGGTGGCTGGATGACTCGACCATTACTGGTTAATGCATAACTGTGTATTGTACCTCCATTGAGAGATTTATTGCTCCTGTAGGTGGCTGGCTGACTCAACCATTACCGGTTAATGCATAAGTGTGTATTGTACCTCCATTGAGGGATTTATTGCTCCTGTAGGTGGCTGGCTGACCTTTGCAGGTTAATGCATAATGTTCTGTGTATTGTACCGTTATTGAGGCATGTCCTTAGATAAATAATCTCTAATCATTGAATGGAGGAATCTGGTTTTAGCTATACCCCACCCATCTCTAGCTACGTTCCACCCACGCTTTGCCCATGTTAGGATCAATCGATCCCTGCTCTCTCTGAATCTCGATTTCCAGGAAACTAATATACAGGTAAGAAAAAAATATTTAAAACTAATTTGACTTCGTGTTGTTGCTGTCCACCAAGTCATGTTAGTTTAAAAATATTCAACAGAATGTTTATTAGATAGTAAAGACATACAATTCGTATAACAAAGCTTAGTCCATTATTAATTAAGCATTCGTGACGAACTTAACTACGTCATTCATGACATAATTGATTATGACGTTATCCTACACATCATGTAGTTGATTATGACATCATATGATTGACTGAGAAACCGAAATCCAGTTATAGTCAATGATAGATGTCTTCAATAAACCAATTACTTACACAAAACATCTAGAGACTCTGAAATGTAATACTCTCAATAAACTAAGTTGCTAATCAGTTTGAAATCTGTGATTCATAATGAAACTAACTTTCAGCAACAACCCAGAAATTCAGCAACTCTAGTGAAGACATCATCCTTTACTTACCAGGCATTTCCTCAGAATCATCAAGAAACAACAGCTTTAGAGAATAATTTGTCTGCTATTCATCCTTCATTCAAGCAACAAGCTCAGGCTGTGTCCCCTGTCAGGAGCAACCCATATTGCATTCACCAGTTAGGAAATGAGAGTGTACCTTATGAGCGACCATTATCTCCTAATGCTTGTCAACAACGGACGGGTGAGGATACAGCATTGACATTCAATTTCTTCAATACAAATCACAGGTATGAATAACTATGCATCAAGTCGTTCACTTGCTGCATTTATATGTATGGTATATGAACAGGGCTCCAAAACAGATTTTTACCAGCCTGACATGGGGTGACGACCTGGTGCGTGTGTGCGTGCGCGTGTGTTTATTTACATACTTTGAACAATGAATTCTCAAAATCCCAAGGTTCCCGACCTCACGTTGTTCTATGATTGGCTGCTAATCCTGGATATAGTATGGACCACATGATCAAGATCTTGTTGACTGTCCACCTCTAGTTAATGCTAAAGAGGGATACCAGTAACTTACCGATATGAGATATCGTATGTGATTATGTCTCTGTTTTCTGGAAGTAAATAGATAACATTGTTAGACTAAGATTGTATATGATATGGTGAGTTTGAGGTGTATCAGTAATGGATGTTCCCGTCGAGAAACATGTCTTGACAAATTTTGGCCATTAACTTAGTGTTAAATTTATATCTGTTGATAATATGATAAGTTTGATTCATTTGCTATAATGAACTTGAACCAACACCACCGACAGGCCCCCCCCCCCCCCCCTCCCCACCTTAGGTCACATACTTGTACACAGACAGCCCATTTTGTTTAAAATGATCAGAAGTGTAGTATATGTATTCCAAACTTTTTAACTATTCTTATGTCACCAGTTCATCAAAGCCCTCACAACAATACCTATATCAATTAACCCTTTAATGGTCAAGAATTTTCAAGAAATTTTGTCAGTGAATGGCCAAGAGAAGAAATTTTTTTAGTAAATCTACCACTGATTTAGCATTCATTTTCAATTCAAGAGAATACTTATTTTTGAAAATTTACCACTGCAATGACTGACTCAGTAACCGAGCCAGTCATTCCAGTGGTAAATTTTCAAAAATAGTCTTCTCTTGGTCTGCAAATGGACATTTTTCATGACTCCTGCAGAGGGGTTTTTTCTGCGGGTTTGACCATTAAAGGGTTAAATTGACACCAGAGGGAAGATCTGGTAAGAAAACAATACTCTGCATTTGCACACAGATTAATGCTAAACATAGGCCCTTCAATTGATGTATCAAATAATGTGATTTGATTATTTGATTTCCTTCAGTTCACACATGGATGAATATGAATCAGAGCAGACATTCCATAGCATCTTTGATGGCATCTTCTAAACGCACGCACTGGATGGATTCAGTTACAAACAGTTCTAACTGCAGAAGATATGAGGCATTCAGAAGTGTAGGCCCTGGTGGTTAACTAGCGTACAGTACACTGAAAAAGTTCTCATTTATTCATAAATGATACATGTCCTAGCTAAATTTATGACTATTTGCTACTTTAGGACATTTGTACTAACTAGAGTTGTAGCCGCGATTTTAGATAGATATTTGCGGGTGCCATTATTTCAGCTTCTGTTATCTTCACCGGTGCGCAATTGTTGGTATAAAACCATTCTCGTAACGCTAATGCTAGTCATTCTTATGCTGGCTTCTAAGGTGAGCACATAGTAACTGCTTAGCATAGTTCAATACCAGTTGTATTGAAAACTGTTGTCAATATAATCAGCTGATAATACAATTGCCACTAGGTAAAGATTTGATTATAATTTGGCTGAAAATTGTTAACAACAACTTTCAATCAAATTGTTCTCAAAATAATCGGCAGGGCAATCAATGTTGCAAGAATTTATGAAAATATTTCGAGAAACTTTATTGATAGTCATTTCTGATTAAAGCAGCAACAGCGTTGTCAAATTTTTCTCAGAATAATTGGCGGGCTTTCTGTTTTGTTAGCTAACAAGTGCATGTAAAACGAGTTAGGCCTATATGATATACGGAATCGAGAGCCAGTATCAGCTATGCTAAAAAATTCTGTTCATTTCCTTGTCAATCAGGAGGTAAGCATATTATACTATTCACGTAGGCATGTCAGAGGCGATCGTGCACGTGCTGGTGGACAGTTTGGTCTTTGTGAACATATTTCAGTGTTTCACACACATGATATATCCATAACTAATTGTGTATACACTTGTTAGCCAACAAAACAGAAAGCCTGCTGATTATTCTGAGAAAATTTTAGAACGTTGTTGCTGCCTTAGTCAGAAATGACTGTCAATAAAGTTGCTCGAAATATCTTCAGCAAGTCTCGCAACATTGGCTGCCCTGCTGATTATTTTGAGAACAATTTGATTGAAAGTTGTTGCATCAACGATTTTCAAGCAAATTTTTATGAAATCATTACATAGTGACAGATCCACCCTGATCTTTTAGCATTATCTTTTATGTACCTGTACTTATGTATACTGTTACTTTACCTCATGTTTCTGGTATAAGCCTGTATTTGATTGCATACACAGAATTACTTTACCTCATGTTTCTGGTATAAGCCTGTATTTGATTGCATACACAGAATTACTTTACCTCATGTTTCTGGTATAAGCCTGTATTTGATTGCATACACAGAATTACTTTACCTCATGTTTCTGGTATAAGCCTGTATTTGATTGCATACACAGAATTACTTTACCTCATGTTTCTGGTATAAGCCTGTATTTGATTGCATACACAGAATACTATAATTATGTATACTTAGTTGCAGAGTGTTAGGCAATCAGTGAACATAATTCCTTTTAATTCTAGAGTTAGCAATTTCAGGCGGTGTAATAATTTCCTTTTTGATTCGGTTGTCATGTCAAATTAAAGAAAATAAAGCAACAGCATTCCAGATTGTTTGATTTTGAAATGTGTTCTGTTGATTACTCTTAAATGTAATTTGTACATTCTCTACTGTGAACACAGCCTAAGATGCTTTTACATACTGTATATGTAGCTTTCAGACTAAGTGCAGTGCACTACAGTTGCATCTCATGTCGCTTTGTTTGAAATGTCAATGATTTTAAAAACATTACATCATACATATAATCTGAGAATTCTAGGAATTTTCTTATATCATCCATATACTCTGAGTCATGACATTCCGTATTTATCAGATGTGAATACTTTGCTCATGTTTATACATAATCTGTGGAGAATAGAACCACTTTTTATATGCTTTTTTTAGGACTTCAAACTGACACCAGTAAATTAAATCTCTCAAAGGCCATAATGCTCACCTGGACTAGATTGTGAATGGCTGCTACATTCTATCTCATGATGCTGATGATGGGAGCAACATTAAATTGTGTGCTTAGCAGATTTACTATATTGGTAGGAAGCAGCACAATGGCCGCAAGGTCAATAATCAAGTTCAATTTTCAACCATACCAACTTGTCCGGCCATCGGGTGTACAACCATCGCCTAAAAATTTGTCACATGGCATATGGAGATTTAATCGACAATCACATAGCATTGTTAGATACCCCATTGGAAATACATTGATCAGACTCGGCAGCAATAGTATAGTCATTTATTTGAATGTAAAACCTTTAGATCTGGAATGGATCTGTAATGGTTACTCATGTGCTAGTTGGTGTGGACGTTTTGTTTCTTTTTGTGACTACAGTTGTCATCCAAAACTCATAATTTCACACACATATTCTCGGGATAAGCACTGACATAGTAACGGGAGTAATTGATCCACAGCCATGTTTGGTTTTAGAAGGGTGTCCAACCCTTAAATTTAAATTTTCAATATTCTTAGGGTAACAATATTCTTAGGGTTACCTTCAACATCATTAGGCAGTGCAATTGTTTCTCCAGCTCCCTGGTGGTTTATAAAAGGGCATCCACCCATCCTGCCCTACCATTGTAAAATCTACTCCATTATTGATGAATAGTTTGTGATAAAACTTGAAAGGGATATTTCACTTGTAGCTGTGGCCACCATTAGAGCCTGATTTTCGATTCACCCCCTACCAGGTTTTAGACCCTTAAATCTTGAACTCGCTTGGGTATTCTAGGCGTAACAATTTACATCACACCTGATCTGATTTTTTATTCAGCCCCTGGTCGGGTTTAGAAAGGCGCACACGCTTAGATGATTGAAACATTATGAAAAATTAACTGTCCACACAGGGCATTTCCTGGAATAAACTCAGTCATGATAGGGTTAAGTATCTTTGGCTGATTGAGTACAAATTTTAATTTTTGGCCGATAATTACTTTTGCATGGAGTATTTTGACAAAACTTCATGGGAAGATGGGCTATGAGGCTAGGGATATGCAGGTAATTTTTTTGTCAGTCTGCCCATCCATCTACTGACCATGTGGCCGTACGAGCAAAAGTATTCAGCGAATAAAACCCAAAAATTTGCATGTACGGACACAGTCAGAAGATAGATGGATGGACAGACCGACCCAAAAATAACCTGCATATCCCTAGCCTCATAGCCCACCTGGACGAATGTTCGTGAGATGGGCTAGGGGATGCAGGTTATATTTTGTGTCAGTCCATCTTATTAACTATGGCACCATCCATCTGTCTTTCCACTTACAGCAAGAGCTCCGCAAATGGCGCATAATACCCCGCCATGTTGACAAACCAATGAATGAGAGCTATCAGAAAATATTTATTTCTTCCTCAGACCCATCAGACCAGTCATCCTTATGAAGTGTCAAAGCTAGTCCAACCACTCAATGAAGTTTCAAAGCGATCTGATAAACGAGAACAGAGTTATTATCCGGAAACCAATTTTCAAGATGGTGGGTGGCTCGCCGCCATCTTGAATTTCAGATCATTGTCAATTTCGATAGGTTTCTTCTCCACACCTAGTCCAACCACCCTATGAAGTTTCAAAGCGATCCGATAAAACGGTAACGGAGTTATCATCTGGAAACCAACTTTCAAGATGGCCACCGGTGGCTGGCGGCCATCTTGGCGTTTGTATCATTGTCAATCTTGATAGGTTTCCTCCCCAGAGGTAGTCGAACCACCCTATGAAGTTTCATAGCGATCCGATAAACAGTAACAGAGTTATCATCTGGAAACCAATTTTCAAGATGGCCACCGGTGGCCATCTTGGATTTCGGTTCATACTCGATTGCGATAGCTTTCTTCCTCAGACGTAGACCAACCTCTATGAAGTTTCAAAGCTATCCGATAAACAATAACGGAGTTATCATCTGGAAACCAATTTTCAAAATGGCCACCGGTGGCTGGCAGCCATCTTGGATTTCGGATCATTGTCGATTGTGATGGCATTCTTCCCCAGACCTAGTCCAACCACTATGAAGTTTCAAAGCTATCCAATAAACGGTAACGGAGTTATCATCTGGAAACCAATTTTCAAGATGGCCACCGGTGGCCATCTTGGATTTCGGATCATACTCGATTGCGATAGCTTTCTTCCTCAGACGTAGACCAACCACTATGAAGTTTCAAAGCTATCCGATAAACAATAAAGGAGTTATCATCTGGAAACCAATTTTCAAAATGGCCACCGGTGGCTGGCAGCCATCTTGGATTTCGGATCATTGTCGATTGTGATAGCATTCTTCCTCAGACCTAGTCCAACCACTATGAAGTTTCAAAGCTATCCAATAAACGGTAACGGAGTTATCATCTGGAAACCAATTTTCAAGATGGCCACCTGTGGCTGCCGGCCATCTTGGATATCGGATCGTCGATTTTGATAGGTTTCTTCCCAAGACCTAGTCCAACCACCCTATGAAGTTTCAATGCAATCCGACAAACAGTAACAGAGTTATCATCCGGAAACCAATTTTCAAGATGGTGGCTGGTGGCCATCTTGAATTTCAGATCATTGTCAATTTCGATAGGTTTCTTCTCCACATCCAGTCCAACCACCCTGTGAAGTTTCAAAGCGATCCGATAAACGGTAACAGAGTTATCATCTGGAAACCAGTTTTCAAGATGGCCACTGGTGGCCATCTTGGATTTCGGATCATTGTCGATTGCGATAGCTTTCTTCCTCAGACGTAGTCCAACCACTATGAAGTTTCAAAGCTATCCGATGAACGGTTACGGAGTTATCATCTGGAAACCAATTTTCAAGATGGCTACCGGTGGCTGGCAGCCATCTTGGAGTTTGTATCATTGTCAATCTAGATAGGTTTCTTCCCCTGAGGTAGTCGAACCACCCTATACAATAATGAAGTTATCATCTGGAAACCAATTTTCAAGATGGCTACCGGTGGCTGGCGGCCATCTTGGAGTTTGTATCATTGTCAATCTAGATAGGTTTCTTCCCCAGAGGTAGTCGAACCACTCTATACAATAATGAAGTTATCATCTGGAAACCAATTTTCAAGATGGCCACCGGTGGCTGGCAGCCATCTTGGATTTCGAATCATCATGGATTTCGATAGGTTTCTTCCCCATGCCTAGTCCAACCACCCTATAAAGTTTCAATGCGATCCGACAAACGGCAACTAAGTTATCATCCAGAAACCGATTTTTACGGTGCCGGTGGCTGGCAGCCATCTTGGATTTCGGATCATTGTCGATTGTGATAGCTTTCTTCCTCAGACCTAGTCCAACCACTATGAAGTTTCAAAGCTATCCAATAAACGGTAACGGAGTTATCATCTGGAAACCAATTTTCAAGATGGCCACCTGTGGCTGCCGCCCATTTTTGATTTTGAATCATCGATTTCGATAGGTTTCTTCCCAAGACCTAGTCCAACCAGTCCATGAAGTTTCAAAGCGATCCGATAAACGGTAACAGTTATCATCCAGAAACCAATTTTCAAGGTGGCTGGCGGCCATCTTGGATTTCGGATCATTGTCGATTTCGACAGGTTTCTTCCCCAGACCTAGTCCAACCACCATATGAAGTTTCAATGCGATCCGACAAACGACAACGAAGTTATCATCCGGAAACCAATTTTCAAGATGGCCACCGCTGGGTGGTGGCCATCTTGGATTTTGGATCATCGTCGATTTCGATAGCTTTCTTCCTCAGACCTAGTCCAACCACTCTATGAAGTTTCAACGCTATCCGATAAACGGTAACGAAGTTATCATTTGGAAACCAATTTTCAAGATGGCTACCAGTGGCTGGCGGCCATCTTGGAGTTTGTATCATTGTCAATCTTGATAGGTTTCTTCCTCAGAGGTAGTCGAACCACCCTATGAAGTTTCATAGCAATCCGATAAACAATAACGGAGTTATCATCTGGAAACCAATTTTCAAGATGGCCACCGGTGGCTGGCAGCCATCTTGGATTTCGAATCATCATCGATTTCGATAGGTTTCTTGCCCAGACCTAGTCCAACAACCCTATGAAGTTTCAATGTGATCCGACAAACGGCAACGAAGTTATAATCCAGAAACCAATTTTTAAGATGGCCGCCGCTGGGTGGTGGCCATCTTGGATTTCGGATCATCGTCGATTTCAATAGCTTTCTTCCTCAGACCTAGACCAACCACTCTATGAAGTTTCAAAGCTATCCGATAAACGGTAACGAAGTTATCATCTGGAACCCAATTTTCAAGATGCCTACCGGTGGCTGGCAGCCATCTTGGAGTTTGTATCATTGTCAATCTTGATAGGTTTCTTCCCCAGAGGTAGTCGAACCACCCTATACAATAATGAAGTTATCATCTGGAAACCAATTTTCAAGATGGCCACTGGTGGCTGGCAGCCATCTTGGATTTCGAATCATCATGGATTTCGATAGGTTTCTTCCCCAGACCTAGTCCAACCACCCTATAAAGTTTCAATGCGATCCGACAAACGGCAACGAAGTTATCATCCAGAAACCAATTTTTAAGGTGCCGGTGGCTGGCA
Source organism: Chaetoderma sp. LZ-2023a (assembly GCA_034401795.1). Lineage (NCBI taxonomy): Eukaryota > Metazoa > Mollusca > Caudofoveata > Chaetodermatida > Chaetodermatidae > Chaetoderma > Chaetoderma sp. LZ-2023a. Next base: position 22,326,408 of record CM067370.1, on the reverse strand, counting down.
GCCATCTTGGATTTCGGATCATTGTCGATTGTGATAGCTTTCTTCCTCGACCTAGTCCAACCACTATGAAGTTTCAAAGCTTTCCAATAAACGGTAACGAAGTTATCATCTGGAACCCAATTTTCAAGATGCCTACCGGTGGCTGGCAGCCATCTTGGAGTTTGTATCATTGTCAATCTTGATAGGTTTCTTCCCCAGGGGTAGTCGAACCACCCTATACAATAATGAAGTTATCATCTGGAAACCAATTTTCAAGATGGCCACTGGTGGCTGGCAGCCATCTTGGATTTCGAATCATCATGGATTTCGATAGGTTTCTTCCCCAGACCTAGTCCAACCACCCTATAAAGTTTCAATGCGATCCGACAAACGGCAACGAAGTTATCATCCAGAAACCAATTTTTAAGGTGCCGGTGGCTGGCAGCCATCTTGGATTTCGGATCATTGTCGATTGTGATAGCTTTCTTCCTCAGACCTAGTCCAACCACTATGAAGTTTCAAAGCTTTCCAATAAACGGTAACGGAGTTATCATCTGGAAACCAATTTTCAAGATGGCCACCTGTGGCTGCCGGCCATTTTTGATTTCGAATCATCGATTTCGATAGGTTTCTGCTCAAGACCTAGTCCAACCAGTCCATGAAGTTTCAAAGCGATAAACGGTAACAGTTATCATCCAGAAACCAATTTTCAAGGTGGCTGACGGCCATCTTGGATTTTGGATCATTGTCAATTTCGATAGGTTTCTTCCCCAGACCTAGTCCAACCACCATATGAAGTTTCAATGCGATCCGACAAACGGCAACGAAGTTATCATCCGGAAACCAATTTTCAAGATGGCCACCGCTGGGTGGTGGCCATCTTGGATTTTGGATCATCGTCGATTTCGATAGCTTTCTTCCTCAGACCTAGTCCAACCACTCTATGAAGTTTCAAAGCTATCCGATAAACGGTAACGAAGTTATCATCTGGAAACCAATTTTCAAGATGGCTACCAGTGGCTGGCGGCCATCTTGGAGTTTGTATCATTGTCAATCTTGATAGGTTTCTTCCCCAGAGTAACAGCCTATGAAGTTTCAATGCTATCCGACAAATGGCAACAAAGTTATCATCCGGAAACCAATTTTCAAGATGGCCACCGCTGGGTGGTGGCCATCTTGGATTTCGGATCGTCGATTTTCATAGGTTTCTTCCTAAGACCTAATCCAACCACCCTATGAAGTTTCAATGCGATCTGACAAACGGCAACGAAGTTATCATCCGGAAACCAATTTTCAAGATTGCCACTGCTGGGTGGCTGTCATCTTGGATGTCGGATCATCGCCAATTTCGATAGGTTTCTTCCCAAGACCTAGTCCAACAACCCTATGAAGTTTCAATGCAATCCAAACGGTCGCCATCTTGGATGTCGGATCATCGCCGATTTCGATAGGTTTCTTCCCAAGACCTAGTCCAACAACCCTATGAAGTTTCAATGCAATCCAAACGTTAACGGAGTTATCATCCCGAAACCACTTTGCCGCCCGCACGCCCACCTGGACGGACGGCGCCATTACATAACCCACCAAATTTTTTGGCGAGGTATAAAAATGGCTGTCATTCTGGGGAATCATATGATTTTGCCTAGTTAATGGACCGTTCCAGTTTATCCGTCCATCATATGATGTCATAATCAACTGTGACGTGTAGGATGCCATAATCAATTACAGCATGACTCAATTTAGTCCTTAAACACTTAATAGCCCGACACGATATACGAATTCTATGTTTTTGCTATTTAATTAACATGCTGTTAAATATTTTGAAACTAATTTGACTGCCATAGACAACAACAGCACCCAGTCAAAGTAGTTTCAAAACATTCAACAGCTTACTTGTATAGTTTTCTGGAAATTAATAGTTAGGGCATGTTGGGAGCGATCAGCAAAGTGTGGGTGTGGCTTAACTATGGGTGGGTGGGGAATAGCTAAACCTGTTCCATTGTCACAACAAACTCATAATATATAATAATCAATTTCATACTCTACAATATAAGCAACACATTTTAAGTTATTTTGATATAAGAGTATTTTTTAAACTAAAAGTTGTTTTGCCTTAATGTGAAAGAAGTTTGACAAAGCTATTCTTGCTGGATACAGCAACTACTTCCAGTTAATATTGTCAAAATAATGCAGAGATAATTATTCCCACACGTTTTGAAAAAAACCATGCAATATTGCCATCGCTTCCATCCAGCTATCTCCTCCGAAGCCATTTGGTGAAATTCACTCACATTTGTTATGTGAGTTAGACATATGATAGCAGCACACAAGACAACATTCACATTAGACTATGACCAAATTTGATATGTTAGTTACCCATATGATTGTGGATCGAGAGACAATGTTTATATTAGGTTGTAACCCTAGGATGAAGAGTGGGGTAGGTTGGGGGCGAGGGCAGAATGGAAAAATTGGCAGAATTCAACCAAATCTGGTATGCTAGCTACTCATGATTGCGGATTGTAAGCCGATGTCTACTCCAGGCCAGGGTTTAAGATTTGGTGGGTGGTGTTTAGTGTGGTGGAGTGGAGGATGGCCGAATTCAACCAAATAAATTGTGAGATACCCACAACATTTACATTAACCAAAACTGCACATATAGTTTTCTTTAAAGTTATGTTAAGTCTCCATCAAATGTGTCTTGTATATATACAAGTACTGATAGATTATGCTACATAGATTTCATATTCGCTTCCCGGTACATTTCTTTATCTGTATCAGGAGCCCATGATTCCGTGTAACACATTCTTTATTCTCATAATTCTTGTGCTGAATATTTTGAAGGTAACAACAGCTCCCTGGCAAATTAGTGTCAAAATATTCAACAGCTAACCTATATGGTTGCTTCTACACTACACTGCCAAACTGTGCATTACACCTCTGTGATTGAGCGGATATACCGAGGCAGACAGCCCAAGTTTTTTCTGATTGGTCGAAAAGTAAACCCTGAAATCGGCTGAGCAGTTCTCTAGAAGACATTTAAAATTTCCTATTACTTTAGTATGAGTTTTTGGCTCGAATCCAATATGGCCACCAAACATGCTACATTTTGATTGGTCATGTTTTTTGTCGTATCAACTTCCCCTGAACAAACTTTATTGACCCTTAGTCCCACAGCATATCTCCCAAATAATGTAGGGTCCAATGTAGCGAAATAAAGTCCTGTGGGATTTTAATGTTAATTTTTGGTTTTATACATAAAAATATTTGTCATGGTACCATGAATCAGAAAAATGATGTTGCCATTTTTTCTGAGCACTTTGAAGGTCATTTAGAGGTCATTTAATATAATGACACAAAATGACAGATTTTTTTAATTGGAAATACTTAAAAACCATAATAACCTAGTCATGTAGCATATCAAATGAAAGGTAATGACGAGAAACTATTAAATATTCGAATCGCTATTGGTTACCTTGTTCGTACTCATCTCACGGATCACTTAACCATATTTAGGCCTATTTTAAAACTCATTTAATCAAAACAACATTTTCCGGTTCAGAGATATGTGATAAATTTCACGTCTATCACTGATAACTGACAATTGAACGCTCCCTTGATGGAATACATGATAATGTACCTAACCTTCATGACACGATGGAATAATAAGTGTGGAACCTACAACAAGACTTAAAACTGAATCTAGGGACAGATCTGTCCAATCGGAACAATAAGTATTTCCCAGAATATAATGTACACTATGTATCAGCGTGCACTTCGTGCAGAGATACAAATAGCTAATGCAGTCATTCAGCAGATAAAGCAAACTGATGGTCTGTACATTCCAACGTCCATTGCTCATGGACAGTACATATTCTTTTGCAGCAGACAATGCAGATTTCAACGAGGACACTGTTAACGGAAACAGAACTCTGCATGCAACAGCATTAGCAATATTTCTAGAGAATGTCAGATGATTCATCATATCAAAGGAAAATAACTTTATTGGCCCAAGCTAAAGATAAATCATTAGTAAATGTTACTTCTACCATCAATGAACTGCTACCATGCAACATCAAAGGGCAGGCAAAGCTAACAAATAACACAAAATATGATGACTTTCAAATACATAAGAACAAAGCGAAAACAGCTGGAAAACCAAATGGAAGGCATTGCTTGGCTGACGGTACATACATATTAAAGAACCATACGTGACCCAGAAATAAATCGGCATGCAGAGAATACAATGGATGACATAATTGTGGAAAGTGCCCCGTTTACCATTGTTCAATCACAGACAACTCCCACTTGGTCAGCTTACAAATCACTGCTGTACATACACAAACCCCCAAATATCTGTCTCTGCCTTGCCACTGATTTCAGCATCAGCTCATGAATGGCAGACTGTTTTGAAACATAAATGCTGTAATCGTGAGACCAGGCCGAAAAACTGTAATTACCGTGGACATGGCTCTATGGAAAATCAAAAAGACGAGATGCTAGAGCCAAACTGCAAAGACCAGTGGGTTATTCGCATGGGTGGATTCCATACTGTATGCTAAAGAAAATATGTTCAACTGTAGAGGGTAGTGGCCTTTGCGAGGCTTGGATTGAATCTATTATATATGGGCCTTGAGATGCCATTGGAGTAGACATGCCTAGACCACGACACTGGGCATAATTAATAAGATGATGAATGTCAAAGGTGGGATTGACATAATAACGCAGAAGCCTGCGGCACCATCCAAGTTTTTCTTGGTCACCACAGTGCTTATTTGTCTTTCAGATGATCTACAAAGTATAGCGAATATTTCACAGAAACACAGGTGAAAGCATCATGAGCTTTCTGAAGTCATAGTTATGCGAAAGAACAACACATACAGAAGCTGAAAGCCGTAGTTGCTGAGTGTAACCCAGTTACTGATGAGAATGCTTAGATAATCAACGTTGTTGCAAAGGCTGTAATGAAAATAGAAAATAGAACATGATATGTTACGCAGCGATGATGTGGGAATGGAACTGTATAGCAAAGTTGTAGAAGAACGCATCATACACATGTTGCATTAAAAACATTTCAGATTCAGTGCAAACCAAGATGTCACTCAAAGGCTTTCTCAGCGACAGCAAAAATAAGGATGGACATGGTGTCTATTTGGCTGACAAATTATTTGACCATTTCAAGCATGGTCCCAAGGTCTTGATTGAGGCCAACAAAGATGTTGCAAAATCCAACCATCTCGATGTCAAGCTCCTATGCAGTAATCATGAGGAAGCAGATACCATGTGATTCTATATGCTATACAGCAATCATGAGGAAGTAGTTACCATGTGATTCTATATGCTATACACGCTGCTCAGCAATCATGAGGAAGCAGTTACCATGTGATTCTATATGCTATACACGCTGCTCAGCAATCATGAGGAAGCAGTTACCATGTGATTCTATATGCTATACATGCTGCTCAGCAATCATGAGGGAGCAGTTACCATGTGATTCTATATGCTATACACGCTGCTCATCAATCATGAGGAAGCAGTTACCATGTTGATTCTATATGCTATACAGCAGTCATGAGGAATCAGTTACCATGTGATTCGACAGGCTATACATGCTGCTCAGCAATCATGAGGGAGCAGTTACCATGTTGATTCTATATGCTATACATGCTGCTCAGCAATCATGAGGGAGCAGTTACCATGTTGATTCTATATGCTATACATGCTGCTCAGCAATCATGAGGGAGCAGTTACCATGTGATTCTATATGCTATACACGCTGCTCAGCAATCATGAGGAAGCAGTTACCATGTGATTCTATATGCTATACACGCTGCTCAGCAATCATGAGGAAGCAGTTACCATGTGATTCTATATGCTCTACATGCTGCTCAGCAGTCATGAGGAAGCAGTTACCATGTGATTCTATATGCTATACACGCTGCTCAGCAATCATGAGGAAGCAGTTACCATGTGATTCTATATGCTATACACGCTGCTCAGCAATCATGAGGAAGCAGTTACCATGTGATTCTATATGCTATACACGCTGCTCAGCAATCATGAGGAAGCAGTTACCATGTGATTCTATATGCTATACACGCTGCTCAGCAATCATGAGGAAGCAGTTACCATGTGATTCTATATGCTATACACGCTGCTCATCAATCATGAGGAAGTAGTTACCATGTGATTCTACATGCTCTACATGCTGCTCAGCAATCATGAGGAAGCAGTTACCATGTTAATTCTATATGCTATACATGCTGCTCAGCAATCATGAGGGAGCAGTTACCATGTGATTCTATATGCTATACACGCTGCTCAGCAATCATGAGGAAGCAGTTACCATGTTGATTCTATATGCTATACATGCTGCTCAGCAATCATGAGGAAGCAGTTACCATGTGATTCTATATGCTATACAGCAGTCATGAGGAATCAGTTACCATGTGATTCGACAGGCTATACATGCTGCTCAGCAATCATGAGGGAGCAGTTACCATGTGATTCTATATGCTATACACGCTGCTCAGCAATCATGAGGAAGCAGTTACCATGTTGATTCTATATGCTATACAGCAGTCATGAGGAATCAGTTACCATGTGATTCGACAGGCTATACATGCTGCTCAGCAATCATGAGGGAGCAGTTACCATGTTGATTCTATATGCTATACAGCAGTCATGAGGAATCAGTTACCATGTGATTCGACAGGCTATACATGCTGCTCAGCAATCATGAGGGAGCAGTTACCATGTTGATTCTATATGCTATACACGCTGCTCAGCAATCATGAGGGAGCAGTTACCATATTGATTCTATATGCTATACACGCTGCTCAGCAATCATGAGGGAGCAGTTACCATGTTGATTCTATATGCTATACACGCTGCTCAGCAATCATGAGGGAGCAGTTACCATGTTGATTCTATATGCTATACACGCTGCTCAGCAATCATGAGGGAGCAGTTACCATGTTGATTCTATATGCTATACACGCTGCTCAGCAATCATGAAACAGATACCATGTTGATTCTATATGCTATACATGGTGCTCCGCAATCATGAGGAAGCAGTTACTATGTGATTCTATATGCTCTACATGCTGCTCAGCAATCATGAGGACGCAGTTACCATGTTGATTCTATATGCTATACATGCTGCTCAGCAATCATGAGGAAGCAGTTACCATGTGATTCTATATGCTATACACGCTGCTCAGCAATCATGAGGAAGCAGTTACCATGTGATTCTATATGCTATACACGCTGCTCAGCAATCATGAGGAAGCAGTTACCATGTTGATTCTATATGCTATACACGCTGCTCAGCAGTCATGAGGAAGCAGTTACCATGTGATTCTATATGCTATACACGCTGCTCATCAATCATGAGGAAGTAGTTACCATGTGATTCTACATGCTCTACATGCTGCTCAGCAATCATGAGGAAGCAGTTACCATGTGATTCTACATGCTATACATGCTGCTCAGCAATCATGAGGAAGCAGTTACCATGTTAATTCTATATGCTATACAGCAGTCATGAGGAAGCAGTTACCATGTGATTCGACAGGCTATACATGCTGCTCAGCAATCATGAGGAAGCAGATACCATGTTGATTCTATATGCTATACATGCTGCTCAGCAATCATGAGGAAGCAGATACCATGTTGATTCTATATGCTATACATGCTGCTCAGCAATCATGAAACAGATACCATGTTGATTCTATATGCTATACATGGTGCTCCGCAATCATGAGGAAGCAGTTACTATGTGATTCTATATGCTCTACATGCTGCTCAGCAATCATGAGGGAGCAGTTACCATGTGATTCTATATGCTATACACGCTGCTCAGCAATCATGAGGAAGCAGTTACCATGTTGATTCTATATGCTATACACGCTGCTCAGCAGTCATGAGGAAGCAGTTACCATGTGATTCTATATGCTATACACGCTGCTCAGCAATCATGAGGAAGCAGATACCATGTTGATTCTATATGCTATACATGCTGCTCAGCAATCATGAGGACGCAGTTACCATGTTGATTCTATATGCTATACACGCTGCTCAGCAGTCATGAGGAAGCAGTTACCATGTGATTCTATATGCTATACACGCTGCTCAGCAATCATGAGGAAGCAGATACCATGTTGATTCTATATGCTATACACGCTGCTCAGCAATCATGAGGACGCAGTTACCATGTGATTCTATATGCTATACATGCTGCTCAGCAATCATGAGGAAGCAGATACCATGTGATTCTATATGCTATACACGCTGCTCAGCAATCATGAGGAAGCAGTTACCATGTTGATTCTATATGCTCTACATGCTGCTCAGCAATCATGAGGAAGCAGTTACCATGTGATTCTATATGCTATACACGCTGCTCATCAATCATGAGGAAGCAGATACCATGTTGATTCTACATGCTCTACATGCTGCTCAGCAATCATGAGGAAGCAGATACCATGTTGATTCTATATGATATACAGTAATCATGAGGAAGCAGATACCATGTTGATTCTACATGCTATACATGCTGCTCAGCAATCATGAGGAAGCAGATACCATGTGATTCTATATGCTGCTCAGCAATCATGAGGAAGCAGATACTATGTGATTCTACATGCTATACATGCTGCTCAGCAATCATGAGGAAGCAGATACCATGTGATTCTATATGCTATACAGCAATCATGAGGAAGCAGATACCATGTTGATTCTACATGCTATACATGCTGCTCAGCATGCTTATGAGGTGCAGATTATGTCACCTGATACAGCCATATTTGTCATAGCTCAGCAGAAATTTCCTAGTATCAACAACAAAACATGTATTGTAGTTGTTACGGCAGACAAAAGGTAGTTAGTAAATTTGCAACATGCCTACAACGCCATTGGCCTCCAGGTGTGCATGCCTTTACAGGTACCGATACCACTGTGAGAATATTTGGAAAGGGAAAGATAGCCTGCTGGAAAACATTGCAACCATCCAGTAACAATTTCCTTGATGCATTTCACGAATTAGGAAATACTCCACGACCATCTATTTGAGCATGTCATGAAAAAACTGGAAGAGTATGTTTTCTATTTCTTAAAGAAACTAAGATAACAGAGGTAAGCGAACTCAGATGTCATCTGTGAAAAAAAAAAACCTGGCTGAGGCAGAGAAACTATCCCCTACTCGAGAGGCCTTAAAGCAGCATACCCGCTATGATATGACACTATTCTGATGTCGCTAAACCTAACCTTCCACCGCCTGTAGAATATGGCAGGGAAGAAGAGGATGGAATGTTAGTACTCAATGTTTCCAAGCTGCCACCTGCTCCTAATGCAACTGTTGAGTTTGTAACATGTGACTTTTAAGACCAGCAAATGTGTAACAGGATCATACTCATGCTAAAGTCAAGGCTTAACATGCACCGAGATGTGTGTTTGTGATGCAAATAACCAATACTGTGAAAATACTCATAATATTCCTGGACCTGATTCCGAAGCTTACGATGTTGATGAGAATGTTTAAATTTGTGCAGTTATTAGCTGCTACTGTGGTACTGTTTAACTGTTATTGTTTCTTCAAGATACAAAGTGAATTGCATAAAAGAGGTTGTCCAGGATAGGGTCTATTTTAATGAAAGATGTCCACCACTAATTGCAATTCATTCTCAAAGTTTCTGATACCAGTTTACAGCTAAGATATACACACGGTATTAACCATTAAATGAGTTTTAGTATCTATTTTGTTCTACATAGTTCTTATACAATTGCTTAATCTTTAGATTAAGTAATTCAGATTGCGTGTAATCATGTGGCATTTAAATGTTAATTTTTAATATCCTTCAAAGAAGTGATATTACGAAATGCCAGAGCAATATAATCAATAATAATATGTATTTTTGGCAGTTTCTCATCATTACCTTTCATTTGATATCCTGCATGACAATATTAATATGATCATAAAAATATGTCCAAGTATAAAAATGGTTATTTGAGGTCATAGCATTAAATCACCTCCAAATGACCTTCAAGGTGCTGAGAAAAAATGGCAACATCATTTTTTTGATTCAGAGTTACATGACAATTAGTTTTATATATGGTGCCAAAAAATAACATTGAAATCCCAAAGGATTATATGGGACCCTACACTAAAACTTTGGCCCGATCAATTCAGCACTTCTGGAGGTCATTTTCGTGAAAACCAGGTCATCCAAGATGGCCAGCAAAGCATTTGGCCAATCAAGTCCCTTTGAACAAACTTGGTTCAGTTGTTGCCCTAGATTATGTTTCATCAATCCCCCTAGCGGTTTCAGAGATTTAAAAAAATTGACCAAAATCCAAGAGGGACATGAGCCAAATTGGCTGATCCACTTCATTTGAACAAACTTGGCTCTCCATGTCGTAAGGATGCTTCCTGCCAAATATAATTGAAATCGGCCCACTGGTTCTTGGGAAGAAGTTGTTTAAAGAAGTTGATGGACAGACGATGAACCAATTTCGGCTTCAAAATCCATAAACAAGCCAAATATGGCCACCAAAATTCTGAGATCTGTTTGGTCGATGGCGGCCATGTTTTTTAACGTACTAATTTCCCTGGAACAAATGTGAATGGCCGTTAATCCATAATCATACTTCTTGATTCAACCATTGCCCTAGATGTTTTGTATCAATTCTCCAAGCGGTTTTTGAGATTTTAAGACATTTCTAAAAATCTGCCAAAAATCCAAAATGGCCACTAGCTAAATTTGTCGCTCGGCTTCGTTTGAACAAACTTGGACACCCATGGCTCAATGATATTTCCTACCAAACTTGGTTAAAATGAGTCCAGTGACATTTTAAATTTCCTATTGCTTTACTATATGAGTTTTGTGTGAGAAGAAAATCCCAGATAGTTGCCAAACCACTTATCTCAGTTTTGCAAATTTAAAATTAGCATATCCAAAACCTATATAAAACCAATTTTGCCTTTAAAAAAATCCAATATGGCCACCAAAATACTGAACTCTGATTGGTGGATCATGGCCATGTTTTTAACGTACTAACTTCCCTTGAAGAAACTTGAATGACCCTTAGTTCCTAATCATATTTCCCAAATTTCTTTCCGATCCATTCAGCAGTTTCAAAGATTTTTAAAGGCGTTTCACATTCTAACAATTGGCCAAAATCCAAGATGGCTGCTGTTCAAATGAGCCGATCAGCTTTGTTTGAACAAACTTGCATTCTTATGGCCCAAGGATGCTTCATGCCTTAATTTGGTTGAAATCTGCCGAGTTGTTTTTGAGAGGTTGTTTAAAGGAAGACTTGCCAAGATGGTTGCCATGACATCTGCTCACTTGGCCAGTGACATGCTTAGTTTATGCGTGCCATATTGTATTGTCTGAATGGATACGGTAACATGAGGTGAATTTTGCTATGATGGATAAATCCATATTTAGCTAAGCCTCCCCCCCCCTCTACCTAAGCTCAGCCCATGCTTTGAGCATGTGGGATCGATTTATAGATATTATCACGCCTCAATTCTCAGAATCCCAATTTCATGGTAACTATACAGCTAACATGTTGAATATTTTGCCTATGGCAGCAACAGCATGCAGTCAAATTACTCTGAATTCAAAACATTCAACTGAATGTTTATTAAATAGTAAAGATATACAATCGTACAACTGACAGACTATTCAAAGTTCCTGACGGACATAGCTACGGCACACATTTGATTGTGATGATTCATTTGATTGTGACAGCCTACAGCTGACATAATTGAATATGACGTTAAATACTTGAGTCACAGATTAGATTCATCAATTTGGCCATTAGTCTTGGCTGAATATGCAGTTAACTTGTGTTCACAATATTGAAAATCTGTTCTGAGTTGAAACAATGATAATGTGAATGACATGGATGAAAGCATTAATCAAATAGTGTGGGATGAGTTCATATATGTATCACATTCTATCATCTATCTGCTTCATCTGATGGACTTCTTCTATTTAGATCTTCAGGCTCCTCAATCCAATCTTCATCATCACGAGCTTCTCTCGCGATTCCGCCAAACACCGCCGCGGATGACATGCGAGATGTCATAGGATCTGAGACTGATCCAGATGATGCACTTCTTTGAATTCTTGCCCCGCTAGACTGGCTCAAGGCTCTTTCCTGAGAATAACAAAATAAATTCATTAAATTAATTAAGAATAACAAAACAAATTCATTAAATTAATTATATGACGGGAGGTTAACTTCAATGAGAAATGTGATAGGTACGAAGTGACTGCCTCAAAGTTTCATCGTTATAGCCCTTAGCGCTGCATTTTCTTTTATGGTTTAGGATTAGTTGATCATATTATACATTTAGAAACATGATTATGACCCAATACTGCAGAGTTACAAAGACGCTGAAGCATGCAATGTCTCCCCTGTATAAGCATGAATAATGTGTATTGTCAAAGCAAACTAGGCTTGGGCCGCAAATACACCAAACCTGCGGTCCATTAGACTGCACTCAGGGGAGGTGCTGCCTCAAACTGTTATACCAATGCACTTAGTGACCCATGTGACCTAGATATTTGATCTCTTGACCTCAAATTCAAAGCAATTATAACTAGTCACAGTATACAGAGGTGGGCCAAATCTGGTGATTCTATATTCATGCAGTCCAGAGTTATGGCCAAAAGGCCTTCTAGACAGCCAGCATATGAATACATATGCAAAATTTACTGATTCTGCATTCAAGAGTTATGGTTAGAAATTTATCTTACTCTATGCATCTAATGACCCCATAACCTAAATATCTGACCTTTTGAGCTGTAACTCAAAGAAGTTGTAGACAACTACATTATGAATGAATGTACCAAATTCATACAGTCCAGAGTTATGGCCAAAAATCTATTCTGGTATGTACTTATTGACCCTGTGACCTAGATATTTGACCCATTGGCCTTAACATCAAATAATTTCTAGCCAGCCCTACTACAATTAAATGTGCCAAATTTGGCAGGCAGAAAGATTGACGGAAATGGTCACGCCCACCTTTAACATGAATGATGATTATGAATAAGACTACAACTAATGTTATAATCACATTGATTATGATTGACCATTAGATACAATCCTATGCTGAAAAGGTTATTGTAGGTCTACTTGCCACAAGGTCCACATAGTCTTGTCCAAAAGGGAAGACATAACGTTATAGTCTCAAGCCTGAACAGTAAGCACTAAATGCTCACTGTACCTTCAGCGCAAGCACTACATGTCTAGCCAAGACTAGCAGATAGCCAAAGGCTCTACAATATGCCTGTACTGCATATAATCTGTCTGTAGAATTTCATTGTCCAAAACTGTGAAAACTAGGACTAACTCCCCAAATCCAGCTGGTAATGATGCAGATTGCATTGCACAGAACTGATGATGATGGATGAAGATGACTGCTCTGTAGCTGAAGAAGTGCGTCTAACACTCGAATTAGTTCAAAAAAATTTAAATTTTCTCATAGAATTCTCGGTTATAGAGCCAGTCATTCCAGTGGTAAATTAAAAAAATAGTGTCTTGGTCTGAAAATGGACATTTCTCAAGACCACTGCAGAAGCCGTTTTTGGCTGATATCAGTGTCAAAGGGTTGAGATGTAATCAGTTTTTCTTCACCCTTCTCCACTGTGTCATGTTCATTGCAAGAATCCTGAGCTCATTTATGTTCTTCCATGTCGTTAGTGGTCCTAGATTACATTCTTTGTGGTCTGATCGCAAAAAAACTTGTTGATATTGTGGCATCCTTTTGGTGCTCGATACCTGTTGGCACCTATGACTGCAAATTCTAGCGCTTTCTGAGCAGGCATATTTTCTTTCATTTGAAGAACATGTCAGAACATAGACCATCGCTGTTGCCCTATCCTCACAGGTAGTGGCTGTGTTACACAATTTGTTGAGTGCTGTATTTAGTGTTAGACTGTGTTTGTTCAAGAGGACCTTTGGAGCTGCCCAGCTGTTGCAATTGTATAGCATTATGGAAACACATGTAGCCATCATATTATTGCATCTTGACTTCTATAGGGATTTTAGAGCCATGCATTCACAACATACAAAGGGACTGGCTGGAAGGAGATATTTCCTCTTACAGAGCGAATTCTAATGTCAGTAGAAGAGCTTTATACCCTTGAACTGCTCTGCAGCTATTAGAAGTAGTGTATCAAGGAACCCTTTCCCTATCAATAAAGTCAACATAATCTGCCTACTCCATCTTTAGTGGCATACATATCATTGAGATTGGAGGTCGATGATAGAGCTGCAGCGAGATAGCAAGTGTAAAGTACTGCTGATAAACCAGCACCTTGTGGTGAATCACATTGCTCTCAAACAGAGAGGCATAAATATCTGCCACTTGTCAAAAATACATTACTACGTGTCAGGTCGAAGCTCAGGTAGGTGACAAGTTATATGGAATCTTGTTAATGCTGTGCACATTACACAATGCCTTACATTATTTTAATAGGTATGAAATCATCAGTTATTACCTTTTGTACCTCTGTTAATGTGCGTAGCCGTATTCCTAGGCCCTTCAGATCACTAGTCGTTGACTGGAAGAGATCATCTTCACTTATTGATCCCATTGACTGCAGATACTGATAATGATCAACAAACCTGTCAAGTACAACAAAACATATCTGCTCAACAAGGCCTAAGACATCTCACAATCTGTACTCCTCTCAATAAAGCATAAAATATCACACAATCTCTACTCTTAATAAAGCATAAAACATCACACAATCTCTACTCCTCTCAATAAAGCAGAAAACATCACACAATCTACCCCTCTCAATAAAGCATAAAACATCACACAATCTCTACTCTCAATAAAGCATAAAACATCACACAATCTCTACTCTCAATAAAGCAGAAAACATCACACAATCTCTACTCTCAATAAAGCAGAAAAACATCGCACAATCTTTACTCCTCTCAATAAAGCATAAAACATCACACAATCTCTACTCCTCTCAATAAAGCATAAAACATCACACAATCTCTACTCCTCTCAATAAAGCATAAAACATCACACAATCTCTACTCCTCTCAATAAAGCAGAAAACCACACAATCTCTACTCCTCTCAATAAAGCATAAAACATCACATAATCTCTACTCCTCTCAATAAAGCATAAAACATCACATAATCTCTACTCCTCTCAATAAAGCATAAAACATCACACAATCTCTACTCCTCTCAATAAAGCAGAAAACCACACAATCTCTACTCCTCTCAATAAAGCATAAAACATCACACAATCTCTACTCTCAATAAAGCATAAAACATCACACAATCTCTACTCCTCTCAATAAAGCTTAAAACATCACACAATCTCTACTCTCAATAAAGCATAAAACATCACACAATCTCTACTACTCTCAATAAAGCATAAAACATCACATAATCTCTACTCCTCTCAATAAAGCATAAAACATCACATAATCTCTACTCCTCTCAATAAAGCATAAAACATCACACAATCTCTACTCTCAATAAAGCATAAAACATCACATAATCTCTACTCCTCTCAATAAAGCATAAAACATCACACAATCTCTACTCCTCTCAATAAAGCATAAAACCACACAATCTCTACTCCTCTCAATAAAGCATAAAACATCACATAATCTCTACTCCTCTCAATAAAGCATAAAACATCACACAATCTCTACTCTCAATAAAGCATAAAACATCACACAATCTCTACTCCTCTCAATAAAGCATAAAACCACACAATCTCTACTCCTCTCAATAAAGCATAAAACATCACACAATCTCTACTCTCAATAAAGCATAAAACATCACACAATCTCTACTCTCAATAAAGCAGAAAAACATCGCACAATCTTTACTCCTCTCAATAAAGCATAAAACATCACACAATCTCTACTCCTCTCAATAAAGCATAAAACATCACACAATCTCTACTCCTCTCAATAAAGCATAAAACATCACACAATCTCTACTCCTCTCAATAAAGCAGAAAACCACACAATCTCTACTCCTCTCAATAAAGCATAAAACATCACATAATCTCTACTCCTCTCAATAAAGCATAAAACATCACA
Organism: Chaetoderma sp. LZ-2023a; assembly: GCA_034401795.1. Classification (NCBI taxonomy): domain Eukaryota; kingdom Metazoa; phylum Mollusca; class Caudofoveata; order Chaetodermatida; family Chaetodermatidae; genus Chaetoderma; species Chaetoderma sp. LZ-2023a. The sequence goes on along the minus strand of CM067370.1, from coordinate 22,310,329 downwards.
TAATCTCTACTCCTCTCAATAAAGCATAAAACATCACACAATCTCTACTCCTCTCAATAAAGCAGAAAACCACACAATCTCTACTCCTCTCAATAAAGCATAAAACATCACACAATCTCTACTCTCAATAAAGCATAAAACATCACACAATCTCTACTCCTCTCAATAAAGCTTAAAACATCACACAATCTCTACTCTCAATAAAGCATAAAACATCACACAATCTCTACTACTCTCAATAAAGCATAAAACATCACATAATCTCTACTCCTCTCAATAAAGCATAAAACATCACATAATCTCTACTCCTCTCAATAAAGCAAAAACATCACACAATCTCTACTCTCAATAAAGCATAAAACATCACATAATCTCTACTCCTCTCAATAAAGCATAAAACATCACACAATCTCTACTCCTCTCAATAAAGCATAAAACCACACAATCTCTACTCCTCTCAATAAAGCATAAAACATCACATAATCTCTACTCCTCTCAATAAAGCATAAAACATCACACAATCTCTACTCTCAATAAAGCATAAAACATCACACAATCTCTACTCCTCTCAATAAAGCATAAAACCACACAATCTCTACTCCTCTCAATAAAGCATAAAACATCACACAATCTCTACTCTCAATAAAGCATAAAACATCACACAATCTCTACTCCTCTCAATAAAGCTTAAAACATCACACAATCTCTACTCTCAATAAAGCATAAAACATCACACAATCTCTACTACTCTCAATAAAGCATAAAACATCACATAATCTCTACTCCTCTCAATAAAGCATAAAACATCACATAATCTCTACTCCTCTCAATAAAGCATAAAACATCACACAATCTCTACTCGCAATAAAGCATAAAACATCACATAATCTCTACTCCTCTCAATAAAGCATAAAACATCACACAATCTCTACTCTCAATAAAGCTTAAAACATCACACAATCTCTACTCTCAATAAAGCATAAAACATCACACAATCTCTACTACTCTCAATAAAGCATAAAACATCACATAATCTCTACTCCTCTCAATAAAGCATAAAACATCACATAATCTCTACTCCTCTCAATAAAGCATAAAACATCACACAATCTCTACTCTCAATAAAGCATAAAACATCACATAATCTCTACTCCTCTCAATAAAGCATAAAACATCACACAATCTCTACTCCTCTCAATAAAGCATAAAACCACACAATCTCTACTCCTCTCAATAAAGCATAAAACATCACATAATCTCTACTCCTCTCAATAAAGCATAAAACATCACACAATCTCTACTCTCAATAAAGCATAAAACATCACACAATCTCTACTCCTCTCAATAAAGCATAAAACCACACAATCTCTACTCCTCTCAATAAAGCATAAAACATCACACAATCTCTACTCTCAATAAAGCATAAAACATCACACAATCTCTACTCTCAATAAAGCAGAAAAACATCGCACAATCTTTACTCCTCTCAATAAAGCATAAAACATCACACAATCTCTACTCCTCTCAATAAAGCATAAAACATCACACAATCTCTACTCCTCTCAATAAAGCATAAAACATCACACAATCTCTACTCCTCTCAATAAAGCAGAAAACCACACAATCTCTACTCCTCTCAATAAAGCATAAAACATCACATAATCTCTACTCCTCTCAATAAAGCATAAAACATCACATAATCTCTACTCCTCTCAATAAAGCATAAAACATCACACAATCTCTACTCCTCTCATAAAGCATAAAACATCACATAATCTCTACTCCTCTCATAAAGCATAAAACATCACACAATCTCTACTCTCAATAAAGCATAAAACATCACACAATCTCTACTCCTCTCAATAAAGCTTAAAACATCACACAATCTCTACTCTCAATAAAGCATAAAACATCACACAATCTCTACTACTCTCAATAAAGCATAAAACATCACATAATCTCTACTCCTCTCAATAAAGCATAAAACATCACATAATCTCTACTCCTCTCAATAAAGCATAAAACATCACACAATCTCTACTCTCAATAAAGCATAAAACATCACATAATCTCTACTCCTCTCAATAAAGCATAAAACATCACACAATCTCTACTCCTCTCAATAAAGCATAAAACCACACAATCTCTACTCCTCTCAATAAAGCATAAAACATCACATAATCTCTACTCCTCTCAATAAAGCATAAAACATCACACAATCTCTACTCTCAATAAAGCATAAAACATCACACAATCTCTACTCCTCTCAATAAAGCATAAAACCACACAATCTCTACTCCTCTCAATAAAGCATAAAACATCACACAATCTCTACTCTCAATAAAGCATAAAACATCACACAATCTCTACTCCTCTCAATAAAGCTTAAAACATCACACAATCTCTACTCTCAATAAAGCATAAAACATCACACAATCTCTACTACTCTCAATAAAGCATAAAACATCACATAATCTCTACTCCTCTCAATAAAGCATAAAACATCACATAATCTCTACTCCTCTCAATAAAGCATAAAACATCACACAATCTCTACTCGCAATAAAGCATAAAACATCACATAATCTCTACTCCTCTCAATAAAGCATAAAACATCACACAATCTCTACTCTCAATAAAGCATAAAACATCACACAATCTACTCCTCGCAATAAAGCATAAAACATCACACAATCTCTACTCCTCTCAATAAAGCATAAAACATCACACAATCTCTACTCCTCTCAATAAAGCATAAAACATCACACAATCTCTACTCCTCTCAATAAAGCATAAAACATCACACAATCTCTACTCTCAATAAAGCATAAAACATCACACAATCTCTACTCTCAATAAAGCATAAAACATCACACAATCTCTACTCCTCTCAATAAAGCTTAAAACATCACACAATCTCTACTCTCAATAAAGCATAAAACATCACACAATCTCTACTACTCTCAATAAAGCATAAAACATCACACAATCTCTACTCTCAATAAAGCATAAAACATCACATAATCTCTACTCCTCTCAATAAAGCATAAAACATCACACAATCTCTACTCTCAATAAAGCATAAAACATCACATAATCTCTACTCCTCTCAATAAAGCATAAAACATCACACAATCTCTACTCTCAATAAAGCATAAAACATCACACAATCTCTACTCTCAATAAAGCAGAAAAACATCACATAATCTCTACTCCTCTCAATAAAGCATAAAACATCACACAATCTCTACTCCTCTCAATAAAGCATAAAACATCACACAATCTCTACTCCTCTCAATAAAGCATAAAACATCACACAATCTCTACTACTCTCAATAAAGCATAAAACATCACATAATCTCTACTCCTCTCAATAAAGCATAAAACATCACATAATCTCTACTCCTCTCAATAAAGCATAAAACATCACACAATCTCTACTCTCAATAAAGCATAAAACATCACATAATCTCTACTCCTCTCAATAAAGCATAAAACATCACACAATCTCTACTCCTCTCAATAAAGCATAAAACCACACAATCTCTACTCCTCTCAATAAAGCATAAAACATCACATAATCTCTACTCCTCTCAATAAAGCATAAAACATCACACAATCTCTACTCTCAATAAAGCATAAAACATCACACAATCTCTACTCCTCTCAATAAAGCATAAAACCACACAATCTCTACTCCTCTCAATAAAGCATAAAACATCACACAATCTCTACTCTCAATAAAGCATAAAACATCACACAATCTCTACTCTCAATAAAGCAGAAAAACATCGCACAATCTTTACTCCTCTCAATAAAGCATAAAACATCACACAATCTCTACTCCTCTCAATAAAGCATAAAACATCACACAATCTCTACTCCTCTCAATAAAGCATAAAACATCACATAATCTCTACTCCTCTCAATAAAGCATAAAACATCACACAATCTCTACTCCTCTCAATAAAGCAGAAAACCACACAATCTCTACTCCTCTCAATAAAGCATAAAACATCACACAATCTCTACTCTCAATAAAGCATAAAACATCACACAATCTCTACTCCTCTCAATAAAGCTTAAAACATCACACAATCTCTACTCTCAATAAAGCATAAAACATCACACAATCTCTACTACTCTCAATAAAGCATAAAACATCACATAATCTCTACTCCTCTCAATAAAGCATAAAACATCACATAATCTCTACTCCTCTCAATAAAGCAAAAACATCACACAATCTCTACTCTCAATAAAGCATAAAACATCACATAATCTCTACTCCTCTCAATAAAGCATAAAACATCACACAATCTCTACTCCTCTCAATAAAGCATAAAACCACACAATCTCTACTCCTCTCAATAAAGCATAAAACATCACATAATCTCTACTCCTCTCAATAAAGCATAAAACATCACACAATCTCTACTCTCAATAAAGCATAAAACATCACACAATCTCTACTCCTCTCAATAAAGCATAAAACCACACAATCTCTACTCCTCTCAATAAAGCATAAAACATCACACAATCTCTACTCTCAATAAAGCATAAAACATCACACAATCTCTACTCCTCTCAATAAAGCTTAAAACATCACACAATCTCTACTCTCAATAAAGCATAAAACATCACACAATCTCTACTACTCTCAATAAAGCATAAAACATCACATAATCTCTACTCCTCTCAATAAAGCATAAAACATCACATAATCTCTACTCCTCTCAATAAAGCATAAAACATCACACAATCTCTACTCGCAATAAAGCATAAAACATCACATAATCTCTACTCCTCTCAATAAAGCATAAAACATCACACAATCTCTACTCTCAATAAAGCATAAAACATCACACAATCTACTCCTCGCAATAAAGCATAAAACATCACACAATCTCTACTCCTCTCAATAAAGCATAAAACATCACACAATCTCTACTCCTCTCAATAAAGCAGAAAACATCACACAATCTCTACTCCTCTCAATAAAGCATAAAACATCACACAATCTCTACTCTCAATAAAGCTTAAAGCATCACACAATCTCTACTCTCAATAAAGCATAAAACATCACACAATCTCTTCTCCTCTCAATAAAGCTTAAAACATCACACAATCTCTACTCTCAATAAAGCATAAAACATCACACAATCTCTACTACTCTCAATAAAGCATAAAACATCACACAATCTCTACTCTCAATAAAGCATAAAACATCACATAATCTCTACTCCTCTCAATAAAGCATAAAACAGCACACAATCTCTACTCTCAATAAAGCATAAAACATCACATAATCTCTACTCCTCTCATAAAGCATAAAACATCACACAATCTCTACTCTCAATAAAGCATAAAACATCACACAATCTCTACTCTCAATAAAGCAGAAAAACATCACATAATCTCTACTCCTCTCATAAAGCATAAAACATCACACAATCTCTACTCTCAATAAAGCTTAAAGCATCACACAATCTCTACTCTCAATAAAGCATAAAACATCACACAATCTCTACTCCTCTCAATAAAACTTAAAACATCACACAATCTCTACTCTCAATAAAGCATAAAACATCACACAATCTCTACTACTCTCAATAAAGCATAAAACATCACACAATCTCTACTCTCAATAAAGCATAAAACATCACATAATCTCTACTCCTCTCAATAAAGCATAAAACATCACACAATCTCTACTCCTCTCAATAAAGCAGAAAACCACACAATCTCTACTCCTCTCAATAAAGCATAAAACATCACACAATCTCTACTCTCAATAAAGCATAAAACATCACACAATCTCTACTCCTCTCAATAAAGCTTAAAACATCACACAATCTCTACTCTCAATAAAGCATAAAACATCACACAATCTCTACTACTCTCAATAAAGCATAAAACATCACATAATCTCTACTCCTCTCAATAAAGCATAAAACATCACATAATCTCTACTCCTCTCAATAAAGCAAAAACATCACACAATCTCTACTCTCAATAAAGCATAAAACATCACATAATCTCTACTCCTCTCAATAAAGCATAAAACATCACACAATCTCTACTCCTCTCAATAAAGCATAAAACCACACAATCTCTACTCCTCTCAATAAAGCATAAAACATCACATAATCTCTACTCCTCTCAATAAAGCATAAAACATCACACAATCTCTACTCTCAATAAAGCATAAAACATCACACAATCTCTACTCCTCTCAATAAAGCATAAAACCACACAATCTCTACTCCTCTCAATAAAGCATAAAACATCACACAATCTCTACTCTCAATAAAGCATAAAACATCACACAATCTCTACTCCTCTCAATAAAGCTTAAAACATCACACAATCTCTACTCTCAATAAAGCATAAAACATCACACAATCTCTACTACTCTCAATAAAGCATAAAACATCACATAATCTCTACTCCTCTCAATAAAGCATAAAACATCACATAATCTCTACTCCTCTCAATAAAGCATAAAACATCACACAATCTCTACTCGCAATAAAGCATAAAACATCACATAATCTCTACTCCTCTCAATAAAGCATAAAACATCACACAATCTCTACTCTCAATAAAGCTTAAAACATCACACAATCTCTACTCTCAATAAAGCATAAAACATCACACAATCTCTACTACTCTCAATAAAGCATAAAACATCACACAATCTCTACTCCTCTCAATAAAGCATAAAACATCACATAATCTCTACTCCTCTCAATAAAGCATAAAACATCACACAATCTCTACTCTCAATAAAGCATAAAACATCACATAATCTCTACTCCTCTCAATAAAGCATAAAACATCACACAATCTCTACTCCTCTCAATAAAGCATAAAACCACACAATCTCTACTCCTCTCAATAAAGCATAAAACATCACACAATCTCTACTCCTCTCAATAAAGCATAAAACATCACACAATCTCTACTCTCAATAAAGCATAAAACATCACACAATCTCTACTCCTCTCAATAAAGCATAAAACCACACAATCTCTACTCCTCTCAATAAAGCATAAAACATCACACAATCTCTACTCTCAATAAAGCATAAAACATCACACAATCTCTACTACTCTCAATAAAGCATAAAACATCACATAATCTCTACTCCTCTCAATAAAGCATAAAACATCACACAATCTCTACTCCTCTCAATAAAGCAAAAACATCACACAATCTCTACTCTCAATAAAGCATAAAACATCACATAATCTCTACTCCTCTCAATAAAGCATAAAACATCACACAATCTCTACTCCTCTCAATAAAGCATAAAACCACACAATCTCTACTCCTCTCAATAAAGCATAAAACATCACATAATCTCTACTCCTCTCAATAAAGCATAAAACATCACACAATCTCTACTCTCAATAAAGCATAAAACATCACACAATCTCTACTCCTCTCAATAAAGCATAAAACCACACAATCTCTACTCCTCTCAATAAAGCATAAAACATCACACAATCTCTACTCTCAATAAAGCATAAAACATCACACAATCTCTACTCCTCTCAATAAAGCTTAAAACATCACACAATCTCTACTCTCAATAAAGCATAAAACATCACACAATCTCTACTACTCTCAATAAAGCATAAAACATCACATAATCTCTACTCCTCTCAATAAAGCATAAAACATCACATAATCTCTACTCCTCTCAATAAAGCATAAAACATCACACAATCTCTACTCGCAATAAAGCATAAAACATCACATAATCTCTACTCCTCTCAATAAAGCATAAAACATCACACAATCTCTACTCTCAATAAAGCATAAAACATCACACAATCTCTACTACTCTCAATAAAGCATAAAACATCACATAATCTCTACTCCTCTCAATAAAGCATAAAACATCACATAATCTCTACTCCTCTCAATAAAGCATAAAACATCACACAATCTCTACTCTCAATAAAGCATAAAACATCACATAATCTCTACTCCTCTCAATAAAGCATAAAACATCACACAATCTCTACTCCTCTCAATAAAGCATAAAACCACACAATCTCTACTCCTCTCAATAAAGCATAAAACATCACATAATCTCTACTCCTCTCAATAAAGCATAAAACATCACACAATCTCTACTCTCAATAAAGCATAAAACATCACACAATCTCTACTCCTCTCAATAAAGCATAAAACATCACACAATCTCTACTCCTCTCAATAAAGCATAAAACATCACACAATCTCTACTCTCAATAAAGCATAAAACATCACACAATCTCTACTCTCAATAAAGCATAAAACATCACACAATCTCTACTCCTCTCAATAAAGCATAAAACATCACACAATCTCTACTCCTCTCAATAAAGCATAAAACATCACACAATCTCTACTCCTCTCAATAAAGCATAAAACATCACACAATCTCTACTCCTCTCAATAAAGCAGAAAACCACACAATCTCTACTCCTCTCAATAAAGCATAAAACATCACATAATCTCTACTCCTCTCAATAAAGCATAAAACATCACATAATCTCTACTCCTCTCAATAAAGCATAAAACATCACACAATCTCTACTCCTCTCATAAAGCATAAAACATCACATAATCTCTACTCCTCTCATAAAGCATAAAACATCACACAATCTCTACTCTCAATAAAGCATAAAACATCACACAATCTCTACTCTCAATAAAGCAGAAAAACATCACATAATCTCTACTCCTCTCATAAAGCATAAAACATCACACAATCTCTACTCTCAATAAAGCTTAAAGCATCACACAATCTCTACTCTCAATAAAGCATAAAACATCACACAATCTCTACTCCTCTCAATAAAACTTAAAACATCACACAATCTCTACTCTCAATAAAGCATAAAACATCACACAATCTCTACTACTCTCAATAAAGCATAAAACATCACACAATCTCTACTCTCAATAAAGCATAAAACATCACATAATCTCTACTCCTCTCAATAAAGCATAAAACATCACACAATCTCTACTCCTCTCAATAAAGCAGAAAACCACACAATCTCTACTCCTCTCAATAAAGCATAAAACATCACACAATCTCTACTCTCAATAAAGCATAAAACATCACACAATCTCTACTACTCTCAATAAAGCATAAAACATCACATAATCTCTACTCCTCTCAATAAAGCATAAAACATCACATAATCTCTACTCCTCTCAATAAAGCATAAAACATCACACAATCTCTACTCTCAATAAAGCATAAAACATCACACAATCTCTACTACTCTCAATAAAGCATAAAACATCACATAATCTCTACTCCTCTCAATAAAGCATAAAACATCACATAATCTCTACTCCTCTCAATAAAGCATAAAACATCACACAATCTCTACTCTCAATAAAGCATAAAACATCACATAATCTCTACTCCTCTCAATAAAGCATAAAACATCACACAATCTCTACTCTCAATAAAGCATAAAACATCACACAATCTACTCCTCGCAATAAAGCATAAAACATCACACAATCTCTACTCCTCTCAATAAAGCATAAAACCACACAATCTCTACTCCTCTCAATAAAGCATAAAACATCACACAATCTCTACTCTCAATAAAGCATAAAACATCACACAATCTCTACTCCTCTCAATAAAGCTTAAAACATCACACAATCTCTACTCTCAATAAAGCATAAAACATCACACAATCTCTACTACTCTCAATAAAGCATAAAACATCACATAATCTCTACTCCTCTCAATAAAGCATAAAACATCACATAATCTCTACTCCTCTCAATAAAGCATAAAACATCACACAATCTCTACTCGCAATAAAGCATAAAACATCACATAATCTCTACTCCTCTCAATAAAGCATAAAACATCACACAATCTCTACTCTCAATAAAGCTTAAAACATCACACAATCTCTACTCTCAATAAAGCATAAAACATCACACAATCTCTACTACTCTCAATAAAGCATAAAACATCACATAATCTCTACTCCTCTCAATAAAGCATAAAACATCACATAATCTCTACTCCTCTCAATAAAGCATAAAACATCACACAATCTCTACTCTCAATAAAGCATAAAACATCACATAATCTCTACTCCTCTCAATAAAGCATAAAACATCACACAATCTCTACTCCTCTCAATAAAGCATAAAACCACACAATCTCTACTCCTCTCAATAAAGCATAAAACATCACATAATCTCTACTCCTCTCAATAAAGCATAAAACATCACACAATCTCTACTCTCAATAAAGCATAAAACATCACACAATCTCTACTCCTCTCAATAAAGCATAAAACCACACAATCTCTACTCCTCTCAATAAAGCATAAAACATCACACAATCTCTACTCTCAATAAAGCATAAAACATCACACAATCTCTACTCTCAATAAAGCAGAAAAACATCGCACAATCTTTACTCCTCTCAATAAAGCATAAAACATCACACAATCTCTACTCCTCTCAATAAAGCATAAAACATCACACAATCTCTACTCCTCTCAATAAAGCATAAAACATCACACAATCTCTACTCCTCTCAATAAAGCAGAAAACCACACAATCTCTACTCCTCTCAATAAAGCATAAAACATCACATAATCTCTACTCCTCTCAATAAAGCATAAAACATCACATAATCTCTACTCCTCTCAATAAAGCATAAAACATCACACAATCTCTACTCCTCTCAATAAAGCAGAAAACCACACAATCTCTACTCCTCTCAATAAAGCATAAAACATCACACAATCTCTACTCTCAATAAAGCATAAAACATCACACAATCTCTACTCCTCTCAATAAAGCTTAAAACATCACACAATCTCTACTCTCAATAAAGCATAAAACATCACACAATCTCTACTACTCTCAATAAAGCATAAAACATCACATAATCTCTACTCCTCTCAATAAAGCATAAAACATCACATAATCTCTACTCCTCTCAATAAAGCAAAAACATCACACAATCTCTACTCTCAATAAAGCATAAAACATCACATAATCTCTACTCCTCTCAATAAAGCATAAAACATCACACAATCTCTACTCCTCTCAATAAAGCATAAAACCACACAATCTCTACTCCTCTCAATAAAGCATAAAACATCACATAATCTCTACTCCTCTCAATAAAGCATAAAACATCACACAATCTCTACTCTCAATAAAGCATAAAACATCACACAATCTCTACTCCTCTCAATAAAGCATAAAACCACACAATCTCTACTCCTCTCAATAAAGCATAAAACATCACACAATCTCTACTCTCAATAAAGCATAAAACATCACACAATCTCTACTCCTCTCAATAAAGCTTAAAACATCACACAATCTCTACTCTCAATAAAGCATAAAACATCACACAATCTCTACTACTCTCAATAAAGCATAAAACATCACATAATCTCTACTCCTCTCAATAAAGCATAAAACATCACATAATCTCTACTCCTCTCAATAAAGCATAAAACATCACACAATCTCTACTCGCAATAAAGCATAAAACATCACATAATCTCTACTCCTCTCAATAAAGCATAAAACATCACACAATCTCTACTCTCAATAAAGCATAAAACATCACACAATCTACTCCTCGCAATAAAGCATAAAACATCACACAATCTCTACTCCTCTCAATAAAGCATAAAACATCACACAATCTCTACTCCTCTCAATAAAGCAGAAAACATCACACAATCTCTACTCCTCTCAATAAAGCATAAAACATCACACAATCTCTACTCTCAATAAAGCTTAAAGCATCACACAATCTCTACTCTCAATAAAGCATAAAACATCACACAATCTCTTCTCCTCTCAATAAAGCTTAAAACATCACACAATCTCTACTCTCAATAAAGCATAAAACATCACACAATCTCTACTACTCTCAATAAAGCATAAAACATCACACAATCTCTACTCTCAATAAAGCATAAAACATCACATAATCTCTACTCCTCTCAATAAAGCATAAAACAGCACACAATCTCTACTCTCAATAAAGCATAAAACATCACATAATCTCTACTCCTCTCATAAAGCATAAAACATCACACAATCTCTACTCTCAATAAAGCATAAAACATCACACAATCTCTACTCTCAATAAAGCAGAAAAACATCACATAATCTCTACTCCTCTCATAAAGCATAAAACATCACACAATCTCTACTCTCAATAAAGCTTAAAGCATCACACAATCTCTACTCTCAATAAAGCATAAAACATCACACAATCTCTACTCCTCTCAATAAAACTTAAAACATCACACAATCTCTACTCTCAATAAAGCATAAAACATCACACAATCTCTACTACTCTCAATAAAGCATAAAACATCACACAATCTCTACTCTCAATAAAGCATAAAACATCACATAATCTCTACTCCTCTCAATAAAGCATAAAACATCACACAATCTCTACTCCTCTCAATAAAGCAGAAAACCACACAATCTCTACTCCTCTCAATAAAGCATAAAACATCACACAATCTCTACTCTCAATAAAGCATAAAACATCACACAATCTCTACTCCTCTCAATAAAGCTTAAAACATCACACAATCTCTACTCTCAATAAAGCATAAAACATCACACAATCTCTACTACTCTCAATAAAGCATAAAACATCACATAATCTCTACTCCTCTCAATAAAGCATAAAACATCACATAATCTCTACTCCTCTCAATAAAGCAAAAACATCACACAATCTCTACTCTCAATAAAGCATAAAACATCACATAATCTCTACTCCTCTCAATAAAGCATAAAACATCACACAATCTCTACTCCTCTCAATAAAGCATAAAACATCACACAATCTCTACTCTCAATAAAGCATAAAACATCACACAATCTCTACTCCTCTCAATAAAGCATAAAACCACACAATCTCTACTCCTCTCAATAAAGCATAAAACATCACACAATCTCTACTCTCAATAAAGCATAAAACATCACACAATCTCTACTCCTCTCAATAAAGCTTAAAACATCACACAATCTCTACTCTCAATAAAGCATAAAACATCACACAATCTCTACTACTCTCAATAAAGCATAAAACATCACATAATCTCTACTCCTCTCAATAAAGCATAAAACATCACATAATCTCTACTCCTCTCAATAAAGCATAAAACATCACACAATCTCTACTCGCAATAAAGCATAAAACATCACATAATCTCTACTCCTCTCAATAAAGCATAAAACATCACACAATCTCTACTCTCAATAAAGCATAAAACATCACACAATCTCTACTCCTCTCAATAAAGCATAAAACCACACAATCTCTACTCCTCTCAATAAAGCATAAAACATCACACAATCTCTACTCTCAATAAAGCATAAAACATCACACAATCTCTACTCCTCTCAATAAAGCTTAAAACATCACACAATCTCTACTCTCAATAAAGCATAAAACATCACACAATCTCTACTACTCTCAATAAAGCATAAAACATCACATAATCTCTACTCCTCTCAATAAAGCATAAAACATCACATAATCTCTACTCCTCTCAATAAAGCATAAAACATCACACAATCTCTACTCGCAATAAAGCATAAAACATCACATAATCTCTACTCCTCTCAATAAAGCATAAAACATCACACAATCTCTACTCTCAATAAAGCATAAAACATCACACAATCTACTCCTCGCAATAAAGCATAAAACATCACACAATCTCTACTCCTCTCAATAAAGCATAAAACATCACACAATCTCTACTCCTCTCAATAAAGCAGAAAACATCACACAATCTCTACTCCTCTCAATAAAGCATAAAACATCACACAATCTCTACTCTCAATAAAGCTTAAAGCATCACACAATCTCTACTCTCAATAAAGCATAAAACATCACACAATCTCTTCTCCTCTCAATAAAGCTTAAAACATCACACAATCTCTACTCTCAATAAAGCATAAAACATCACACAATCTCTACTACTCTCAATAAAGCATAAAACATCACACAATCTCTACTCTCAATAAAGCATAAAACATCACATAATCTCTACTCCTCTCAATAAAGCATAAAACAGCACACAATCTCTACTCTCAATAAAGCATAAAACATCACATAATCTCTACTCCTCTCATAAAGCATAAAACATCACACAATCTCTACTCTCAATAAAGCATAAAACATCACACAATCTCTACTCTCAATAAAGCAGAAAAACATCACATAATCTCTACTCCTCTCATAAAGCATAAAACATCACACAATCTCTACTCTCAATAAAGCTTAAAGCATCACACAATCTCTACTCTCAATAAAGCATAAAACATCACACAATCTCTACTCCTCTCAATAAAACTTAAAACATCACACAATCTCTACTCTCAATAAAGCATAAAACATCACACAATCTCTACTACTCTCAATAAAGCATAAACCATCACACAATCTCTACTCTCAATAAAGCATAAAACATCACATAATCTCTACTCCTCTCAATAAAGCATAAAACATCACACAATCTCTACTCCTCTCAATAAAGCAGAAAACCACACAATCTCTACTCCTCTCAATAAAGCATAAAACATCACACAATCTCTACTCTCAATAAAGCATAAAACATCACACAATCTCTACTCCTCTCAATAAAGCTTAAAACATCACACAATCTCTACTCTCAATAAAGCATAAAACATCACACAATCTCTACTACTCTCAATAAAGCATAAAACATCACATAATCTCTACTCCTCTCAATAAAGCATAAAACATCACATAATCTCTACTCCTCTCAATAAAGCAAAAACATCACACAATCTCTACTCTCAATAAAGCATAAAACATCACATAATCTCTACTCCTCTCAATAAAGCATAAAACATCACACAATCTCTACTCCTCTCAATAAAGCATAAAACCACACAATCTCTACTCCTCTCAATAAAGCATAAAACATCACATAATCTCTACTCCTCTCAATAAAGCATAAAACATCACACAATCTCTACTCTCAATAAAGCATAAAACATCACACAATCTCTACTCCTCTCAATAAAGCATAAAACCACACAATCTCTACTCCTCTCAATAAAGCATAAAACATCACACAATCTCTACTCTCAATAAAGCATAAAACATCACACAATCTCTACTCCTCTCAATAAAGCTTAAAACATCACACAATCTCTACTCTCAATAAAGCATAAAACATCACACAATCTCTACTACTCTCAATAAAGCATAAAACATCACATAATCTCTACTCCTCTCAATAAAGCATAAAACATCACATAATCTCTACTCCTCTCAATAAAGCATAAAACATCACACAATCTCTACTCGCAATAAAGCATAAAACATCACATAATCTCTACTCCTCTCAATAAAGCATAAAACATCACACAATCTCTACTCTCAATAAAGCATAAAACATCACACAATCTCTACTACTCTCAATAAAGCATAAAACATCACATAATCTCTACTCCTCTCATAAAGCATAAAACATCACACAATCTCTACTCTCAATAAAGCTTAAAGCATCACACAATCTCTACTCTCAATAAAGCATAAAACATCACACAATCTCTACTCCTCTCAATAAAACTTAAAACATCACACAATCTCTACTCTCAATAAAGCATAAAACATCACACAATCTCTACTACTCTCAATAAAGCATAAACCATCACACAATCTCTACTCTCAATAAAGCATAAAACATCACATAATCTCTACTCCTCTCAATAAAGCATAAAACATCACACAATCTCTACTCCTCTCAATAAAGCAGAAAACCACACAATCTCTACTCCTCTCAATAAAGCATAAAACATCACACAATCTCTACTCTCAATAAAGCATAAAACATCACACAATCTCTACTCCTCTCAATAAAGCTTAAAACATCACACAATCTCTACTCTCAATAAAGCATAAAACATCACACAATCTCTACTACTCTCAATAAAGCATAAAACATCACATAATCTCTACTCCTCTCAATAAAGCATAAAACATCACATAATCTCTACTCCTCTCAATAAAGCAAAAACATCACACAATCTCTACTCTCAATAAAGCATAAAACATCACATAATCTCTACTCCTCTCAATAAAGCATAAAACATCACACAATCTCTACTCCTCTCAATAAAGCATAAAACCACACAATCTCTACTCCTCTCAATAAAGCATAAAACATCACATAATCTCTACTCCTCTCAATAAAGCATAAAACATCACACAATCTCTACTCTCAATAAAGCATAAAACATCACACAATCTCTACTCCTCTCAATAAAGCATAAAACCACACAATCTCTACTCCTCTCAATAAAGCATAAAACATCACACAATCTCTACTCTCAATAAAGCTTAAAACATCACACAATCTCTACTCTCAATAAAGCATAAAACATCACACAATCTCTACTACTCTCAATAAAGCATAAAACATCACATAATCTCTACTCCTCTCAATAAAGCATAAAACATCACATAATCTCTACTCCTCTCAATAAAGCATAAAACATCACACAATCTCTACTCGCAATAAAGCATAAAACATCACATAATCTCTACTCCTCTCAATAAAGCATAAAACATCACACAATCTCTACTCTCAATAAAGCATAAAACATCACACAATCTCTACTCCTCTCAATAAAGCATAAAACCACACAATCTCTACTCCTCTCAATAAAGCATAAAACATCACACAATCTCTACTCTCAATAAAGCATAAAACATCACACAATCTCTACTCTCAATAAAGCATAAAACATCGCACAATCTTTACTCCTCTCAATAAAGCATAAAACATCACACAATCTCTACTCCTCTCAATAAAGCATAAAACATCACACAATCTCTACTCCTCTCAATAAAGCATAAAACATCACACAATCTCTACTCCTCTCAATAAAGCAGAAAACCACACAATCTCTACTCCTCTCAATAAAGCATAAAACATCACATAATCTCTACTCCTCTCAATAAAGCATAAAACATCACACAATCTCTACTCCTCTCAATAAAGCATAAAACCACACAATCTCTACTCCTCTCAATAAAGCATAAAACATCACATAATCTCTACTCCTCTCAATAAAGCATAAAACATCACACAATCTCTACTCTCAATAAAGCATAAAACATCACACAATCTCTACTCCTCTCAATAAAGCATAAAACCACACAATCTCTACTCCTCTCAATAAAGCATAAAACATCACACAATCTCTACTCTCAATAAAGCATAAAACATCACACAATCTCTACTCCTCTCAATAAAGCTTAAAACATCACACAATCTCTACTCTCAATAAAGCATAAAACATCACACAATCTCTACTACTCTCAATAAAGCATAAAACATCACATAATCTCTACTCCTCTCAATAAAGCATAAAACATCACATAATCTCTACTCCTCTCAATAAAGCATAAAACATCACACAATCTCTACTCGCAATAAAGCATAAAACATCACATAATCTCTACTCCTCTCAATAAAGCATAAAACATCACACAATCTCTACTCTCAATAAAGCATAAAACATCACACAATCTCTACTACTCTCAATAAAGCATAAAACATCACATAATCTCTACTCCTCTCAATAAAGCATAAAACATCACATAATCTCTACTCCTCTCAATAAAGCAAAAACATCACACAATCTCTACTCTCAATAAAGCATAAAACATCACATAATCTCTACTCCTCTCAATAAAGCATAAAACATCACACAATCTCTACTCCTCTCAATAAAGCATAAAACCACACAATCTCTACTCCTCTCAATAAAGCATAAAACATCACATAATCTCTACTCCTCTCAATAAAGCATAAAACATCACACAATCTCTACTCTCAATAAAGCATAAAACATCACACAATCTCTACTCCTCTCAATAAAGCATAAAACATCACACAATCTCTACTCTCAATAAAGCTTAAAGCATCACACAATCTCTACTCTCAATAAAGCATAAAACATCACACAATCTCTACTCCTCTCAATAAAGCTTAAAACATCACACAATCTCTACTCTCAATAAAGCATAAAACATCACACAATCTCTACTACTCTCAATAAAGCATAAAACATCACACAATCTCTACTCTCAATAAAGCATAAAACATCACATAATCTCTACTCCTCTCAATAAAGCATAAAACATCACACAATCTCTACTCTCAATAAAGCATAAAACATCACATAATCTCTACTCCTCTCAATAAAGCATAAAACATCACACAATCTCTACTCCTCTCAATAAAGCAGAAAACCACACAATCTCTACTCCTCTCAATAAAGCATAAAACATCACACAATCTCTACTCTCAATAAAGCATAAAACATCACACAATCTCTACTCCTCTCAATAAAGCTTAAAACATCACACAATCTCTACTCTCAATAAAGCATAAAACATCACACAATCTCTACTACTCTCAATAAAGCATAAAACATCACATAATCTCTACTCCTCTCAATAAAGCATAAAACATCACATAATCTCTACTCCTCTCAATAAAGCAAAAACATCACACAATCTCTACTCTCAATAAAGCATAAAACATCACATAATCTCTACTCCTCTCAATAAAGCATAAAACATCACACAATCTCTACTCCTCTCAATAAAGCATAAAACCACACAATCTCTACTCCTCTCAATAAAGCATAAAACATCACATAATCTCTACTCCTCTCAATAAAGCATAAAACATCACACAATCTCTACTCTCAATAAAGCATAAAACATCACACAATCTCTACTCCTCTCAATAAAGCATAAAACATCACACAATCTCTACTCTCAATAAAGCATAAAACATCACACAATCTCTACTCCTCTCAATAAAGCTTAAAACATCACACAATCTCTACTCTCAATAAAGCATAAAACATCACACAATCTCTACTACTCTCAATAAAGCATAAAACACCACATAATCTCTACTCCTCTCAATAAAGCATAAAACATCACATAATCTCTACTCCTCTCAATAAAGCATAAAACATCACACAATCTCTACTCGCAATAAAGCATAAAACATCACATAATCTCTACTCCTCTCAATAAAGCATAAAACATCACACAATCTCTACTCTCAATAAAGCATAAAACATCACACAATCTCTACTACTCTCAATAAAGCATAAAACATCACATAATCTCTACTCCTCTCAATAAAGCATAAAACATCACATAATCTCTACTCCTCTCAATAAAGCAAAAACATCACACAATCTCTACTCTCAATAAAGCATAAAACATCACATAATCTCTACTCCTCTCAATAAAGCATAAAACATCACACAATCTCTACTCCTCTCAATAAAGCATAAAACCACACAATCTCTACTCCTCTCAATAAAGCATAAAACATCACATAATCTCTACTCCTCTCAATAAAGCATAAAACATCACACAATCTCTACTCTCAATAAAGCATAAAACATCACACAATCTCTACTCCTCTCAATAAAGCATAAAACATCACACAATCTCTACTCTCAATAAAGCTTAAAGCATCACACAATCTCTACTCTCAATAAAGCATAAAACATCACACAATCTCTACTCCTCTCAATAAAGCTTAAAACATCACACAATCTCTACTCTCAATAAAGCATAAAACATCACACAATCTCTACTACTCTCAATAAAGCATAAAACATCACACAATCTCTACTCTCAATAAAGCATAAAACATCACATAATCTCTACTCCTCTCAATAAAGCATAAAACATCACACAATCTCTACTCTCAATAAAGCATAAAACATCACATAATCTCTACTCCTCTCAATAAAGCATAAAACATCACACAATCTCTACTCTCAATAAAGCATAAAACATCACACAATCTCTACTACTCTCAATAAAGCATAAAACATCACATAATCTCTACTCTCAATAAAGCATAAAACATCACACAATCTCTACTCCTCTCAATAAAGCTTAAAACATCACACAATCTCTACTCTCAATAAAGCATAAAACATCACACAATCTCTACTACTCTCAATAAAGCATAAAACATCACATAATCTCTACTCCTCTCAATAAAGCATAAAACATCACATAATCTCTACTCCTCTCAATAAAGCAAAAACATCACACAATCTCTACTCTCAATAAAGCATAAAACATCACATAATCTCTACTCCTCTCAATAAAGCATAAAACATCACACAATCTCTACTCCTCTCAATAAAGCATAAAACCACACAATCTCTACTCCTCTCAATAAAGCATAAAACATCACATAATCTCTACTCCTCTCAATAAAGCATAAAACATCACACAATCTCTACTCTCAATAAAGCATAAAACATCACACAATCTCTACTCCTCTCAATAAAGCATAAAACATCACACAATCTCTACTCTCAATAAAGCATAAAACATCACACAATCTCTACTCCTCTCAATAAAGCTTAAAACATCACACAATCTCTACTCTCAATAAAGCATAAAACATCACACAATCTCTACTACTCTCAATAAAGCATAAAACATCACATAATCTCTACTCCTCTCAATAAAGCATAAAACATCACATAATCTCTACTCCTCTCAATAAAGCATAAAACATCACACAATCTCTACTCGCAATAAAGCATAAAACATCACATAATCTCTACTCCTCTCAATAAAGCATAAAACATCACACAATCTCTACTCTCAATAAAGCATAAAACATCACACAATCTCTACTACTCTCAATAAAGCATAAAACATCACATAATCTCTACTCCTCTCAATAAAGCATAAAACATCACATAATCTCTACTCCTCTCAATAAAGCAAAAACATCACATAATCTCTACTCTCAATAAAGCATAAAACATCACATAATCTCTACTCCTCTCAATAAAGCATAAAACATCACACAATCTCTACTCCTCTCAATAAAGCATAAAACCACAATCTCTACTCCTCTCAATAAAGCATAAAACATCACATAATCTCTACTCCTCTCAATAAAGCATAAAACATCACACAATCTCTACTCTCAATAAAGCATAAAACATCACACAATCTCTACTCCTCTCAATAAAGCATAAAACATCACACAATCTCTACTCTCAATAAAGCTTAAAGCATCACACAATCTCTACTCTCAATAAAGCATAAAACATCACACAATCTCTACTCCTCTCAATAAAGCTTAAAACATCACACAATCTCTACTCTCAATAAAGCATAAAACATCACACAATCTCTACTACTCTCAATAAAGCATAAAACATCACACAATCTCTACTCTCAATAAAGCATAAAACATCACATAATCTCTACTCCTCTCAATAAAGCATAAAACATCACACAATCTCTACTCTCAATAAAGCATAAAACATCACATAATCTCTACTCCTCTCAATAAAGCATAAAACAGCACACAATCTCTACTCTCAATAAAGCATAAAACATCACATAATCTCTACTCCTCTCATAAAGCATAAAACATCACACAATCTCTACTCTCAATAAAGCATAAAACATCACTCAATCTCTACTCTCAATAAAGCAGAAAAACATCGCACAATCTTTACTCCTCTCAATAAAGCATAAAACATCACACAATCTCTACTCCTCTCAATAAAGCATAAAACATCACATAATCTCTACTCCTCTCAATAAAGCATAAAACATCACACAATCTCTACTCCTCTCAATAAAGCATAAAACATCACACAATCTCTACTCTCAATAAAGCTTAAAACATCACACAATCTCTACTCTCAATAAAGCATAAAACATCACACAATCTCTACTACTCTCAATAAAGCATAAAACATCACACAATCTCTACTCTCAATAAAGCATAAAACATCACATAATCTCTACTCCTCTCAATAAAGCATAAAACATCACACAATCTCTACTCTCAATAAAGCATAAAACATCACACAATCTACTCCTTGCAATAAAGCATAAAACATCACACAATCTCTACTCTCAATAAAGCATAAAACATCACACAATCTCTACTCTCAATAAAGCATAAAACATCACACAATCTCTACTCCTCTCAATAAAGCATAAAACATCACACAATCTCTACTCTTCTCAATAAAGCATAAAACATCACACAATCTAAACGAAATCAAGGATTTCTTTTTTCACGAGAGAGTTGATACTTACCTCCCTAATACTTTTGATATTGCTAAATATTGGCTTTCACTCAATAAACACTCAGATTAAAACAGTTAGGTGCCCCTACTGGGCAGGGAGTCAGAGCGTAGTCTGGCGGATGCCAGCCCCACCACCGCGCATGCGCAGACTAGCACTTCCTCTGACTAGATTATTGGCTGACACACATGCAACTATTAAGAGCCTGAAGACCGAGCCTCTGTGGGGTGGAGAGGCCGGGTCCGTATCTAGGGAGGTAAGTATCAACTCTCTCGTGAAAAAAGAAATCCTAGATTTCGTTTATTTCACTTCAAGAGTATACTTACCTCCCTAATACTTTTGATATTGCCAGAATTCGAAAGTGAATCTGGCGGGAGGGAGGCGAGGTCAAAAGACCAGCTCATCCCTATACGCTTTTCTGCGTTTAAGGCACTTAAACTTCTGAAACTGTAAGAAAAAACAGTCAGGATTTGACTAACCATCGGATAACACCACCGATGTATGAGAGATGACCGAATGTCATATGCGCTCCCCCCCCCCCCCCTCCTTCCTGGGAGGAAGAGTCGACTGACCTCAATGTCCTATACGCTCTCTACGTACAAGTGCCATGTACTACAGGACAGAGACGAAAAAGCTCCATTTTCGTAACTCTCAACAATGAACCACACAAATACACAAACCATCACCATATTAATAATGGGTAATCGTGACAATACAATCAACAACGGACAACACATGAACAAGACTGACCTTGTTGAAATGGCTGCTGACATCATCTTCCCATTGGTAAAGACTGATGCAGGCCCAAAAAAGTGGGTGTTTCCATAAATTAATTGTGAAATATATAAGTAATGAGGAAAAACCTCCTCAAAAAATATAAACCGAGTTATTTTTTCAAAATCGACAAGGCGAGAGGATTAGAGGTGTCACGGAGATAATGGTCTGTAAAACTTGACTCACAGTGCCACTGAGCCACCGACATAATATCATCCACAGGGACCCCATTAAATAGGGCAGTGGATGTCACTACGCCGCGGACACTGTGAGCCTTGGCCACGTCAACCTGCTTCCCGGTGGCGGATTTATGGCAAAACTGAATGCATTCAACAATCCACCTGGAAATGGTGTCCTTAGAAGCCCTGCCATGGGCTTCAATATATGACAACCATAACGCTGACTTGTCGGTGCGCCACTCCGCCGTACGTTGTTTGTACCGGCGCAGCGCCAGGACGGGACACCATGCTTTAGAATTAGGATCATATCTAGTTAAAGCAGGCAAAATAATAGGTTGACCTGGATATTTCAACGACTGATTTTTAGCCAAGAAATTAATCCTAGGTAGCAGCTTAAGGCCTTCCCCTGAAACCACAAAACGGTCATCCTCGGCTGATAAGGCATGAATTTCACTCCTACGCCTAGCCGAGGCCGCAGCAATTAAAAACACAGTCTTCAGTGTTAATAGTTTCATAGAAATGGAACTAAGTGGTTCAAAAGGCTTATCACCTAGTACTTGAAGCACTAGCGATAAACTCCAAGACGGAATCACCGGTGGATTCCTTGGTCTTAGATTGCCCATGCCTTTAATTAATACATTTAATGTATTTACTTCATCACTTCCCCTCTTAGCCAAGCAAGGAATAACAGACATTAATGCTGACTTATAACCAGCAATAGAGTTAGGCTTGAGGCTATAGGCATCATAGAGGTGACAGAGGAAATCAGCTACTACTTGAATAGATGAATCCATTGGATCAATACATCTTTTTGAGCACCATTCTGCAAATCTGTTGATTTTATAATTATATGCTCTGGAGGTTGACCCCCTCCTGGCTTTGGCCATAAACATGGCTGCTTGCTCAGAAAAGCCCTCCTTAATTCTAGATTCCTTGACAACATCCACGCAGTCAATCTGAACATTAACGGATTGTTGTGAAGGACCTTGCCCTGGAAGATAATATCGTCCATCAGAGGCAGAGGAACCGGATTGCAGACCAGAAGGTCCAGCAGATCCGTATACCATGATCGGCTTGGCCAATCCGGGGCGATCAGAAGCACTTGGCATTCCTCTTGTCTGATTTTCTGAAGAATTTTTGGAATCAGGATTGCTGGAGGGAATGCGTATGCATACATGCTCCCCCAGCTGATAGCTAACGCATCTGTTGCGAAAGCGCTTGGATCCGGAATCGGAGAGACGTACGTCGTCATCTTCGCATTCTTCTTCGTTGCGAACAAATCGATGTTGGGTTTCCCCCAATGGTCGAACAGACGATCCGCCACACATTGATTTAGTTGCCATTCCGTGGGTAAAACACTCATCCTTCGGCTCAATGAGTCTGCTAGCAGGTTTAACCTTCCCGGAATATGAACTGCTTTCAAGGTAATCTGGTGATCCAGACACCAACAAAGCAGTCTCCATGTCATCATACAGAGACTGGGCGACTTCGTTCCGCCCTGGCGGTTTATGTAAGTCACAACTGTTGAGTTGTCTGAACGAATGAGAACAATCTTGCCCTGAACTTTCTGTAAGAAATGTTCCAGGCCCAGGACTACTGCTCTTAGCTCCAGTAGATTTATATGTTCCTTTGACTGTTCCGGATTCCAAAGCCCTGATATCGTGGACTCTTCCAGGCAAGCCCCCCAGCCCTCCATCGATGCATCTGTATACACAGTCACCTGAGGGTGGGGAGGGGTCAGCATAACCCCCACCAAGAGATTCTCTGTGAGCAACCACCATTGCAGGTGGTGAATCAGAGGCGCCAACACTGACACGTTCGAGTCCAGCGAACCTGTACTCTGGGTCCATTGTGTCATGAGAAACAACTGGATCGGCCGCCTGCGTAAGGCGGCCTGAGGAATGACTGGTTCCAAAGAAACCATCAACCCCAGCATTCTCAAGTAAACCCGTGCCAGGACATGACGACTGTCGCACACTGACTGAATTAACGAGATGAGTTTTAGCACTCTCTCCTGAGTAGGATAAACATATCCTGTCTCCAGATCGAAGAACATTCCCAGGTAAACAAACCTCTGGGATGGAGTCAGCTCTGATTTCGGAAAATTTATCATCCAGCCCAAATCCGAGAGAGTTTTCAAAACAATCACCAGATTGGCCGATAAAGCTTCCTTGTCGTGTGCCTTTAACAGCCAGTCGTCTATGTACGTGTGGACTGCTATGCTTCTCCTGCGGAGGTATGCTGTGATCGCAAGAACCACACGGGTGAAAACCCGAGGAGCCGTGGAAATTCCGAAGGGCAACACCCTGAATTCCCACTGTCTGCCCTGGAATGCAAATCTCAGGAAGCGACAGAAACTCCCGTGGATGGGGATGTGGAAATAAGCGTCCTTCAAATCTATCGACGCCGTCCACATCCCCCTCTCCAACCCCGCCAACACCGAGCGCACCGTTTCCATCTTGAAACTGGGCGTCTCGATGAACTTGTTCAATGGCTTGAGGTTGAGAATCGGTCTCCACCCTCCGGTGCGTTTTGTTACTAAGAACAGGGTTGAATAGAAGCCCGGACACCTTTGTGCCGGCTGAATAGCTCCCTTTTGTACGAGGGAATCTATCTCCTCCTCGATACACAACCTTTGCTCTGGATCTCTCGGAATGGGAGTCCAGACTGGCACTAGAGACAGTCGCGACGGCGGGCCTGTCATCCACTCTGGATGATACCCGACGGAAAGCCATCGCAAGACTAAACGGTCCTGAGTTAACCGTTCCTACTCTTGCATGTGGTCGGCTAGCCGGCCTCCCACCGGTCCACCTAGGGACCGAGGTGGACACGAGGCATGCAAGAGCGGCACTGTCTCCGTCGCCATAAACACCGGAGTGGTTCTTACCGCGGTAACCGTCCCGTCAGGACCGATAACCACGCCCAGATCCTCGCGCGCCCCGCCCCGCCCCGCGCGCACCTCGGTGCGCGGGCGGCTGCCTGGCTGACGGCGCCTGAGGAACCTGCGCCCCCCTCGCTGCTGGCCGAATCGCACGCGGCCGAGGCCGACGCTGCGACGGTGGCTGGCCTCTGACTTGGCCAGCACCACCTCGAGCCTGCAGGGGACGATACGCAGGGGCCGCGGCGCGAACGTTAGCACGACGCAGCACCTCAAACTGCTCGCGCAGCGCCCTCTGGTTATTCACCAGGGTGACCGTCTCCTGGAGGTGTCGACATCCCTCACCTCCAAAAAGACCAGGACCCGTCATAGGCGTACGCAGTAGCCTATTGTACAGGTCCTGAGATGGGCACAGGTTGTCCAGGGCAAACGTGCGTCTTGCCCGGACACTCCTGGTCACCGCCCGAGTCATACAGTCCAGCGCCAGGTTAATACCATCCTGGATGGCTCGCTGGACCGTGACCGGACTTGGCTGGCGCGATGCGGATGCCGTTACTACCCCCTGTAACAGCTGGGAGACGTGGGACAGAGCGGCAATCGAAGCCCTCCCACTCTCCTCCGCATCACGCAACGCGGTATTCGCCGAACGCAACGCGTTCGAGCACAAGACCCCCGTGTCAGAACGGGAGCCTGGCCGCGCATCCTCACCCAAAGCCGCGCGGTCATCCACGCTGGGCTTGGGTACCACACCGTACCGCTGGTAATCCAGGGGCACGATGCGACAACGCCTGGCCACCTCGCGAGGGGCCTTCGCGAGACGTCCACTCGACTTAATGGACGACTCCGCCGCCTTGAACATGTCAACGACATGCTCCGCCAGCGGCAGAGAAGGCATAGCGTTAGCAGTCGGTTTCCCAGCTAACCACGGCCTGTGGTCACGCTGGCTAGCCGACTGCTCCACGGGCAGATCAGGCCTAACGCTCACCAACCACTGGCAAGCGTCAGACCAATCCTCCTCCGTGGCTAACTGCGAGCGCTCTACAAGACGGGGTCCTTCGTCTTCCTCCTGAGCGCAAGCAGCAGAGCTTGACGGCGGGTACGCTGATACACCTGGCAAGCCAGGTAAAACATGCGGGCCTGACAGCACCGGCATGACAATATCACTGGTTTGACCAGGAGCAGGCACCGTGGCAGAGCGCGGGGTATATACCGCCCCACCACGGGCCCGGCCAGCACCAGCAACACCCTCGGCAAGCCGAGGTATGCGGTACCGCTGGCCATCAGCAGCGCCCTGGGCCACCACCTGAGCCGCGGACTCTACTCCAGGGTGAGTAAAACCGTGGAAGAAGCCGCCTGTATTCCCCGCGAGGGGTGCACAAACGTCTTCATCCATGTCCACGTCGTCAGACGGCGACCCTAGCAGGTAATCCTCATCACCCTGGTCAGAAAGATTAGACCCCGGGTCAGCAAAGAGAGCTAACCCGGGCTGACCAGGAACGGTGCCATAGGAGGTACTGGCCACCGCGGCGTGCGGATACCCCTGGACTGATAAGCAGCCCGCGGGTTCCAGCGACAACCGTCCACGGTCCCCTATCGGCGCGGCAATAAGCCTGCTGCCAGGGTCGTGGAACGCCCCCTCTAATGGGGCCACCTCTGAATCGTCGAACAACGGAAGCGGTCTAAGGAAAACCGATCCAGAGGCGGGGATTACCTGCTCCGAAGCCGATGATGAGGACAGTAAAGGATTTGGTCCAGGAAGCATGCCACGAAGCAACTCTGGAACCAAATCCTTTACTGTCCTCTTCATCTCTCCCAACATCTCGGTCCGGAAGGCCTCCATATCCACCGCGGACGAGACCTTCCCCTTACCCTTCCTACTTACAACCTCTCGTTTCCGCTTCTTCTTCTTCTCCTCCTCTACCACCTTGTCCGTCGCCTGTAAGCACAAGAATTCGGACATTAACTCGCCCCCCCCCCCAGTGCTTACATATGTCACAATTAGCCAAGGGACCACAAGGGCTACATTGATAGCAAAGATGAGGCCAGAACTTATCATGTAGAAATCGTCCACAGGACGCGCAACCCGGTCCCTGAAACAGTTCTTCTCCTCCTCTACCACCTTGTCCGTCGCCTGTAAGCACAAGAATTCGGACATTAACTCGCCCCCCCCCCCAGTGCTTACATATGTCACAATTAGCCAAGGGACCACAAGGGCTACATTGATAGCAAAGATGAGGCCAGAACTTATCATGTAGAAATCGTCCACAGGACGCGCAACCCGGTCCCTGAAACAGGGCAAAGGACGAGGAGTATGAGCAAACTAGTTAAGGTTAGACACTCAAACCAACTCAAAGAGAAGGAAAACGATCATAAAGATCAATATACATCAGAAACCAGCATAGCGACTTGAATTGCTGATAAATACATAGCCAGGCTGATTATGACGTCATTAATCCCGTGACAGGAAAAATTCGATCCCAACAAAACATCCAAGTGCAAGGACGAATTGTATGCTGAATGGATACGTCGACTACACAACCATCAGATACACATAGATAACTCTTTTCTGGCAAAAATGTTAATTATCTCCCTTTGTTTACTATAATTAACATCACCACATTATCAATAACTAGATACCTGACACCTTGTATAGACAAACCATCCAACGTGCCGAACCGGAGTACTCCACCACCTGCACGCCTCTTAACTCTCTCCACCTCATGGGGAAGGAATTGGATCAAGAGGGCAAAGTGAGAAGACCTTTATACTAGGCCTCCAACTCACTGGACATAATTTTTCATTTGGTTAGATAACCTAACAGTGTTAGTAGGAAATGGAACCATGGTGGAGAGAAAACTAACTCTCTGCTGCTGTGATGCCACCACCTAGCGTCATACAGACCTGTGGACATAAACAGAAAGAGAAATTAGCCTTAGGTAGCACCGAGTTGACATAAACCAACTAACCAAGGCGCTTATCACGGTAAACGCGAGTCCCGGAAACAATACACCGGGAAGAAAAACTCGCTAATTTTACTAGAAGTCACCTGCTTTAAAGGTCCTAGGTCCCCCTTTGGCGAAGTGATCCTTCCTGCCATCCAAATCAGTGACTATCACTCCAAAATAACACCACTTAAACAGTTTAAGAGTAAGAAAAAGCTTTTGCACAAAAAGACATGTGTGATCTCTCTGCCAATAATCTAGCAAAGAGGAAGTGCTAGTCTGCGCATGCGCGGTGGTGGGGCTGGCATCCGCCAGACTACGCTCTGACTCCCTGCCCAGTAGGGGCACCTAACTGTTTTAATCTGAGTGTTTATTGAGTGAAAGCCAATATTTAGCAATATCAAAAGTATTAGGGAGGTAAGTATACTCTTGAAGTGAAATCTACTCTCAATAAAGCATAAAACATCACACAATCTCTACTCCTCTCAATAACGCATAAAACATCACACAATCTCTACTCCTCTCAATAAAGCATAAAACATCACACAATCTCTACTCCTCTCAATAAAGCATAAAACATCACACAATCTCCTCTCAACAATCCAGTCAATCATAGAATCTGTTCGCCTCTCAACAAACCTGTCAATCATACATATCATATAAAGATATAATTATCTTGAAGATGTGTAGAGATATAATTATCTTGAAGATGTGTAGAGATATAATTATCTTGAGGCCGTGTAGATATATAGTTATCTTGAGGATGTGCAGTGATATAATTATCTTGAGCAGGCCTGTTCTGTAATATTTCCAATGATAACCCATAATAGGTTGCCTTATATGTTTTAAGGAGACATATGGTAACCTAAACCTTAGAAAGCTCATTGATGTCTATAATAAAATCAACAGATTAAGGTAACCCATTTCAGGTCGCCTAAAATAAATTAAGGCAACCTCATGGAGAACGTTTTCAGCAGGTTACCTAACAGCACGGGCCTGTTGAGGCTGTGTAGCAATATAATTTTCTTGAGGCTGTGTAGAGATATAATTATCTTGAGGCTGTGTAGAGATATAATTAGCTTGAGGCTGTGTAGAGATATAATTAGCTTGAGGCTGTGTAGAGATATAATCATCATGAGGCTGTGTAGAGATATAATTAGCTTGAGGCTGTATAGAGATATAATTAGTTTGAGGCTGTGTAGAGATATAATTATATTGAAGATATGTAGATATAATTATCTTGAGAATGTGTAGAGATATAATTATCTTGAGGCTGTGTAGAGATATAATTATCTTGAGGCTGTGTAGAGATATAATTATCTTGAAGATGTGTAGAGATATAATTATATTGAAGATGTGTAGAGATATAATTATCGTGAGGCTGTGTAGAGATATAATTATCTTGAGAATGTGTAGTGATATAATTATCTTGAGGCTGTGTAGATATAATTAGCTTGAGGCTGTGTAGAGATATAATTATCTTGAGGCTGTGTAGGTATAATTAGCTTGAGGCTGTGTAGAGATATAATTATCTTGACGCTGTGTAGAGATATAATTATATTGAAGATGTGTAGAGATATAATTATCTTGAGGCTGTGTAGAGATATAATTATCTTGACGCTGTGTAGAGACATAATTATATTGAAGATGTGTAGAGACATAATTATCGTGAGGCTGTGTAGAGATATAATTATATTGAAGATGTGTAGAGATATAATTATCTTGAGGCTGTGTAGAGATATAATTATCTTGAGGCTGTGTAGAGATATAATTATCTTGAGGCTGTGTAGACATATAATTATCTTGAAGATGTGTAGAGATATAATTATATTGAAGATGTGTAGAGATATAATTATCATGAGGCTGTGTAGAGATATAATTATCTTGAGGATGTGTAGTGATATAATTATCTTGAGGCTGTGTAGATATAATTAGCTTGAGGCTGTGTAGAGATATAATTATCTTGAGGCTGTGTAGATATAATTAGCTTGAGGCTGTGTAGAGATATAATTATCTTGAGGCTGTGTAGATATAATTAGCTTGAGGCTGTGTAGAGATATAATTATCTTGACGCTGTGTAGAGATATAATTATATTGAAGATGTGTAGAGATATAATTATCTTGAGGTTGTGTAGAGATATAATTATCTTGAGGCTGTGTAGATATAATTAGCTTGAGGCTGTGTAGAGATATAATTATCTTCACGCTGTGTAGAGATATAATTATATTGAAGATGTGTAGAGATATAATTATCTTGAGGCTGTGTAGAGATATAATTATCTTGAGGCTGTGTAGAGATATAATTAGCTTGAGGCTGTGTAGAGATATAATTATCTTGAAGATGTGTAGAGATATAATTATCTTGAAGATGTGTAGAGATATAATTATATTGAAGATGTGTAGAGATATAATTATCGTGAGGCTGTGTAGAGATATAATTATCCTGAGGATGTGTAGTGATACAATTATTTTGCGGCTGTGTAGATATAATTAGCTTGAGGCTGTGTAGAGATATAATTATCTTGCGGCTGTGTAGATATAATTATCTTGAGGATGTGTAGAAACTTACCTCTGACAGATATTCTTAGTATGACGATTGGATAGATCAGTGACATCAGGATTTCCATACACTTGGTAGAATCGTCTACAAGAGAATAAACAAGGCCATTCACTGAACGCCTTGACAGCCATGGCTTATAATCCAAATATGTTGAAGATATTCAACAGTACGTTTTATTGTTTTGGAAGTATATTAGGTTATTTCTGACCTGTACTATATATCACTGTCTAATTCAGAATCTTAGCCTTTTAATGGTCAAATTTTGCCAAGAAATATAAATATTGCTCATTGAATGGCCATTAACTGGCGAGTTTTGAAAATGTAACTGGAATGGCTGGTTATCGAGTAAGGCATTCCAGTCGTAAATTTTCCAAAATAGTTATCTCTTGGCCTGCAAGTGGATATTTCTCAAGGCCACGTTGTACACGCCAGTTTTGGCTGACTCGACCATGAACATGTTAATATGTAGATAAAAGGGAAAAGTATTTTTTAAAGCATCTCACCGGCTCGGTTCTAAAATATTCTTCTTTTGGTCTGAAAATGGGCCATTCTCAAGATCACTACATTTAAACCAGTTTAGTTGCACCTAGTATGAGTCAGTTTGCCACTGTCTGTTAAATTTCTTTAGCTTCTATAACCAATCAACCTACAAGTATATCGCAACCATAGCATGTCGCTTGTTTAATATCATTCACGTTTTCCAAGTGACAGTCATAGACATATCTTTTACACAGACACATGACAGACATGGCAACAGAGAAGACTTACACACACAGACATGGTAACAGAGACCTTTACACATGCACGCACACACACACATACATGTCAGCAGAGAAAATGCACACACACACGCACGCACGCACGCACGCACGCACGCACGCACGCACGCACGCACGCACGCACGCACGCACGCACGCACGCACACACACACACACACACACACACACACGTCAACAGAGAAGACTTTTACACAGACATGCCAACAGAGAAGACTTTTACACAGACATGCCAACAGAGAAGACTTACACAGACATGCCAACAGAGAAGACTTTTACACACACACACATGTCAACAGAGAAGACTTTTACACAGACATGCCAACAGAGAAGACTTTTACACAGACACATCAACAGAGAAGACATTTACACAGACACATTAACAGAGATTTTTACACAGACACAGACATGCCTACAGAGAAGACTTTTACGCGCACACAGACATGCCAACAGAGAAGACCTTTACACAGACACATCAACAGAAGACTTTTACACAGACATGCCAACAGAGAATACCTTTACACAGACACATCAACAGAGAATACTTTTACACACACACACACACACACACACACACCACACACACACACACACACACACACACACACACACACACACACACACACACACACAGACACACACACACACACACACACACACACAACACACACACACACACACACACACACACACACACACACACACACACACAGACATGTCAACAGAGAAGACGTTTACACAGATACGCCAACAGAGAATGTATCCTAATAGAGAAGACTTTTACACAGACACAAACATGCCAACAGAGAGGACATTTACACAGACACAGACATGTCAACAGAGAAGACTTTTACACAGACACAGACGTGTCAACAGAGAAGACTTTTACACAGACACAGACATGTCAACAGAGAAGACTTTTACACAGACATGTCAACAGAGAAGACTTTTACACAGACATGTCAATAGAGAAGACCTTTACACAGACAGACATGTCAACAGTGAAGACCTTTACACAGACATGTCAACAAAGAAGACATTTACACAGACATGTAGAAGACTTTTACAGAGACACAGCCATGTCAACAGAGAAGACCGTTACACAGACACAGTCATGCCAACAGAGATTTTTACACAGACACATCAACAGAGAAGCCCTTTACACAGACACAGATATGCCAACAGAGAAGACTTTTACACAGACACATCAAAAGCGAAGACCTTTACACAGACACATCAACAGAGAAGACTTTTACACAGACACATCAACAGAGAAGACTTTTACACAGACACATCAACAGAGACTTTTACACAGACACATTAACAGAAGACTTTTACACAGACACAGACATGCCAACAGAGAAGACTTTTACACAGACACAGACATGCCAACAGAGAAGACATTTACACAGACACAGACATCCCAACAGAGAAGACTTTTACACAGACATCCCAACAGAGAAGACTTTTATACAGACACAGACATTCCAACAGAGAAGACTTTTACACAGACATCCCAACATAAAAGACTATTACACGGACACAGACATGCCAACAGAGAAGACTATTACACAGACCCAGACATCCCAACAGAGAAGACTTTTACATAGACACAGACATCCCAACAGAGAAGACTATTACACGGACACAGACATCCCAACAGAGAAGACTATTACACAGACCCAGACATCCCAACAGAGAAGACTTTTACACAGACATCCCAACAGAGAAGACTTTTACACAGACATCCCAACAGAGAAGACTTTTACACAGACACAGACATCCCAACAGAGAAGACTATTACAGACACACCAACAGAGAATACTTTTACATAGATCTATACAGACAATTTACGGTGCATCAGACCCCTCCCTCCCACACACAACCATCCCCCTGATTTTGAACACTTATGAATATTCTTATGGCGCTATGATAAAAGTGTTCTACCTCATGAAAAAAGAATCTGCCAGTTTCATGGCTTTCCAATGACATCTACCGGGTCCACATTGAGACGGAAAATTGAAACTTGTGAGAAATTTAGGAAAATAGGAAATAAATCTTCAAAATTCTGAAAATCCTTTTTTGTTATTGCAATGTTCATAATTCTTACACATGACAAAGTAAATCAAGACATGTGCATTTTGTAACCATATTTGGTATGTTCCTACATTGTATCTACATCCTGGCAAGTCACAAAATTCCAGATTTTATCGAGTTTATGTCTGAAATGCTTACATGCTCCTTCACTTATTATTAGCCTTTCGCATTCCGATGGTTTGGTACCATCTTTCTGTCTGATTTCACTACTTGCAGAACATTCTGGTAAAGCGTCTCTGACTTGGCAGCACATAGATAGTCTGCACCCAACTTCACACCACGCTCTGCACAATTGTTTATAACATTAACAGCAGCAATCTTGGTATTAGATGAGAGGTAAGATGCTGAGTTCATCCAGTCACCTACATCCTCAGTCAAGAAGTCACTCTAGTTTAAGAAGACCAAACATGAACCACGAGTCTTTGCTGAGGAGGTCAGCTAATGTCATAGAATGAGTGATGTGGGTTCGGAACTTTGGCTTCCCAAATCCTGCACCAAATCGATTTCTTGGTAACATATCCTCATTTTCTGGTTTCACTGCCAATAATCTATCAACCAACAGATGGCGTTCGTGTAATAGTACTAAATCACTGAATAATCCAACAGGTACCATCTCTCATGTTAGATACCATAAGTGATGTCTTAGCGCAGTTAGGGAACTGCTGTCTATGTTATGGTTCACTGCCTCATATTGATGGAGTTTTTCTATAAACGCAAGCCATTCCAAGGAGCATCAACAGCTGTGGCAGAAGCCATTCCAAGGGGCATCAACAGCTGTGGCACAAGTCATTCCAAGGAGCATCAATAGCTGTGGCACAAGTATTACAAGGAGCATCAACAGCTGTGGCACAAGTCATTCTAAGGAGCATCAACAGCTTAGGCACAAGTATTCCAAGGAGCAGCAACAGCTGTGGTACAAGTCATTCCAAGGAGCATCAACAGCTGTGGCACAAGTATTCCATGGAGCATCAATAGTTGTGGCACAAGCCATTCCAAGGAGCATCAACAGCTGTGGCATAAGTATTCCAAGGCGCATCAACAGCGGTGACACAAGTCATTCCAAAGAGCATCAACAGCTATGGCACAAGTATTCTAAGGAGCATCAACAGCTGTGGCACAAGTATTCCAAGGAGCATCAACAGCTGTGCCACAAGTCATTCCAAGGAGCATCAACAGGTGTGGCACAAGTCATTCCAAGGAGCATCAACAGCTGTGGCACAAGTCATTCCAAGGAACATCAACAGCTGTGGCACAAGTCATTCCAAGGAGCATCAACAGCTGTGGCACAAGTATTGCACCATGGACTGTATATCAAATAAACAAATGTAACAAATTCACACAACTTCACACTTTGTTGTTAGGTAGTAATGGTTCCAGTTGGCAATGAATTGATCTGTTTCAATAGAACAATTTTTATGGAATAAAGAAGTTTGGCCATCCATCTGGCCTTGTGCATAGCACCGGAATGCCTGAATTCCTTGTAATCATCACATTGATACTGTGTAGATAATCATGCGTGATAGAGAGCATCACTTCTCAATTCCATTATGAGTGCTTCGGTTTCTAGAGGATATGAGTCTGAATCAAACATACTTAGTTTCTCCTTGCCACCACTGAGGAACTTCCAAAATGTTTTCTGAATCTACTGAATAAAGTTACTTCTGGTGATTTGGAAATTCTATTTTTAGGTCACTGTAAATTTGTGTCAGGATCACCTCACCGATATGGTGTCTGCGCCTGACCAAAGTAATGCTCGTCTTATTGCCTGTTGGAGACTGACACATGCAGCGGTCACATGACCCGTGTTAGAGGCACTTGTATCAAATACAATATTCACAAGCGAGCCTACACACCTCCCCGAATGCAATAATTCCATGCTTTTCTCTGTGATTATCTTTACAAACCACCAATATAGTGCCTGGCTGATATGCTGGTACACCGAGGAGTTTAATCTCAGTCACATCACCGACAAACCACAGTCAGTCACTCTTCAGCAACATTCTTATCTGATAATGTACCCAGTAGTTTCGAATGAAGTGAAGCATATTTTGGAGGCATCCACAGTTCTCTAACCGAAGTAGCAATCTTCTCTCCAACCCATCGTCTTGACCTATCTACAGTGGAATATGAAACTGGGATCTTGTTCACCACCAGACTCCTGACTGATAGCCCCGGGTGTATGCTGCCTGTTCAGCTGGTGACAACTTCATTCTAGTAGCTAATGACACTAGCTTTGGAAATTTTTGAATGTCATGGGGGATGAAGGCAGCCGTTCCAGGACGAATGACTCGATGTGTTTTTCCCTGTTTTGGAGGAACTAGTTCAGCACAATTATTCGTTTCATCTTCACTACTGTCGGCGAGTTGAGCAGTTCCACTTGTTGATGCTCTTTCTTGCTCAGGCTTCTCCCAAAATCTGGCTTGCTTGAGTTCTCGCCATTGCTTGCGTTTTACCTGTGGCTTGCTTGAGTTCTCGCGATTGGTTGCGTTTTACCTGTGATGCAAGAAGCTGGTCATGGACACCAAAAGACGCAACTCTTTCTATTTTCATTAACTAAAGAAATTTAATATTTTCTTGGTTTTTCATAACTTTCTCCACAACTTTAGCCCACAGAGGAAAAGTCTTATTTAGGTCAATTTGAACAGCTTTCAACTTAAGTTAATACTGCGGGAGACAATTGGAATTTCTTGATTTCTAGAATTCTTTTGAAAGAGTTCCACGATTTTCTCACTGCCACTTTTCTCTTTACCCATTAGAATGTATCCTTTGAAATAAAATGAAATTATATTCTGCATAACAATTTTTGAATTGTCACTGTTTGTTCTGCTTGGTGCTGTACCTTGCGCAGATCCTTCACGCTGATGAAACATATAACATCTTAGGACCTGTTCATTAGTCGGTAACCTGGAACCTGTAATTTTAGCATCCTCCGTCGTGATCCCAGCACCAAGACCAAATATAGTAACAATTTGCCGAGTATTATGTGATGTTTTAGGAAACTTTGCATCAGTCTTAGGCATCTTGCACCGTCAGAGCAGAAGTCATGGGAAAGTGAAGTCTGGATTCATACCAAGCCAAGGATGGATGGTCAACAAGTGAACTATTATCGGCGATATATAGGCTATTATGATATAAGGGTCATATACATGTGTTGTATATTCTAGAGCTAGATTATATAAGGTGTTAGCAAATACATATGCCTTAGTTTCTGTTTTGAAAGCATATTAACTTATTTATGATCTGTAC
Source organism: Chaetoderma sp. LZ-2023a (assembly GCA_034401795.1). NCBI lineage: Eukaryota > Metazoa > Mollusca > Caudofoveata > Chaetodermatida > Chaetodermatidae > Chaetoderma > Chaetoderma sp. LZ-2023a. The sequence continues at coordinate 22,272,676 of CM067370.1, read as the reverse complement.
AGTGGTCACTGTGTTAATCGGATAGACTAGAAGTATTGTTTGAGACTTACGCTCTGACAGTGTCTTCCTCATACAAAATCGCACGAACAATGGGCTCCTTTGGCTCTATTTCTGTGAATACCGGATCTCGCTTTGGTGGAAATGCTTCATAAATATCCAACCACATCGGTCGATCTTCATATTTTACGGCACCAGATCTTAACAGGCCCGACACTCTGCCAAGATATAAAAAGATATAAATGATACACATAGATATCTAAAACACTAGATCTCAGGAAACCAGTCAATAATAGACTAGATCTCAATAAGTCAGTGATTCTGTCAATATATACAAGACACACATAGAACAAGACTGATAGATTATCGGTAGTTGTCGGTGAAGCAAGAAAAGTAGGTCACACTGACCTACTTTTGCTATACTTACATACCTTAAGCATACACTGCATGCCGCATGCATACACCAAGTTTTATTGCTGTATAAAACATCCCGGAATACACTGAGGGACATGACGGGACTGACTGGGGGACATGACGGGACTGACTGGGGGACAAGACGGGACTGACTGGGGGACAAGACGGGACTGACTGGGGGACAAGACGGGACTGCCTGGGGACAAGATGGGACTGACTGGGGACAAGACGGGACTGACTGGGGGACATGATAGCTGACTGGAGGACATGATGGGACTGACTGGGGGACATGACGGGACTGACTGGAGGACATGATGGGACTGAGTAGGGGACATGATGGGACTGACTGAGGGACATGACGGGACTGACTAGGGGACATGACAGGACTGACTGGGGGACATAACAGGACTGACTGAGGGACATGATGGGACTGACTGAGGGACATGACGGGACTGATTGGGGTGCATGACGGGACTGACTGAGGGACATGACGGGACTGACTGAAGGACATGACGGGACTGACTGAAGGACATGACGGGACTGACTGAGGGACAAGACAGGACTGACTGGAGGGCATGACGGGACTGACTGGGGGACATGATGGGACTGACTGGAGGACATGACGGGACTGACAGGGGGACATGACGGGATAGACCGGAGGACATGATGAGACTGACTTGATGTGACAGGACTGACTTGGGGACATGACGGGACTGACTGAGGGACAAGACAGGACTGACTGGAGGGCATGACGGGACTGACTGGGGGACATGACGGGACTGACTGGAGGACATGACGGGACTGACAGGGAGACATGATGGGATTGACTTGATGTGACGGGACCGACTGGGGGACATGACGGGACTGACTGGGGGACATGTCGGGACTAACTGGGGGACATAACAGGACTGACTGGGGGACATGAGGGGACTGCCGTGATGTGACATGACGGAAGTGACTGGGGGATATAACGGGACTGACTAGGGGACATAATGGGACTGACTGGGGGACATGACGGGACTGCCGTGATGTGACATGACGGAACTGAATGGGGACAAGATGGGACTGACTAGAGGACATGATGGGACTGACTGGGGATATGACGGGACTGACAGGGGGACATGATGGGACTGACTGGGGGACATGACGGGACTGACTGGGGGACATGAGGGGACTGACGTGATGTGACATGACGGGACTGACTGGGGATATGACGGGACTGACTGGAGGACATGACGGGACTGACTGGGGGACATGACGGGACTGACAGGGGGACATGACGGGACTGACTGGGGGATATGACGGGACTGACTGGGGGACATAACGGGACTGATTGGGGGACATGACGGGACTGACAGGGGGACAAGACAGGACTGACTGGGGGACATGATGGCTGACTGGAGGACATGATGGGACTGACTGGGGGACATGACGGGACTGACTGGAGGACATGATGGGACATGACGGGACTGACTAGGGGACATGATGGGTCTGACTGAGGGACATGACGGGACTGACTGGGGGTACATAACAGGACTGAATGAGGGACATGATGGGACTGACTGAGGGACATGACGGGACTGATTCGGGGACATGACGGGACTGACTGAGGGACACGACGGGACTGACTAGAGGACATGATGGGACTGACTGGGGACATGACGGGACTGACAGGGGGATATGATGGGACTGACTGGGGGACATGACGGGATTGACTGGGGGACATCACAGGACTGACTGGGGGACATGAGGGGACTGCCGTGATGTGACATGACGGGACTGACTGGGGGGTATGACGGGACTGACTGGAGGACATGGCGGGACTGACTGGGGGACATGACAGGACTGACAGGGGGACATGACAGGACTGACTGGGGGGTATGATGGGACTGACTGGAGGACATAACGGGACTGACTGGGGGACATGACGGGACTGACAGGGGGACATGACGGGACTGACTGAAGGACATGGCAGGACTGACTGAGGGACATGATGGTACTGACTGAGGGACATGATGGGACTGATTGGGGGACATGACGGGACTGACTGAGGGACATGACGGGACTGACCGAAGGACATGACGGGACTGACTGAGGGACAAGACAAGACTGACTGGAGGGCATGACGGGACTGACTGGAGGACATGACGGGACTGACAGGGGGACATGACGGGACCGACCGGAGGACATGATGGGACTGACTTGATGTGACAGGACTGACTGGGGGACATGACGGGACTGACTGAGGGACAAGACAGGACTGACTGAAGGGCATGACGGGACTGACTGGGGGACATGACGGGACTGACTGGAGGACATGATGGGATTGACTTGATGTGACAGGACTGACTGGGGGACATGATGGGACTGACTGGGAGACATAACAGGACTGACTGTGGGACATGAGGGGACTGCCGTGATGTGACATGACGGGACTGACTGGGGGATATGACGGGACTGACTGGGGGACATAACGGGACTGACTGGGGGACATGACGTGACATGACGGAACTGAATGGGGACAAGATGGCACTGACTAGAGGACATGATGGGACTGACTGGGGACATGACGGGAGTGACAGGGGGACATGATGGGACTGACTTGGGGACATGATGGGACTGACTGAGGGACATCACAGGACTGACTGGGGGACATGAGGGGACTGCCGTGATGTGACATGACGGGACTGACTGGGGGATATGACGGGACTGACTGGGGGACATAACGGGACTGACTGGGGGACTGACGTGATGTGACATGACGGAACTGAATGGGGACAAGACGGCACTCACTAGAGGACATGATGTGACATGACGGGACTGACAGGGGGACATGATGGGACTGACTTGCGGACATGACGGGACTGACTGGGGGACATCACAGGACTGACTGGGGGACATGAGGGGACTGCCGTGATGTGACATGACGGGACTGACTGGGGGGTATGACGGGACTGACTGGGGGACATGACAGGACTGACAGGGGGACATGACGGGGCTGACTGGGGGATATGACGGGACTGACTGGGGGACATACCGGGACTGACTGGGGGACATGACGGGACTGCCGTGATGTGACATGACGGAACTGAATGGGGACAAGACGGCTGACTGGAGGACATGGCGGGACTGACTGGGGGACATGATGGGACTGACTGGAGGACATGACAGGACTGACTGGGGACATGACGGGAATGACTGGAGGACATGACGGGACTGACTGGAGGACATGATGGGATTGACTGGAGGGCATGAGGGGACTGACTGGGGGACATGACGGGACTGATTGGGGGGACATGATGGGACTGACTGGGGGACATGACGGGACTGACTGGGGGACACAGCACTGACTGGGGGACATGATGGGACCGACTGATGGGACTGACTGCCAGTGACTGAGGGACATAACAGGACTGACTGGGGGACATGATGGGACTGGCTGGAGGACATGAAGGGACTGATTGGGGGGGGGGACATGACAGGACTGAGGGCCATGACGGGACTGACTGGGGGACATGATGGGACCGGCTGAAGGACATGACGGGACTGGCTGAGGGACATGATGGGACAGACTGGGGGACACAGGACTGACTGGAGGACATATGGGACTGACTGGGAGACATGGCGGGACTGACTGAGGGACATGATGGGACTGACTGGAGGACATGACGGGACTGACTGAGGGACATGACAGTTTATTGAGCTGCTACCTATATCGCTCACCTGGAACATTGGCATTTCACGTAGAAAGGTTATGTACTACATTTAGAACCCTACAAATTTTTGTCATAAATTCAACAGTTTTGGTCAGAAGCAGAATTAAAAAAATTTTAAAGTACTAATTGCGATCGGGCATTTTAGGATCAATATTTTAAATGATTTCCTGAACATATTGGGAGATTAAAGATGACCACGGAAAAATAGAAAAAATTCTAAATAGAAGTTCAGGAGCCTACCAACATAGGATTCCAGCAAAATTTGATTAAAATCTGCCAAGCAGTTTAGGAGATATGTTTTAAAAAGATGTTGAAGCTTACCACAATAAGATAATTCCGCCCAAGTTTCGTAGAAATCGGGCCACTGATTATAGTTCCGGAAAATCCCATGTGGCCACCAAAGAGAAAATATTGACCAAGCAAATTTCTGAATAGGTATACTAGATTCTATCACCAGAGGATTGTTCCAGTCGAATTTGATCAAAATCCACCCAGCAGTTTAGTAGATATGCTTTAAAGGATTTCTGGAACATTTTGTGATAATCCCAGATAGACACCAGAAAAACGGATCAATAAAAATTCTAAATAAGATGTTCTGGAGCATACCAACATAGGATCCTTCCAGCCAAATTTGATTAAAATCCATCAATCCGTTTAGGAGTCATGGTGATTCCCACACAATTTTCGGAATATCTAAGATGGCCACCAAAAAACCAACCAATCAACTACCACCCTAAGATCCTTCCAGCGAAATTTGGATTAAAAATTGTCAAGCGGTTTGGAAGATGCGTTTTAAAGAATTTCCAGATAGTTTTCTGAAAATCCAAGGTCGCCAAAAAAATTGACCTATCAAAATTCTGGCTTGATATATTGAAGGCTACGGCAATAAGATCGTTCCACCCAAGTTTCATTGACATAGAGCCATAGATTAATGACGGGTGGGTTCCAGAAAATCCAAGATGACCAACAAAAAGATGGACTAATCAAATTCTGGATAGAAGTTCTAGAGCCTACCACAATTGGATCCTTCCAGACTATTTGGCTAAAATCAGTCCAGTGGTTCTCGAGAAGACATTTTAATTTTCCTATTGTTTTACTATGGCAGCTTTTGGCGTGGAAAAAATCCAAGATCGTCGCCAAACCTTTCATTTCATTTATCCGACAATTTCGAAAGTGGCAAATTTGAAATCAGCATACCCGAAAGCCAATTTTGGCTTCGGAATTCATCAAATAAAACAAGAGCTCTGCAAACAGTGAATAATATCCCATCATGATGACAAACTAACGAATGAGAGCTAACAATTATACCTGATGGAACTGAAGTGGAACGCGAACAGGTCCATGCTAGTCCAAGTGTTTTGATGGTCAGCAGGTTCTCCTCTTCAGGTTCAAGTCGAGTTACCGACAGGAATGTGATTCAAGACTGCTACAGAATTGGACAGCCATTTGTGGATCTTCATCCCAGCTTTTGATAACAATTCTGAGAGCTGTTTATATAGTTCGATGCCTTAATCATCGTCTGAGTTCATGCTATCATCCATGTAAGTTGATTTAAGAATAATTTCTAAGTTACAAACTAGTAAAAAATGGTTATGAGTTGATTGATGCTGTATACGATCTGACAATGTCTGATTAAATTCATTTCATATATTCATCTGTGGCTTTGCTTTTATATATATGCAGATCTCGCCACAAAAGCTTATAATATTGCCTGACTGCTGGAGCTATCTCAATCTGTAAGCACATCTCTGTGTCACAGACAAACGCAATGGACATTTCAGGTTTTAGCTAAGCTCCATCCACACTTCGCCGTGTTGGGATTGATCGATCCGTGAATACCCTACTATGAATTTCCAGAAAACGATACAGTTAAGCTGTTGAATATTTTGTAACTAATTTGACTGGACACTGTTCCTGCCTATATACGCCCAGTCAAATTAGTTTCAAAATATTCAACAGGATATCTATTAAACAGACATACAATTATACAATGACGCATAGTCCGTTTTCAACTATGCGTTCGTGACATACTTATCTACGTCATTCATGCTGTCATAATGACATCATTAATTGTGATGTCATTCTATACATCACATAGTTGATTATGATGTCATATGGTGGATGGATACAGTGGAAAGGCCTATTGAAATCTTGCGAAACCGAAGCAAGACATCCACAAGATCACATCACAATTTTGGACCTGGATTGATAACCGAAGCAAGACATCCACAAGATCACATCACAATTTTGGACCTGGATTGATAACCGAAGCAAGACATCCACAAGATCACATCACAATTTGGACCTGGATTGATAACCGAAGCAAGACATCCACAAGATCACATCACAATTTTGGACCTGGATTGATAACCGAAGCAAGACATCCACAAGATCACATCACAATTTTGGACCTGGATTGATAACTGAAGCAAGACATCCACAAGATCACATCACAATTTTGGACCTGGATTGATAACTGAAGCAAGACATCCACAAGATCAGATCACAATTTTGGACCTGGATTGATAACCGAAGCAAGACATCCACAAGATCACATCACAATTTTGGACCTGGATTGATAACCGAAGCAAGACATCCACAAGATCACATCACAATTTTGGACCTGGATTGATAACCGAAGCAAGACATCCACAAGATCACATCACAATTTTGGACCTGGATTGATAACCGAAGCAAGACATCCACAAGATCACATCACAATTTTGGACCTGGATTGATAACTGAAGCAAGACATCCACAAGATCACATCACAATTTTGGACCTGGATTGATAACTGAAGCAAGACATCCACAAGATCACATCACAATTTTGGACCTGGATTGATAACCGAAGCAAGACATCCACAAGATCACATCACAATTTTGGACCTGGATTGATAACGTTGTTTAGTGAAATGTTATTGCATTTGGCTGAGGCATCAAAGACAATACAAACCGTATTAGTTTCTTTTTGTCTGACCTATCAACAGCAGTGTGGTAGGTACCATATGACACTGATGGTCTTTCTTCTGCGCTAGGTACTTTACGAATGTACCCTTTCTCGACGTATTGAACAATAGTCTTCATGTAGGCATCAGCAACCATCCTCAGCATCCGCTTCTCGGTGTTCCCTAACCATTGTAGCCATTACATAAGCTGGCGGCAATTCAGGTGCATCAGCAACCCACAGTATTTCACCTAGTTATTTTCATGATTGCTTCACTTTCTCCAGCATGCCTGTGTCCTGTAACGTAACTATTTTGATATCAGATACGGTTTTGACATTGCTTCTACTCCCCAAAATGTCTGTAATGTCTCATTAATGCTGTGATCATCTACAAAATGTCTTGAGTAAGTTTGTTTGTATAGCTGAAACAATCTTTCCATCTGGAATACCATTACATGTCCATCCTAACGATGTCGATCTGGCAACTGGTCTTCCAGGCTGACCATGAATATCACGATATGAATAGTGTATAAGATGATCGATGACCATCATCTCTCGAGGCCACAGCAAGTGACCATTTTTTGTCTCAGAACTGGACACAACAGACTAAACCAACGCATGTACAGGCGGTTCCACCTTACGACATCGCCCGCTTGTCCTTGTGGAGAAGCAGAACAGACCACAGAGCACATACTTCAATGTTGCAGTACGTATCAGCTGCTGAGAGAAGAGATCTGGCCTTTGTCAACCTCTTTTCTTGAAAAGCTGTATGGGCCTGTGGAAGAACTGCAGAAAACCACAGATTTCATCTTGAGAACGGCTCTCCAAGTGTGATACCAGCGATCGAAAAGAAGAAGAAAGAAGAAGACGATATGAATAGTGTATAAGATGATCGATACCGATTATGTTTAATCCAATCTAAATCCTGGAAATTTCCAGTAACACGATTTGCAGTAAATTTGCTTACATGTATGTGTGTCAAGTATATATCCTAATCTGTCCATTAACACTCTCTAATTCTACTTGTATAGGCAATGTTTCAGTATAAGTAGAATACAGTGTTTCTCATGGCCTCTAAACATTGGAGGTCCCAGTAAACCCACTCCTAGAAGTCTAGGAGACCCAACCTGAAATCTTGGGGACCTAAACATGAAATTTGGGATTCCTATGCAGTTTTTCTCATCCATGCTAAAATTGGAGAGTATCACGGGTGCACAGCTATGAATTATGGGGTTCCCATGCTAGATTGTGTGGGTATGTTTGTGCAAAACCTATAAAACAATTTACTTTTAACAATCATACAAGATTTTCAGATCCCATGAGACCCTCTATCACAACTTTTGGCAGTCCCCAGCTACATTTTGGGGGGTTTATACCCTCAAAAAGACCCAAACCTGATATTAAGAATAGTAGCAGAGACATGACAGAAGCATCTGGTTGGTAGGGCAGCATCAACCTCACCTCCCACAACCCAAAGGAGAAAGCCGCTCGCAGCCATACTAAGGCTTCCCATCTACAATATGGTTTTCTAGTGCATCACACTGACACCAGCTGTTGTTCTCAACTGGGCCGGCACAACCCACCCAGGCTGGCCCCATCTAGCTTTATTGGGTCGGGTCAAAGTTCAGGCCGAGCTAAACTATAAAACTCCTGTGCTGACCACACTTGTCAGGGAGAATCTCAGCAAGATATCGGCCAGTAGAAGGCCTCTGCTCTCTTTCTGAATGATATCCTGTGGAGGTCAATAGTTAAACTATTGTCGACCGAGCACCTGTTCTTGGTTCCAAATCATTAATACAAAATTTGCGTAAATTTCAAAATGGTGGACATCTTTTGCTTGCCACAAATAAATGCTAGCAAATGTGCATGTTCAGTAAACCTACAGACTAATTACTGTTAGCCAGTTAAACTTGACCCTAGGCTAAGTTCGGATATGTTATCGAGCTACTCTAATTAAAGGTATCACATGGTTGGTTTACCGGCCTACGTTTGCGCACAACTTTACTCTCGTTTGAAGCAGGAATAATTGAGTAGAATTTGTACCACATGATACCGTTATCCGATTATACTCTCGGCATTCGGATACTCAATCGGGCTAATCAGAGTATTCTGACTGAGGTCTGAGGCTAAGATCGGATATGTTTAGAGGTCAGGCATGGGGCGAAAGCACCTTGGGCTTAGGGCCTGACTGGGCGTAAGCCCCTTTTCAAAGGGCTTGCAAATGTGCTTAAGCTATTTAATCCAAAAAGGGCTTTGGGCGTGTGCTTGTGCTTAAGCACATTAAAAATACCATGTGCTTTCAAGCCCTAAATAAAGCCCTATTTCACGCCCCTTTTAAAATTTCACTTTGAATCAATTATAGTTATCAGATCATTGTTCTTTGCCATTCTACACATATATGCTGTTGCTACATATTACAGATAAACTTTTGCTGCTTATTTTGAAATAAATTTGACTGAAAGTAAGGCAACAATATTTTAGACAAATCATTAGATAACACTTAGTACCTTTCAAAGCCTACCTAAAAACAATTTTTGGTTGAATTCAGAATGAAATGGCCTAATTACATGTTGTCATTATTTTAAGAGAATGGTCACAAAACCTGTTCAATATTTGGAAACTAATTTGACTAGATTAAGCTGTTGCTGCCGTAACAAAATTATTAACAAAATGCTCAGCATGATATTTGTACATCATATATATATATATATATATATATATATATATATATATATATATATATATATATATATATATATATATATATAATATATAAAATTTGTTTTATTTGGCCTGTCATGCCTGTAGAGCTGCAAAACATTAACCAATTTTACCCCATATCCACTTTTAATACTTAAATATTTGTTATACGTTATACATGTATATCTCAAAAAGCTGGTTAGAAGGGAGACAAATACTGCCATCATATCACATGCGCATGAGAATGTGGCAATGGTAGTGGTGGGATCTGGGTGGGTTAGATGGGGGTGGGAGTATACTATTCTGGCAATTACCGTTCCTTATGAACTAGGACATTGGAGGATTTTCTGGCAAAAGACTGAATTTATCGGGCAGATCCTTCTGATCAGATGTAACGGTTACCCCAAATTAGTAGCTTATAGATCATATCACACATTATGTTACTCTAACTTTTCTGACAATTTATTACATATAGTGAGCGCTGCACTCAGTGGCGCCGGAAGCACAGGGGAAACTTCCAGGCTGTCATATAGGCAGGAACAGCAAGAGTGGGTGGGTTTGTTGGAGGTGGGTTAGACTGTGACCTATGCACGATTCTAAACAATTTATACAACTTTTAATTACGCAATGTTTTTAATTTGCTACCGTTGGTATAAATGTGATACCAAAATCTTCATATCTAGCCCCCACCACTCCCGCCCACCCTTCTCGTGATGTGACGTGCCCAAATACAAGTGCGCTAAATTTCAATAAGCATATTTACTCAGCGGTTTGACCAGTAATAAATCACACACTTGACATGCTTAATGTCTACTACTACTACCTCCACCACCACTACTACTACTACTACTACTACTACTACTACTACTACTACTACTACTACCACTATTACTACTACCACTACTAGTATTACTACTACTACTACTACTACTACTAGTACTACCACTACTACTGCTACCACTACTACTACTACTACTACTACTACTAGTACTACTACTAGTACTACTACTATTACTACTACTACTACTACTACTACTACTACTAGTACTACTAGTACTACTACCACTACTACTACTACTACTAGTACTACTACTAGTACTACTATTACTACTACTACTACTACTACTACTACTACTACTACTACTACTACTACTACTACTAGTACTACTATTACTACTACCAACGATCAGGACCTATATGTACGCTGTGCCACTATTACTTACACATAACATTATTTTATTTGCAAATTGGGCACACAATGTCTTCAATGGCTATCATTTCCTTTTTTAAATATGTGGCATCTACACATGTTTTATTCATCTTTATTTATATGCCTATATAGAAACAATTAAAAGCTATCATATCTGCCAGATGCAGTAATGAAGAGAGCGGTGGTCTATAGGTGGCCGGGCGGGATGCCACTTTCCCGTAGCATGTGGGCTGTAGAGGGGCCATGGCCCAATCTCATCTCTTTTTCAAAATCCAACTTAATCCTATTTTTAATAATGAACGTAATATTTCTTGCATTATGCCATCAATTAGATAGACCATAGGCTTAGGCTATAGCATACATGAATTAAATGTGCGGATTAGGATCCAAACAAAATTGTGATGTATCATTAAGTCCACTTAAGATGAAGATATCTAAATTTTAAAGCAAAGCAGGACATAAAGATGCTCTGGTGTCATTCAAAATACAGGCGTCTCAAAGCAGACAATTTAAAGTCAATTTTACATTTTTTCCGTGCGCCAACCCTTCATCTTTGATAGGTTGTGAATATAAAATGTACGGTTCATTTGCATCTCTTAAGGACGAGCTTTTAAGCGGTCTACAGAAATTTCTAAACAACGCTTTTCTGGTAGACAAATATTCCATGAATTCTTATCCTACCTTCAGTCAAACAGCTTATCATCCAGCAATGCAACGTTTAGATAAAATATATAATTGTTCAGAGAAAACAATGTTTCAATCCTCGTTTAAAATGTAGTCTCTAGATTTCAAATGGAAACACCCCTCCCCCAACTGATGCCCAGGCGGATTTATTCAGATCACTATCCCCATCTGAGCATCCCCACCCACCACCCAGGCAATCCACCCCACCCCCAACCCCACGATAAGCCCTATGCGTTAGTTCTATAATTCTTGTTTCCAAAAATATTATTTTCAGGCATTCACGCTGAACCACCGCCGGATTTCTAAGTGACAAACTTCGGGGTATAACTTGAATTCTGACACAACTTTCTTAGTGTAAGCGTTATCTTATGACTTGTATATTATATATTGATATATCAGCTAGCCACAGATACCAAATTTAATAAATATAAATATTATACTGCACTTATGCAGTTATGGATTAAACTAAAAACATGCGATTTCTACCACGTGAAATGTAAACAAAGGCGCTCACTCTATGACTCGCCTGCATCCGATGACATCATAAGGCTGCAGACGGGTTTTGCAAATTTGATAACGTCATTCAATCTTAATACAAAGGGCTTGTGCTTGTGATTAAGCCCTTTGAAAAAAGGGAGAGCTTCTGCTTAAGCCCTTTTTAAATGAAAGGGCTTGTGCTTGTGCTTATATATATATATATGTCGGGGGACATGTACTAGTGCGATGGATGGACGAAAATTCAAAGGCCTATGGTACGAGAGTATAATCAGATAACTGTATCAGTACAAATTCTACTTGATTACTCATGCTACAAGAGAGTAAAGGTGTGCACATGAGTAGACAGGTAAACCAATCATGTGATACCGTATCCGAACTTAGACATAGGTTAGGTTCGACTCGCTTTCCCATAGTCAGTTTCATGGTTTACTGATCATGCACAGTTGCTATACCCAGTCGAACTCGATCGTAGTCGACTATAGTTCGTTGGTACCCGGTTCCCTATTGAATTACTATTGCAGAAAATTTGGAGCCGGGTAGCAGTCTCCATTAACCCTTTCTATTGTCTGTTTTAATGAGCTATGAAAATTGGTTCATTTTGTCCGCTAAGACGTCAAAAAGCGTCCATATGACATAAAGTGGGAATGAATAGGGGCTTGAGAACATTGGCATACAGTGGGAAAGCATAATTTCATCAAACCTGTTATTTAATGAAATATTTACTTTTATATGCATTTATTCATGCCAGGCGTGATAACAATGTAGTCAGGGAAATTTAAGACCAAAAGATTGGTAATAAATCCTGACGCTTGGATGCGTTGTGAATCCAGAAGTCTGAATCGGACTAATCATCTGAACTGAGGTCAGGTGCTCGGTTGACTATAGTTGACTAGATAGTTAAATATTTGAAGTTCGACTGGTACTCTAGTTAGCTATAGCTAACTATGGTTAGGAGTCTAACTTGACCATGGGTCCTACGAACGAGTTGGTACTGGGACGAGATGAGCAGAAATTCACGGAAACACAAAACAGATATGAATTTCCCGCATAAGGTTTGTAAGACAAATTTCACCTCCTGTATATGGATCCAAATTTTTCCAAACGACTTCCTGCCATTGATGACAATATTTTCTTTCAACTTAGTAAATGTGTACTCTTACATAACTCTTTACATGTGCCTTTGGCGAGTTGAAAATGACCGGAAACCAGCTCCAAATGTCAAAATTGTTTCTTCAGTGGAAAAATACGGAAATCCCCATTAATTTTCATATCATCCGGTGAGCATTTCAGTAGCGCAATCAATGCAACATATCCTGACAACTATATATGAATTTAGATTTGGATTTTTCTATCAAATTCGTATCTAGTTATTTAAACTACATTTGTATTTTCGTGGTAAATGTATATTTTCGTGCTAAATGTATATATTTTCGTGGTCATCATCATCGTCATATCCACAGACCATAAGCATATGGCTTATTGTTCTGAATGTATGTAGATTCTAGCCATAGTTATGGATTATTTCCCTATAGTGATTGTCTACTTTTATTTTAAATATTTCAATACTTAAATGGATAACGGTATAGTACCAGACAAGTGGAAGACAGCCAACATCACAGCAATTTACAAAAAGGGGGCTGAATCTGACCCTGGAAATTACAGACCAGTAAGCCTGTGACAAGTGTATTGTGTAAGCTAATGGAAAAGCTAGTACGGTCAGAAATAATAGAACATGAAGAGAAACAAATTCTTCAGCAAAAGACAATTTGATTTTATGGAAGGAAGATCAACAGCACTGCAACTAGTAAAGGTACCGGATGAATGGACAAAAGTGGTGGACAAAGGGGGGCAAATAGATGCCATATATATGGACTTTATGAAGGCGTTCAATACCGTCCCACATAGGCGACTCATCAGCAAGCTGAGAATATATAGTCTAAGTGAACGAATAATACTAATAACTATGGGTACAGGACTTTCTTTCAAACAGAAAGCAATGCGTCGTGGTCAACGGACATGTTTCAGAAAATCACCCAGTAACAAGTGGAATCCCACAAGGCAGTGTGTTAGGGCCTATCCTGTTTGTAATATACATTAATGCTCTTCCTGAGGCTGTAAGATCTACATGTTATCTCTTCGCAGATGACACAAAAATCTACAAGCAAATCAAATGCAAGAAAGATGAAATTGAGTTGCAAGAGGATCTGGACTCCCTTCAGGTGTGGTCAAACACATGGCTATTGAGATTCCACCCAAACAAATGCAAACTACTAACGGTAGAGAGCAATGGAGGAAAGCACCCAGATGAGAAGAGCTACCACCTCTACAAGCAAGATGGGACACTAGTAAATCTTGAGAACACACAACAGGAAAAGGACATTGGGGTCACAGTAGACATGAACTTAACCTTCTCAAGCCACATTCAAGCCCAAGTTAACAAGGCGAACAGCTAATTAGAAGAACATTCACTTACTTAGATGAGGAAATTTTTAAGCAGCTGTTCCAGGCCCTGATGAGACCTCACCTAGAGTATGCGGTATGTGTGTGGAGCCCTCATCTGAAAAAGGATGTAGCCCTAATAGAAAATGTACCACGACGAGCATCCAAACAAGTTCCAGCATTAAGCAATATGAGCTAAATAGATAGGCTGAAGAGACTGAAAATGCCCACAATGCAGTACAGAAGGATGAGAGGAGACATTATAGAGGTCTCACCCATGAGATATATGATCCTGAAGCTTCTGAGGAGCTGCTGATCTTGGCAGAGAATAGAGGCACAAGAGGCCATAGCTTGAGACTGTCCAAACGGCAAACACCATATTAAAACGGACATTAGGAAATATATGTTTACAAATAGAGTGGTAGATATTTGGAATAGCTTGCCTGGCGTCATAGTAAATTGTAAATCTGTCTTCACCTTTGAAGTGGCCTTAGATAAATTTTGGGAGCAACAAGCCATTAAATTTGATTTCACAGACGAATATCGGATGCCGGGAAGTCAGGAATGTAGAACATTTTTAATGGAAGAAGATGCGAACATAGAGGCTGAACACAACCTGAGTCCTCAAAAATATCCTAAGAAGTCCTAAGAAGAGTATGGGGTCATTCCCATATAAGAAGGACCAAAATTTTTGAAATCCGTCAAGTCATAGTTTCGGATTTCCTTCAAACTTTGTCAGAGTAAGCATATGTATGTATTAACAGGAAATTCCAAGTATTATGGTGAAAGGTCAAATACTTTTTGAAAACTGGCCTATCCAATACCCCCTGCCTAAAATTGACAAAAATTTGTAACAAAATTTCTATGTTTGAGGCTTCATATCTCACCGACTACAGTGCTCACAATACTAGGTCTTTTTATTTTAACAGTCTGGTCACCATAGTTCGAGAAAATCACAAGCATTTTGTGCTGACCTGTTTTAGGCATGTATTAGGGATCGTCAAAAATGCAAAAAAATGTGATTTTTCATATTTTAATCCAAATTTGGTGATGCCGTAAAATGTATTTGTATTTGGTTTACACAAATGATTTCTATCCTGTTAACTAGAGCTACTGCTACTTTAGTGATATTTATTACCTAATGGCAAGATATGCTCCGCAAAAATTTTGTGGGAGCCATACCCCCACCCCTGTTCGCCAAAATGGGGTGACTTCATAACATCTTTTTTCAAAATAACCCCTTTCAATTTTTTAAATATTTTGGTGAATGTTATATATATGGTCAATGGTTACAGGGCCAAAAGGTTCACTCTTACATTTGTTTCCTTTTAGAGCTATGGCAAATACAAAATCTGATATTTTTTCAAAAACTTGTATGATATTCGATTTTGGGGGGTTAATAATTTTAAAAGTATACACTCTAGAAGTATGAAACAAGAGATGTAGCGCGTTTCCCTGCCTTATTAAAAGAAACAACCAGCATTTCCCTTTTACAAAATAGATAAACATGGATTTTAGAGATGTCAAAACCTTACTTTGTTAAAATTTGACATTTTTGTGGGTAAACTACAAGTCATTATTCAACAACATTTTCAATGGGAATAACATATTGCCTGGAGAATAGTTAAAAAACTATTTGACTATAAGTTGTTGCTGACTTAGCCATCAATAATTTTCAGTCAAATCATTTTCAAAATATACACCAGGTACAGAGTTTGTCCTGTAAGCTGGTCGAGCTGCATCAGCTCATCACTCAGTCTTGAGTTATCCAGTGTTAATAAAGACTGAGAGATTTCATATCTAGAGAAAATAACTCAACCTTCAGAGCTTTGTATATAATTAGGTCAATTGCTGTAATAGACATAGGTAGTGAGGTGATATTGATTAGTCACATGGTCTCAGTTTTTCTCAGAGATCTGCATGCAAGTATTGCTATCAACAAGAGTTCAGTCAAGCATTTTAAGTGATCAAGATTAGGCAGCATGACCAGTGAGTGTTTAATAATTACTGCTTTGAAACATTGACATTGTTGCTGATACACAACTGTTTAGATATTTACTTTAGAAATTTAATAATTCACTATACATTTTAATGATAAATTAGGCCTTTTAATTTGAAAAGTGTAAACTTTGACTAGGACACGTTGCACAATGGCTGAATTACCAGAGACATTTTGTTCAGTTGGACGTCTCACTAATGATAAATGTCATAAGTTTACGGATAAATGCTCTGTAAATGATGTTGTACAATTGACGGCTACAGATAAAACACTTGTTGCAATGAGAAGCGGCCAGAGTGAGGATAGTTTAGAAACAGTGTGCTGTTGCCACAAGAAACACTATCTGCATATATTCCCGATGATGAAGCAGAACACTTCATGTTGTGATCCCCTAAAAGTTCACAAAAAGCTTATTAAAAAGGGACTAGTTAATATAGATCAAGAAATTGTGGCATTAATACAGTCGAAAACTAGAGAGAGAAAACAACCTGGCCAAAAGATTTGCCATCATTGTTTGCAGAAAATTAATAACCTGACAGATTGTAGTGACAGTGAACCGGAATCAATGGCCATAGCAGATACTTTGTACAGTAATGCTGAATGCCTCAACTCTAGTTTCTCAGTAGTTGGAGTTTCTCCCCTAAAGAGTGTCCATTCAGAAAGGAAAGTATCATATGGTAAACGAAAAATCAAACAAATGGCAGAAGCAACAACAAGTCACGTGGCATCCCACCTAGGTTTTCCACCTAATAAATTAGTTGCTGACACTTCACAAACTGAATGTACATGTGATTCTAAGTTAGATGCGGACTACTTGGTATCGAACATGAATGAAAAACTGTCTGTGTCATCACGAAATCAAAAGATACAAGTATTGACTATTACACCTAAATCATGGTCGATAGATAAAACTGTTCAGGTTTTTCAGGCATGTGGTGTTACGCGTTATATGGTGAAACAAGCCAGACAACTTGCGCAGAATGATGGAATACTCGCTGATCGTGAAACCTTTAAAAGAAATAAGCTTGATCAGCATACACTAGATAGTGTTATTAACTACTACCAAGATGATACTGTATCTAGACTATTACCCGGGAAAAATGATTTTGTTACTATAAGAATTTGTGGTACCAAAGAACATAAGCAAAAACGGCTAATCCTGACAAATTTGAAGGAAGTACATGCTAATTTCAAAACAGAAACTGGACTTAAAATTGGTTTCTCTAAATTTGTTGAGTTAAGACCCAAATGGTGTGTAACTGTTTCTTCTAGCGGCAGCCACAATGTTTGTGTATGCGAAAAACACCAAAATGTAAAGTTTATGGTGGATGTTATCTCTGAAGACTATCATAACCTAATTGACAAATCTGTATGTGACAGTAGTTCTAGAAATTGCATGCTGCAACGATGTGAAAAGTGTCCAGGAACTGCATTTCTCAAAACTTACTTAGAGCAAGACCTTTACGAGCACACGGATGAGGATGACATCATTAAATTCAATGAATGGGTATCCACAGACCGAATTGAAATCATGCGCCGAGAAGTATCAGTTGAAGATTTTATTTCTATATAATGTCAACGGATCCAAGAATTAACACCACATTCCTTCATAGCGAAATCTCAAAGTGAATTCTTGAAAGCGTGCAAACATGATTTAGATGACACTACTCCCATTGTTGTTCTCGACTTTGCTGAAAATTACAGCATTATTGTGCAAGATTGTGTACAGGGATTTTATTGGAACAATTCTCAAGTCACGATACATCCTTTGGCATTTTATGTTAAGGCTTATGGAAAGTTGAATGAAGAAAATGTATGCTTCATCTCTGAGTGTCTGAAACACGAAACAAATACTGTGTACTGTTTTCAGGAGATTTTTACAAGATATTTGAAGGAAAAGTATCCCAATATTCATATAATTAAATACTTTAGTGATGGGTGTGCAGGACAATACAAGAACTTCAAAAACTTTATTAATGTCTGCCATCATTATTCAGATTTTGATATTAAGGCAGAATGGCATTTCTTTGCTACCAGCCATGGTAAAGGTGTTTGCGACGGTATCGGTGGCACAGTGAAGCGCTTAGCCGCAAGGGCTAGTCTGCAAACAGTGCTTATACGAAATGCTAGTGAATTGTATGAATTCAGCCAACAGAACATAAGCAAGATCAAGTTCTTCTTAGTTAGTAAAGATGAGATCCAGAGCCATCATACAATGTTGGAAGAGCGGTATCTCCTTGCCAAAACAGTGCAAGGAACCAGGTCATTCCATTCGTTTGTTCCAAATGACACTAACTCTATCACAGTAAAGCGAATTTCAACTGATGATGTTTCATACACTCGGTCATTTTCTAACACACAACCTGGTATGTCATCAGAGATTCAGAATTTAAATATCCCTATGGAACTGTCTTTGAGTGACTATGTTGGTGCATTGTATGACAAAAATTGGTGGTTTGGCATAGTGTTAGAAATTAGTCTAGAAAATGAGGACTGTTTCATTTCGTTTATGAAGCCGCATGGACCTGCTCGATCCTTTAGTTGGCCAAGGCGCACAGACCAGTGCTGGGTTCCTTTTTGTGACATTCTAAGTAAGGTGTCAACACCATTGACAGCAACTGGCCGGCAGTACACTTTTCCACAAACTGATATCGACTTTATAAATGGACTATTTAAATAATTTGGAGGAGCGGTATATGCTGGATCATGTACCGTATCATCAATTATTGCTGAGGTATGTAGTATTATGTACTATCTCTTAACACTTTTATATTATATCATGTGTATTAACCAATGCCTGTCTCAGTTTATTAAATAATTCCATGAAATGGGTGACATTTAGGCATACTTTAGTATGAGTGATTACACATATTGGCCCGGTCGCAGTGTGTCAAAATTGTCTATAAATGGCCATAGAAGTCCATGTAGCTGTACTAATATGACCATAATATACCATTCAATGTCGACCTATGATGAAAAAGTTTCTAAAATGCTAAAGTGGAGATATTTTAAACTTTTTAAAACAAATTAGATTGTCGCGAAAAATGTCAAATTTTAACAGAGTCAGGTCTTTGGGTCTAGAAAAACGATGTTTATATATTATATAACCAGGGAATGCTGATTGGTTCTTCTAATATAGCAGGAGAACTGGTTGTATCGCTTGTTTCATGCCTCTAGGCCCTATAATTTTAAAATTATTAACCCCCACAAATGGAATATCGTACAAGTTTTACAAAAATATCACATTTCTAATATGCCATAGCTCCAAAAGGGAACAAATGTAAGAGTGCAACTTTTAACCATGTAACTTTTGACCATATATCTACCATTCACCAAAATAAAATAAAAATTGAAAGGGGTTATTTTGACTTAATAGGCGATGAAGTTGGCCCTCTTTTGTGAACAGGGGTGGTGCATTGGGCCCCCAAAATTTTTTGATGAGCAAACCTTGCTGTTAGTCAGTAAATATTACTAAGCTAATATTAGCTCTAGTGAACTGGGTAGAAATCATTTAGTTACAGCAACTATAATATACATTTTACTGTATCACCAAATTTTGTTGAAACAGGAAAATTAGCTGTTTTTAACGTTTTTGGTGACCCCTAAAACACACCCAAAACAAGTCAACACATATTGCTTGTTATTTTCCTCAAGTATGCTGACCAGAGCATTAGAATGAAAAGATCTAGTATTGTAAACGGTATATTGGATGAGATATGATGTCTCAAACATTGGATTTGTACTTGAAACTTTTGTCAATTTTAGCATAGGGGTCTTTGAGAGGGCATTTTTCAAAAAGTATTTCACATATCAGTTAAAAAATTGTCATGCTCAACTAAAACATCCATATGCTCACACTGAGAAAGTTTGAAGGAAATCCGTGACTGAGTTGATGGGCATTGGTCCATCTTATACGGAATGACCCTATGTGCCCCCACAGTCTCAGCTGTTAGTGAGTTCCAGTATGGTACTACTCGGTTGGAAAAGAAACATTTACGAACATCCTTAATGCTACGCTGTGTGTATAACTTAAGTTTGTGTCCCCGAGTATTGGTAGAGGGTGTGAAGAAGGTATTTTTGTCAATGTTGTATTGATTGTGTATGATTTTATATTTTCACTTCAAGAGTATACTTACCTCCCTAATACTCTTTGATATTGCTAAATATCGGCTTTCACTCAATAAACACTCAGAATAAAAACAGTTAGGCGCCCCTACTGGGCAGGGAGTCAGAGTGCAGTCCGGCGGATGCCAGCCCCACCACCGCGCATGTGCAGACTAGCACTTCCTCTTTGCTAATTTATTGGCAGAGGGTCTACACATGTTTTTGTGCTAGAGCTTTTCTCAAGTGTTTTCAGTCTTTTTGAGTGTTAATAGAAGTTTATAACCCCTGATTAAGATGGCAGACAGGATTACTTCGCCAGAGGAGGGCCCAGGATCTATCCATCAGGTGACTTCTATTATAATTTAGCGAGTTTTTCCCGGTGTAATGTGTTTCCGGGACTCGCGTTTATCGTGATAAGTGCCTAGTATAGTTGTTTTATGTCAACATGGCGCTATATAATGCTAATCTCTCCTTGTGTTTATGTCCACAGGTATCTGTCTGGATATGTATGGGACATCACATCAACAGAGGGTTTGTTTCTCTCCACCAAGGTTCCATTACCTACTAATACTGTTAGGTTATCTAACCAAAAAGTATGTCCAGTGACTCGGAGGCCTCATAAGAAGGTCTTCTCACTTTGCGCTCTTGATCCAATTCCTTTCCCCTAGGGTGGAGAGAGTTAAGAGGTCATAGTCTTGGTGGAGTGTTCCAGTTCATCAGGTTGGATGGTTTGTCTATACAAAGAGTCAGGTATTCTAGTTAATGATATGAGGTGATAATAATTATGTAAACTAAAATTTGCCACTATTATCATTGTGTATCTGATGTTTGTATAGTCTGACTATCTATCCTTCATAGTTAGATGTTCTGGATATGAATACAATTCGTCCTTACACCTGGATGTTTGTTTCGGATCGATTTAATTCCTTTCTTGAAATTATGACGTCATAATCAGCCTTGCTCTTTATTAACAATTAAAGTTTTGCCCAACGCTGGTTTCTCATATGGATAGTAATCTTTATGATAATTTTTTCCTCTCTTATTTTTGGTTTTGAGTTTCTAACCGTAACTAAAATACTCATTGTCCTCGTCTTCTGTCCTGTTTCAGAGACCTGGTTGCCCGTCCTGTGGTCGCTTCTTGAAGGAGAAGTTTATTCCCCACCTGTGTTTTCAATGTAGCCCCTGTGGGCCATTACTTAATTGTGATGTGTGTAAGCAGTGGGGGGGGGGGGGTGAGCTAATGAAAGAGTTTTTGTGCTTACAGGCGAAGGACATGGTTGCGGAGGAGGAGAGGAAGATGAAATGAGAGGTTGTAGGTAAAAAGGCTAAGAGGAAGGCCTCGTCCTCAGTGGACATGGAGGCCTTCCGTAGTGAGATGTTGGGAGAGATGAAGAGGACAATAAATGATTTGGTACCAGAGTTGCTCCGTGGCATGCTTCCTGGAGCATATCCTTTGTTGTCCTCTTCATCTGCTTCGGAGCAGATAATCCCGCCTCTGAATCGAGTTTCCTTAGGCCGTTACCAGTTTTCGACGATTCAGAGGTGGCCCCATTAGAGGGGGCATTCCACAACATTGGCAGCAGGCTTGCCACGCCGATGGTCTGTGGACGGTTGTCGCTGGAACCTGCGGGCTGCTTATCAGTCCAGGGGTATCCGCACGCCGCTGGTGCCAGTACCTCCTATGGCACCTTTCCTGGCCAGTCCGGGTTAGTTCTCTTTGCTGACCCGGAGTCTAATCTTTCTGGCCAGGAAGAAGAGGATTATCTGCTGGGTTCCCCTTCTGATGCCGTGGCCATGGATCGTATCGTACCCGTGGACTAACAGAGGTACGGTGTACCTAAGCCTAGCGTGGATGACCGCGCGGCTTTAGGTGAGTATACGCGGCCAGGCTCCCGTTCTGACACGGGAGCCTAGTGTTCGAACGCGTTGCGTTCGGCCAATGCCGTGATGCGGAGGAGTGGGAGAGCGTCTATGGCTGTTGCAGGGAGTAGTGACAGCATCCGCATCACGCCAGCCGAGCCCGATCACAGTCCAGAGAGCCATCCAGGATGGTATCAACCTGGCTCTGGATTGTATGAGTCGGGCGGTGACCAGAAGTGTCCGGGCGAGGCGCACGTTTGCGTTAGATAACCTGTGCCCGTCCCAGGACCTGTACAATAGGCTTCTGCGTACGCCTATGGCAGGTCCTGGTCGCTTTGGAGGTGAGGGATGTAGATGTAGGCACCTCCAGGAGACGGTCACTCTGGTCAACAACCAGAGGGCGCTGCGCGAACAGTTTGAGGTGCTCCGTAGGGAGCGCGTTCGTGCTGCACCCCCTGCGTACCATCCCCTGCAGGCTCGAGGTGGAGGTGGCCATGTCAGAGGCCAGCCACCAGCGCAGCGTCGGCCTCGGCCGCGTGCGATTCGGCCAGCAGTGAGGGGGTCGCAGGGTCCTCAGGTGCAGCCAGCCAGGCAGCCACCCGCGCACCGAGGTGTGCGCGGTGCTGGTCGTGGCGCGTGAGGATCTGGTCGTTGTAATTCAGTCGGGTATCATCCCGATTGAATGACAGGCCCACCATCGCGACTGTCTCTGGTGCCAATCTGGACTCCAATTCCGAGAGATCCAGATCAAAGGTTGTGTATAGAGGAGGAAATAAACTCCCTCATACAAAAAGGAGCAATTCAGCCGGCACAGAAGTGTCCGGGCTTCTATTCAACCGTGTTCTTAGTGACAAAATACACCGGAGGGTGGAGGCCAATTGTCAACCTCAAGCCTTTGAACAAGTTCATATAGACACCCAGTTTCAAGATGGAGACTGTGAAGTCGGTGTTGGCGGGGTTGAAGAGGGGAATGTGGACAGCTTCAATAGATTTGAAGGATGCTTATTTCCACATCCCCATAGCGAGGAGTTTCCGTCGCTTCCTGAGATTTGCATTCCAGGGCAGACAGTGGGAATTCAGGGTGTTACCCTTCGGAATTTCCACCGCTCCTCGGGTTTTCACCAGTGTGGTTCTTGCGATCACAGCATACCTCCGCAGGAGAAGCATAGCAGTCCACACGTACATAGACGACTGGCTGTTAAAAGCACACACCCAGGAATGTGTATCGGCCAATCTGGAGATAGTTTTGAAGACTCTCACAGACTTAGGCTGGATAATCAATTTCCAAAAATCAGAGCTGACTCCATCCCAGAAGTTTGTTTACCTGGGGATGTTCTTCGATCTAGAGACAGGATATGTTTATCCTACTCAGGAGAGGGTTCAGATACTCATCTCAGTAATACAGTCAGTGTGCAACAGTCGTCATGTCCTGGCACAGGTTTACTTGAGAATGCTGGGGTTGATGGTTTCTCTGGAACCAGTCATTCCTCAGGCGGCCTTACGCAGGCGGCCGATCCAGTTATTTCTCATGACGCAATGGACCCAGAGTACAGGTTCACTGGACTCGAACGTGTCAGTGTTGGAGCCTATAATTCACCACCTGCAATGGTGGTTGAAGACAGAGAATCTCTTGGTGGGGGGTATGCTAACCCCTCCTCACCCTCAAGTCACTGTATATACAGATGCCTCGATGGAGGGGTGTGGAGCTTGCCTGGAAGAATCCACGATATCAGGGCTTTGGAATCTGGAACAGTCAAAGGAACATATCAATCTACTGGAGTTAAGAGCAGTAGTCCTGGGCCTGGAACATTTCTTACAGAAAGGTCAGGGCAAGATTGTTCTTATTCGATCAGACAACTCAACAGTAGTGACTTACATAAACCGCCAGGGCGGAACGAAGTCGCCCAGTCTCTGTATGATGACATGGAGACTGCTTTGTTGGTGCCTGGATCACAGGATTACCTTGAAAGCAGTTCATATTCCGGGAAGGTTAAATCTGCTAGCAGACTCATTGAGCCGAAGGATGAGTGTTTTACCGACGGAATGGCAACTAAATCAATGTGTGGCGGATCGTCTGTTCGACCATTGAGGGAAACCCAACATCGATTTGTTCGCAACGAAGAAGAATGTGAAGATGACGATGTATGTCTCTCCGATTCCAGATCCAAGCGCTTTCGCAACAGATGCGTTAGCTATCAGCTGGGTGGGAATGTATGCATACGCATTCCCTCCAGCAATCCTGATTCCAAAAATTCTTCAGAAAATCAGACAGGAGGAGTGCCAAGTGCTTCTGATCGCCCCAAATTGGCCAAGCCGATCATGGTATACGGATCTGCTGGACCCTCTGGTCTGCAATCCGGTTCCTCTGCCTCTGATGGACGACATTATCTTCCAGGGCAAGGCCCTTCACAACAATCCGTCAATGTTCAGATTGACTGCATGGATGTTGTCAAGGAATCTAGAATTAAGGAGGGCTTTTCTGAGCAAGCAGCCATGTTTATGGCCAAAGCCAGGAGGGGGTCAACCTCCAGAGCATATAATTATAAAATCAACAGATTTGCAGAATGGTGCTCAAAAAGATGTATTGATCCAATGGATTCATCTATTCAGGTAGTAGCTGATTTCTTCTGTCACCTGTATGATGCCTATAGCCGCAAGCCTAACTCTATTGCTGGTTATAAATCAGCTTTGATGACAGTTATCCCTTGCTTGGCTAATAGAAGGACTTGGCAGGGTCTGGCGCAGGGTCAGGCGGGCCGAAAGTAAATTGATGAGCGTCCGTTTCGGCCCCTGGGGGCACTCCCTGTCTGCAACTAGAGTTTGGTGAGATGGCACCTCTGGCGTGGTTTGGACCTGCTATGCAAGGCTTCTTGCATAGTGTCCTTCCCACGCTGGTGTCGTCCCTGCTACTGGGAAAGTTGCAGGGCAGTCTCTTCCCGTGCTTGGTACGGACCCTGTCCCTGGACAGGGTTCTGGACTGGCCACCGAGGGAGCCATCTCTCCCTGGCAGTCCCGTCGGGCTCCAGCCTGATGGGTTCTGTCTCTCTGCGGCCACCTCCGGGTGGTCCAGTCCGTCAGGCATGGGAGCCGTCCACCAGGATGGCTCCAGTGCTTCCTCGTCTGGTGACGACTCTTCGGAGTCTGAAAACTAGGAGGCCGAGGAGGAGATTGCTGCGGCCTGAGATGCCACGGGTGGAGAGCATGGAGGTCGATTCCGTCCTGGACGCAACCACCCTTCATCTGTCTGGCTTTGTGCAAGCCAGGACAGCGGCTCCGCCCGTGGTTGAGGCCACTCCGGTACCGGGCTCCGGTCCCGTGCTGATTGGGTTGCCGCCAACCGACACGGTGACAGGTGTGGCTGGCCAGGCGTGGTATACACCTATCTCGCCTGGTCCAGCGGTCAGGCATGGGGTGCTGTTGGCGGCCGTGCTTGGCCACGGTGCCTCAACCGTTACGGGTCCGCGCGGTTTTCTCTGCGGGCCTACTCCACGGACTGGTGATTTCCATGGGGTGGCGGTGGAACCCTACGGTACCGGAGTTCCTTGCATATCAGCAATGGCTCCTAGCCGGGAGGCTGTTGCTGGTAGGCCCGTGAGCACGTCAACGGGTGACATGTTCACGGGAGTGTCCTCTTCGGAGACAGACTGGTCGGAGGCTCTGGCTTGACTAGCCAGGGTGGACCCATCTGGTTTCGACCATGTCCGAAGAGGATGCACCCCATCCATCGATGGTATCGATTGGGACGGGGATCTTGCCCACAGCCCGGATCCAGTCTATTGGACTGGATCCAAGGTTTATGGAGTTGTTGGATGCTATTTATAGCAAGCAGCTTCTGACCAAGGGCCAGCTCCCTGCGGCCTCCAGGGAGGTGCGGGTGAGGTGTCGTATTCCCCTCGTGTTGTACCAGTGGTCACTGAGGATGACCACTGGGTACTGGGTGTCCAGAGTGCTGGAGCGGATGGCCGCGCCTGGGCGCTGGTGGACAAGTCCCAGGTGCACCATGATGAAGTCCTGTCCCTGTGCAATGAGGGTGTGAGGGCAGCAATGAGTGCTGTCGGTCACTCTTATCACCTTCTTCAGTCAGTGTGGGCTAAAGCAGGGGCAGGCCACCCTGTGCCACCTGTGGCGCTATCGTGCGTGAATGACGGCCTGGTGCTGCCTATGGACGCATTGGCAAGGGTGCAGGCGCGAGTGACAAAGTCTAGGAAGCAGATGATCCTTGACCATATGCGTCCGCCTACGGCTGTTAGGGAGCGTCTTCTTGGGATGCCCCTTACAGGCCCTAGCATCTTTGGTGGCCAAGCGTGGGCCATCTTAGAAGACACTGCCAGCATCTCGCAGAATCGTTTAGCGGTGAATCTGCAGCTGGAACTAGTGCAACAGGCGCTAGGGGCTGTAGCCAAGCCGCTAACCGGGCAACCTTCTAATAAGCAGAAACATAAAACCAAGGCGAAAGCCAAGCCTAGTGCTGCTTCTGCTTCTACTGGGTCTTCTCAGCCGCCTCCGGCGAAGAAGGCCAAGAAGGTTGTAGTGGCTCCTACCCACCCCAATGTTGCCACTGACCGCCGAGAGGCGGGACGAGCAAGGGGAAGGGTAAGTCCTCAAAGGGCGGTAAGAAGGGAGCGGATCGTACCTGAGGGTGCGAGGGCTCCCTTCGTATCTGCCTGGACCGCACCTGTGCAACAGGAACAGTGGTGCCAGTTACACCGGTCAAGCCAAGACCAAAATGGTTCTCTCTCTCTCGTCAAGAGAGGGGAGGGGAGGGGGGTGCAGATCGTGAGCCAGACACCCGCATTAGGCATAAATGCGTCTATAGTGGGTGGAAGGCTCATGTGTTTTGTCGAGGCTTGGCGAGGTGTGACGTCTGGTTATCCCAGGGATACATGCCGGAGTGGTGGGATTTTCTGCCACAAAATCTGTCTTTGGCACCAGTCTGGACTCCCGTTCCAAGGGAGCCAGACAAGTTAGAAGCCATTCAAAAGGAAGTGTCAGGTTTGCTTCTGAAGGGAGCAATAAAACCAGCAAGCCAGAACATTCCAGGCTTCTATTCAAACATGTTCCTTGTTCCCAAGAGCACAGGGAGGGGTGGGGTGTAGACTCATTCTCAATCTCAGGCCATTAAATTGGTTTATCCATATGCCTCAGTTTCAGATGGAAACTCCGAGGTCGGTAATAGCAGGATTGAGGAACGGAATGTGGTGTGTATCGATCGATCTGAAAGATGCATATTTCCACATTCCAATGAACGGGAGTTATCACAGGTTTCTGAGATTTGCATTTCAGAATCAGGTGTGGGAGTTTGTAGTCCTCACATTTGGCCTGTCGACAGCTCCACGGGTTTTCACCAGAGTGGTCCTTGCGGTGACAGCGTTTCTCAGAAGAGAGAACGTGGCACTTCACACCTACATAGACGATTGGCTTATCATGGCAGGCATGCCTGCCAAGTTAGAGGTGGATACTGCTCTGACTGAAGTTACTTTCAGATCTAGGCTGGATAGTCAACAAGGAGAAATCTGAGTTGACGCCCACTCAACAATTCGTTTATTTAGGGATGCGATTCGATCTCGAGGAGAGCAGGGTTTACGCGTCAGAGTGGTGTCTCTGTTAGCCATCCTCAAGAGTTTTTGATTGGGAAACCACATTCAGGTGAGGCGGTTTCTTCAGATGCTGGGCATGATGGTCTCCATGGAGCAGGTAATCCCATACGGTACTCTGATGCGAAGACCTATCCAGTTGTATCTGATGTCTCTGTGGAAATAGAGAACAGAACCCCTGTCAAAGCTGGTGCCAGTTTTGGAGCCGTTAATGTTGCATCTTGTATGGTGGAAAAAGCGTCAGAATCTCCTAGTAGGAGTTTCGCTGCACCTATCCCACCCCCAGCTGTCCGTGTACACGGATGCATTGCTGGAGGGATGGGGGCCCTGCCTGGGAGAACACCAGGTCTCGGACACATGGACTCTCCAAGAGAGCCAGCTGCATATCAATCTGTTGGAAATGATGGCAGTGGAACTGCTGTTGGAAAAGTTTCTTCCAAAAGTCACGGGCAAAGCGATATTGATACGGTCGGACAACTCGACAGTAGTATCATACATAAATCGCCATGGCGGGACCAAGTCACCCACACTATGTATGAAAGTGTGGCACTTGATTCAATGGTGCAGGAATTACTCGGTTGTTTTGAAAGCAGCTCACATTCCTGTGCGATTGAACATTCTGGCAGATGCTTTGTCTCGCAGACAGAGGATTCTGCCAACAGAATGGTCTCTCAACCCTCCAGTTCTTCACAGGATCTTCGAGCATTGGGGCAAACCCAACATGGACTTGTTCGTCACAAAGGAAAATGCTCAAATCATGACTTATTTCTTGCTGATTCCAGATCCAAATGCCGTCGATGCAGACGCTCTGGTGATAAGCTGGAGAGGGATGCACGCTTGCCCGTACCCACCCACAATTCTTCTGCCGAAGATATTGGTGACGATCAGAGAGGAACCGTGCCTGGTCCTGCTAATAGCGCCATTTTGGCCGAGCAGGTCGTGGTTCACGGATCTTCTAGATCTGCTGGTGGACAATCCAGTGCAGTTACCCGAGATTCTGAACATAATCTCCCAGGCCAAGGGACGCTTCCTACACGAGCGTCCAGAAATGTTCAAATTGACTGCGTAGATGTTATCAAACAACATTCCACGTCGAAAGGTTTTTATCGACAAGCTGCGAGAAGGAGGTCAACCTTCAAGTCATATAACAACAATGTTAACAAATTTGCAAATTGGTCAGAAGGAATGGGTATTGATAGCTTTCAATCCACTATTCAGCAAATAGCAGACTTTCTCTGTCAGCTGTTCTTTTCAGGACTAGCTCCTGTCACAATTGCTGGATACAAGTCAGCTTTGGCATCAGTTATCCCTTGTCTAGCCAACAAGGATAGTCCAGAGGTGGCCCAGTTAAATGTGATGGTGATGGAAATGAGCAATCTCCGACCGAAACAACCGGTAGTCATTCCAGCCTGGAGTCTATCTTTAGTGCTTAATGTACTGGCCAAGCACCCTTTCGAACCGTTGCGTTTGGCTAGTCTAAAACATTTGACTCCAGAGGCAGTTTTTCTATTGGCAGCTTCCTCAGCTAAAAGGGGCAGGGAGATCCATGCACTTTCAGCAAAGGGGGACTGATTTATTGTCTCCGGAGAGGGTCTGCGTCTACTGCCAAGAGCAGAGTTTATGTCAAAGAATCAATCGTTGAAATATCCCGGAAAACTGAGCATTATACCGGAACTAACTAGGTACGATCGTGATGCCAGTGTCTGGTGCCCAGTCCGTGCTTTGACTAAGTACAAAAGACGGACAGACTCGTTACGGTCGAATGATAGACATCTGTGGATCTACCATAAGAAGCCATATGGCGCCGCATCCATGGATTCTATCTCTCGTTGGGTAGTCGAATGTATTCAGACTACCCATGAGATTGCGACTGGGTACCAGGTGCAATGCGCAAGGGCACACGATGGTAGAGGAATAGCCGCCTCGACTGCCCTTTACAATGGTGTTCCGTTAGAGAACATCATGGCTGTGTGAGTCCTCTTTCATGGATTATTATATGAGGGATGTGTCAGACTCCGCCAATCTACTCGCTTTAGCTGTTTTGAAACGATAGTTAAACGACCACACTGCTCTTCTCCCTTTTTGGCATTTGTAAGCAGGAATTAGGAAGCAGACATGGTCAAGCAAGAGGATGTCAACCAGATTGTGTCACTGATGGCCGGACAAGTGATTGGTTGAAGGCTCCACATCTGGAATCCAAATATCATGAGGTAATTCAAGATTTGAGTTTTTTGTATTGTGTGTGTATATCATGTTCATTCATCTTATATATTCATGCTCATTCCCAGGCTGATATATGCAAAGAGCAGTTAACCTTCTTAGCATATTTGCATAAATGCATGTTCGTGAGTTCTCTCCCTTTTCTTAGGAGAAAAAAAAAGGATGGGTGGGGGGGGGGGGGGGGGTTGCAGTGATGCGAATGTGATTCAGTCCCTTTAACTTGATGGTCCTTTTAGGTCTCCATTTGTCAAGTTTAAGTCTAGCTCTTTCTCCAAGGGGCAAAAGTAGCAATTGAATCCTTGGCCCGTCCCACCAGGTTACTGTCTAAATATGGTGTACAACAATGTATATCAGAAGTAATAGAATGGTGAGTATTGATCGAAGGAGAATGAAGGAAATTTCAATTTCCCTTTCTCCGAGATCTAACAATACTCACCATTCTATTACGGCAAGCCATGGGTATCTCTTGTTTGGTGGCTATGCAAACAATATGAGCTTCATGGCAAACGGGTACTCAGCTGTTGGGAGCGGTTCCAGGAGCCGGAAAACCTTACTAAGTCTAGAGTCCTAGGGCCAGCTATCCAA
Source organism: Chaetoderma sp. LZ-2023a (assembly GCA_034401795.1). Classification (NCBI taxonomy): domain Eukaryota; kingdom Metazoa; phylum Mollusca; class Caudofoveata; order Chaetodermatida; family Chaetodermatidae; genus Chaetoderma; species Chaetoderma sp. LZ-2023a. The sequence continues at coordinate 22,241,710 of CM067370.1, read as the reverse complement.
GATAGCGTGTATCAGAAGTAATAGAATGGTGAGTATTGTTAGATCTCGGAGAAAGGGAAATTGAAATTTCCTTCATTCAGCTCTAGAGCAATGGGAGACAGACTGGCAAATGGCGTTCAACCCTGACAAATGTACTGTCATGCATATAACGAACCCTCATCGAAAAACCACCTTTAATTACCAATTACACGGACACATACTCCAAAAAGAGGCAAACAGAAAGTACTTAGGTGTCACGATCAGCCAGGACTTAAGCTGGAATGAGCACATAAATAACATCACGGGCATCGGGCAACGCTAGCAGATCGCTTGGATTCATGAAATGATGTTTGTATGATCAGTTTAACAGGCACGACAGGGATGAACATACTTATGTACCCTGTGAAAAGTAAATAGTTGAACCACATGTTTTCACACCACAGATATTTACAACAAAGTTGGTAAAATTATTACTTATTCCTGCTGTATTTTGATCAAATCTTCAGGCATATCAAATGTAGTATTTAACCCTTTAACACTCATATTGGCCAAAATTGGCTTCTGCACTGGGCTTATGAGATGTCCATTTGCATACCAACAGAAGCCTGTTTTTGAAAATTTACCATTGGAATGACTGGCTCGATGACAGAGCCTGTCATTCCACTAGCAAATTTTCAAAAATAGTATTCTGGTCTGCAAATGAACATTTTCTTTCTTGAACAAATTCAAGGGATAAAAGGTTAATGATGTATTTCTAGAAATAATCCTTGAAGTCGACAACAAGAGAATGACAGCATCTGACAATATCAACAAGAGAATGACAACATCTGACAATATCAACAAGAGAATGACAGCATCTGACAATATCAACAAGAGAATGACAGCATCTGACAATATCAACAAGAGAATGACAGCATCTGACAATATCAACAAGAGAATGACAGCATCTGACAATATCAACAAGAGAATGACAGCATCTGACAATATCAACAAGAGAATGACAGCATCTGACAATATCAACAAGAGAATGACAGCATCTGACAATATCAACAAGAGAATGACAGCATCTGACAATATCAACAAGAGAATGACAGCATCTGACAATATCAACAAGAGAATGACAGCATCTGACAATATCAACAAGAGAATGACAGCATCTGACAATATCAACAAGAGAATGACAGCATCTGACAATATCAACAAGAGAATGACAGCATCTGACAATATCAACAAGAGAATGACAGCATCTGACAATATCAACAAGAGAATGACAGCATCTGACAATATCAACAAGAGAATGACAGCATCTGACAATATCAACAAGAGAATGACAGCATCTGACAATATCAACAAGAGAATGACAGCATCTGACAATATCAACAAGAGAATGACAGCATCTGACAATATCAACAAGAGAATGACAGCATCTGACAATATCAACAAGAGAATGACAGCATCTGACAATATCAACAAGAGAATGACAGCATCTGACAATATCAACAAGAGAATGACAGCATCTGACAATATCAACAAGAGAATGACAGCATCTGACAATATCAACAAGAGAATGACAGCATCTGACAATATCAACAAGAGAATGACAGCATCTGACAATATCAACAAGAGAATGACAGCATCTGACAATATCAACAAGAGAATGACAGCATCTGACAATATCAACAAGAGAATGACAGCATCTGACAATATCAACAAGAGAATGACAGCATCTGACAATATCAACAAGAGAATGACAGCATCTGACAATATCAACAAGAGAATGACAGCATCTGACAATATCAACAAGAGAATGACAGCATCTGACAATATCAACAAGAGAATGACAGCATCTGCACGCAAAATGAACCAATTGTTAGACATAGAATCCTGTTAGAAATCAATCTAATTGAGAAATACAGGATACCGGGTTTTAAATTTATATAAATTACAGTGTAAACAGTATGTAAAATGTTTCGATTGCCAAAACTATATATAGACTTCACGGCTATGAGTGTTAAAAGAAATACAAGCCAGTCATGATGGTGGACAATCCCTCATGCTGGCATTCATGATGGTGAACAATCCCTCATGCTGGCATTCATGATGGTGAACAATCCCTCATGCTGGCATTCATGATGGTGAACAATCCCTCATGCTGGCATTCATGACGGTGGACAGTCCCTCATGCTGGCATTCATGACGGTGGACAGTCCCTCATGCTGGCATTCATGACGGTGGACAATCCCTCATGCTGGCATTCATGATGGTGAACAATCCCTCATGCTGGCATTCATGACGGTGGACAGTCCCTCATGCTGGCATTCATGACCATGGACAATCCCTCATGGTGGCATTCATGACTGTGGACAATCCCTCATGCTGGCATTCATGACGGTGGACAGTCCCACATGCTGGCATTCATGACCATGGACAATCCCTGATGCTGGCATTCATGACCATGGACAATCCCTCATGCTGGCATTCATGACGGTGGACAGTCCCACATGCTGGCATTCATGACCATGGACAATCCCTCATGCTGGCATTCAGGACCATGGACAATCCCTGATGCTGGCATTCATGACCATGGAAAATCCCTGATGCTGGCATTCATGACCATGGACAATCCCTCATGCTGGCATTCATGACGGTGGACAGTCCCACATGCTGGCATTCATGACCATGGACAATCCCTGATGCTGGCATTCATGACGGTGGACAATCCATCATGCTGGCATTCATGACCGTGGACAATCCCTCATGCTGGCATTCATGATGGTGGACAGTCCCTCATGCTGGCATTCATGACCATGGACAATCCCTGATGCTGGCATTCATGACCATGGACAATCCCTCATGCTGGCATTCATGACGGTGGACAATCCCTCATGTTGGCATTCATGACGGTGGACAATCCCTCATGCTGGCATTCATGACCATGGACAATCCCTCATGCTGGCATTCATGACCATGGACAATGCCTCATGCTGGCATTCATGACCATGGACAATCCCTCATGCTGGCATTCATGACCATGGACAATCCCTCATGCTGGCATTCATGACCATGGACAATCCCTCATGCTGGCATTCACATATGATATGCTAAAAGTAGTATACACTTTAACTTATTCATGCTCTCCTTCAGACCATTTAATCTTCTTCTTCTTTTCGTTCGCTGATCATACCACCAGTCCTAAGTGACTATCGACATGATCATAAGCGTTAAGTGCGTGGATCCATGGTTTATTAGAGTGCGCCGTGCGGCCTGGAACCTCCATCTTCAGCACTCGAGGTTTCTGTCAGGGTTACCTCACCCTTACCTCCTTTAGTCGCCTCTTACGACACGCAGAGTATACGGAAGGTGTATTCTAAGCCCCACCTACAGGGATAGAGACCATTTAATCATTTGTCTTTACCTTCTGAAGTCGATTAACGCTACATCTACGTCGTGCACAAATTTTGGACACTTCAAATGCACATTAAGTTGCCATAAATAGAGAAAATCAAAGTGGATGGAATTCAACCAATTTCGTATACTAGTTACCATATAATTGCAGATTGAAAGACAATGTTTTCATTATGCTCTGCCCCAGGATGAGGTGGTCGGGTGGGGGCAAAATTGCAAAGAATTTGCAGAATTCAACCACATTTAGTTTGTGAGTTCCTCGTATGATTATGGATTGTGAGGCGGCATTTATATTAGGATCCACCCACGGGGAGGGGTTGATCTCTGCATGGTAGAGGAACATCAAAGGTGGCTGAATTCAAACAAATTGTTTATGTCAGATCTTCATGAATATAATTGCGGATAGTGTGATGAGACTTACATTGAGGGTGGGCGTACAGAACAGCAGAGTTAACGAAAGTGGGGGGATATGCGATGGTATGCCAGTGACTGTGTATTCTAGTATATTCTAAATTATTGTTCTGATTTTAGCAGGGGACAAAGCATCCATATATGTGGATTTGTGGGGTGGGTGGGGTGGAGAGAGGTGGTGATGCTCATCATTTATATTATCCTATTTTGGTGTCATAGTGGGTTTATATAAAAATTAGGAATATAGAATTGAGATTTGGTTCCAAGAGCATGATTATTATTCAGCTGGAAAATTCATGAATTGAAATAATAAAGTTATCCTGCAACAATACTATGCAAGTAACATTGCTATTTTATCTGCATTCCAGATAATATAAACGTATATAGCCATGATAGCTGATTTTTTTGCATGCAGATATCTTTCTAGATCTGACTTCACACACCTATTCTAGGGATATGTTCTGACATCAGTATGGAGCATGATCTTCGATGCACTGCTCTGTTGGATTTTGGATGTGGCGCTCCACCCTTAAAATTTAAAATTTCTATTCCTGTGTTATTAATGAGCGGATCTCGACAAAACTTGAGAGGGATATTCAAGGTTCGAATTTAACCACTGATCCGTAGACATTTTTGATGTCCGGATCAGTGCCGGACCGAGTGGATCAGTACATTTTCTGTCTCATAAAATAGTAATTTTATTTCCACTAAAGAGTTAAATTGATTGAGCGGAGATGGTTCATGCGATTGTCTGAATCTGGTGTTTAAAACCTTGATAAATCACAAAATCGGTCAAATAAATATTGATTTTTCGCCGAAGTGTTTACGTGAGAACGCAATAAAAAATGTAAAATAAACGAGTCCTATTAAAACTCCGGACCTAAAGTAGCGTACTCGGTCACCACTATTGTCTCGCCTGTGAAGCAGAAAGCGAGACAGGGATCACTAATTCCGGCGTCGTTGGCGGTGGCCGCGTCATTTGTGCAGTTTTGGTTACGTTTTTTTAATCAACTTATTTTTCAACACTGGCTCATCCGATCTCAATGAAACTATACAGAAGTGATCTATACTATACAGGGATGTGATCTACATAAGAATACATTTAATTTTGGGGCATTTAAACTTTTTTTCATGATTTTGAACTTGGACTTTATTCATGTATTTTGCCAGTGCAGTTTTGGTTAAGGTTTTTTAAAACGACATTTGCACCCACAAGGGGTTATCAGATTTTAGTAAAACTTCACAGATTTGTTCTATGCCATGCTTATGACTAGCCCACATCAAAAGGAAATTGATTTTCAAATCTTTTCAATCTTTTCTTTGGTGTTTGGACTTTGATAATTTTATGCCTGATTTGCATCCAGGTTATACTCATTATGTTTTGGGTAATGTTTTTTCAAATGACAATTTAATCAGCAAAGACTTGCTTTTGAAACTTGAAAGCTTGGGGATAATTATATGTATGGGCAATGATGTGCATGACACTTTTGGAATTTTGTTCTGGCCCCATGGGCAGAGCCCTGGGTGTGGGAAATGGGTCATAAATCTAAATTTTCCAAACGTCATGTCGCATATCATTTTCAAGCCAATGATAAGTAGTCTACAGTACAAGGAATTATTTTGATCTTGGCTCAAATAGGGTATGGGGCGGGGTCAAAAGGTCAAAAGTGGGCATCAATCGATTGTAACGCAACTCCTAGACCATTTCACATAGAAAAATGGCGGGTGTATATAGGTAGTTCCAGGAAGATGTGAATTGAGAACTGACGTATCATTTCTGCGATCTCTCAAATCAGTGACTTTCAACCGTTAATACCGCAAAATATTTATTTACTGATGCAAACCGATTTACGCAAATTTCTCAAATAATCATATATGCCGCAAAAATGCTGTCATACTATGGTTACCATACGGATCAGTAGAAATTGTCACGGATCAGTAACCTTTCTGATGTACTGATCCGTATGGATCACCATGAAAAAAAAGGTAATTTCTAGCTGTGGATATTCTATAGTGGGACGACATCATAATGGAGGGTTATTTTTAGGGTTTTAGTAGGGCACCCCCACCCGTAAATTTTAAAATATCTATTCTTCCATTATTGAAGAATTGATCTTGAGAAAACTTGAGAATGGTATTTTATGTGCCGGACTCGAAATCAGTACAGAGGCCAATTTTAGATTCACTGCCCTCGTGGATTAAAATTTTTAAGTTACTACTCTGTTATTAACGAGCGGATCCTGATAAAGCTTGAGGTGGTATTTGTAGCAGAAGAGTCTGTATATACACATTGGGGTGTGTGTGGGTGTGATATTCTGAGTTTTCCTAATTTTTATGTTGGATTTCTTGTCATCTCTGTATTATGCTTATTTTTTACAGTGTTATTGTTACAGTGCATCTCAGCCATACCTTAACGTGTTTCCAAAACAAAGTAAAGCATACTGTCATGACTGTTGAATGTTTATCCTCACTTATTTTGAAATAAATTGCAGTCACCTCAAACTGTCTGTCTGTCAGTCTGTCCGTCCGTCTGTCTGGCTATCTCCTCTGAAACCGTTTAGTGGAATTCAATCAAAGTTGATATGTGAGTTACTTATCTGATTGCGGACTGCACAATGATATTTACATTAGGCTCCGACCCAGGGTATGGGTAAGATGGTGGGGCAGAATGATTAGCTAGAACAAGTAGGTCGACTAATCATATTTGTGGACACATATTGCTGTTATTTGCAGCTTGTGATATGAAAGTAGACAATTTCATTCCATCCAGTTCTCTCTATGTATATCTGGCTAATGTCGGGCTGATGTTTCAGGAGCCCTGATCTAGACTGATTGTAGTGCTTTAATATTCAGGTGCTCGGCAAGTCTACAGATGAACACTTTTGTTACTACATTACAACCTACCTCCTTGCATTACTATTGCTCTTTCCTTCTCTGAAGGGAAGCATAGTAGGATGAATTTTTTACAGCCATTGTTGGCTGAGTATTGTGGTTAGGGAGTGACTGAAGGCTTCTTCAGGAATCTCCATACTCTCTGTAATGATGAGATCCATAGTAATTCGCTTGAATGCTATGTCTCAGAATGAGGCAAGAATAGGGTTAATCTAATACCCATCGCCACTGAGCTGGTCATTAAGCACAATGACAACCTCATTGGCTGATAACTATCACATGACCTTGTTGATAGCAACCAAGACTTCATTCATTTTCCTACTGTTGAAGTGGAAGGTGAATAAAAAATTTTCAAAGCCTTAAAAGTTGTTTCACCTTTTGCGTTTACTGTGGTTAAGTAAAGAGTTACTGGATTTCATCAAGGATGTCAGACAAACATAGGAAACCTTCAAAGATAAGTGGTTTGTCGGTTCTAGTGACTTAGTTATGTTCGTGGTAGGTGCGTTACCAGCTTTGGTGCCTGCGTCCAGAGTCTCTTATGGACTATAATTTGTCCACTGCTTTCATTATTATCGGTAGCATGTCTAAGCATCCGAATTGTCATGCTCGCTGTATTTGAACATGACCTGCATTATCAACATACTCTCTCAAAAGAGTAATATAAAATGATTCAGATTTGAACAAATCGGCAAAGAATGACAAGGAGAAGGTCAAAGATAAGAGCCGTTCAACAAGATGTCCGCCTGGCAGTTGCCATTTCATAAAATCTGAGCACACTGGTCATGTGTGTTTAATGTGTACATCATATACCTATGAATCTTCTTGCTTGATATGCGAGTCATGGTCCCAAGCCGCTAGGCTGATCTTTTTCAAATCTCTTTCGCCGGCTCTTTCTAATTTTCCTTTTTCTGGGAATCCTTCTCCTTTAAGGTAGCTGACTAAGATAAAGGCCATCCGTGGAGTGTCAGATTGACTCCTCTATTGATAGCAGAATTAACAAGATAATCTCGGATCAATCAGACTCTAATGTTTCATCACTTAACATTGTTGAATGTGAAACATTAGAGTTTGCTGCTCCCAGGAAGTGTCTATTTGCTAAATCAAAAAATAAGTTACCACTTACTGACATTCTTTGTTTCAGAAGCACCACAAAAACTGGAAATAACAAAAGTACTAAGACTCAGGTTTCTCCTCATTCGTCGCCTGGTCCTAAGCCAGTCAAGTCGTGCTCGGATTCAGCAGATCCATGTACTTTTTTTTATCAACATTCCGCAGCCTGCGCCCATGTGGCCGAGTTCGGTTTAACCTCTCTCGGTCCCAAGCCGGTTATAAGTCGGTCATGTTTAAAATCCAGCAGATCCACAAGTACCTCTACTATCATCATTCCACAGCCTGCGCTCAAACAGGTTATAAGTCGGTCGTGTTTGTCGCCACTTTGTACTTCTACGGCTGCTCTAGGGAATTCAAAGGACAGTCATTTTTGTATTGTATTTGCCGCCTCCCTGGCTCGACTTCCGGGTCCAGGTATTTTCCCGAACCCGGGTCTGGAGCTGGGCGGGTCAGTTTGGAATTCTTGTTGGCCCCGATCCCCGGTTTTGTTCTGGGCCCGGGTCCACATCTCTCAGGTCCGGCCTATAGCTTCCCTGCTTTGGCTTCGGTCCGGGGTGGGGCGTTCTGGCATGTCAGATTCAATTTGATTTTTTTCAATTAATTTTGGCCAGTTTCCATGTGATTTTCTCTTCTCTCCCCCCCCCCCCATCCCGGTCCCAGGGCCCAGTTGGGCTCTGGAGCCGGGTTCCTTGCAAAATTCTCTATCATCCATCTTTTTCTCTAGAGATTTGAGGTCTCCGCCCCGGGCCCAGCTTTGGCCTGGGGTGGGAGCCGGACCCTGGACTGTCAGAATTTAATTTCATTTAAATTTTTTCCACTAATTTTGGCATTTTTTCCCCAGTCCTGAATGGCGGTTCAGGATCAGGTTTAGTGGAGCCACGCCCTGGTCCCTTTTGCTGACCTGGGTTCGGCTCAGTTCTTTGGATCGGGGTTCGGGCCTGCTATCATCTTTTTTGTTTCGAATATTAATATTTAGCTCACCTGGCCTGAAAGGGCAAGTGAGCTTATGTCGTGGCGACCGTCCGCCGTGTGTCCGTCAACTTTTCCTTTAAAACGACTTCTCAAGAACCACTGGGCCGATTTCAATTATATTTGGCAGGAAGCATCCCTAGGGCATAGAGATTCAAGTTTGCTCAATTGAAGCCGATCGGCCAAAATCCAAGATGGGCGCCGGCCAAAATAGCCGATTTTTAGAAACCCTTTATAAAAAATCTTCTCTGAAACCGCTGGAGGAATTGATCCAAAACTCATAACACGTCATCTATTTCAACGGTAGACCCAAGTTTGTTCAAGGCAACCTGATTGGCCTATTTGCCTCGCGGCCATCTTGGATGACCTAGTTTTCGCGAAAATGACTTCTTCTCCCGAACCGCTGAAGGGATAGGTCTGAAATTTGGTAAATATGCTTAGGGACCAAGGTCCATTCAAGTTTGTTCAAGGGAAGTTCGTACATTAAAAAACATGGCCGCCATCAACCAATCAAAATTTAGCGTTTGTTGGTCATATTGGCTTTTTTGTATTTGATGTATTTTGATGGCAAAAATTGCTTTATATATGCTTATCAGTGTGGAGAGTTCAAATATGCCGCCTTCGAGACTATCGGATAAACGGTTTGGCTGCCATCTTGGTTTGTTTTCCCGCCATCGGCTCCCATAGTAAAGCAATGGGCCCATAGTAAAGCAATGGGGAATTCTTTGAACGACTTCTTCTCAAGAACCACTGGACCAATTTCAATTATATTTTGGAGGAAGCATTCATAGGGCATAGAGATCTAAGTTTGTTCAAACGAAGCGGATCGGTCAAAATCCAAGATGGCCGTTGGCCAAAATGGCTGATTTTTAGAAACACTAAAAAATCTTTTCCGAAACCGCTGGAGGAATTGATTCAAACCTCATAACACATCATCTGTGGCAGCGGTAGACCAAAGTTTTTTCAAGGCAACCTGATGGCCGATTTGCTTGGCAGCCATCTTGGATGACCTAGTTTTCGCGAAAACGACTTCTCCCGAACCGCAGAAGGGATAGAGCTCAAATTTTGTAAATATGGTTAGGGACCAAGCGCCTTTCAAGTTTGTTCACGGGAAGTTTGTTTGTTAAAAAACATGCCCGCCATGAACCAATCAAAATTCAGCGTTTCTAGGTCATATTGGCTTTTTTGGATTTGATGTATTTTGAAACTGTCAAAATTGCTTTATATATGCTTATCAGTGTGGTGAGTTCAAATATGCCACTTTTGAGACTGTCGGATAAACGCTTTGGCTGCCATCTTGGTTTGTTTTCCCGCCAAAGGCTCCCATAGTAAAGCAATGGGCCCATAGTAAAGCAATGGGGAATTCTTTAAACGACTTCTTCTCACGAACCTCTGGGCCGATTTCAATTATATATAGGAGGAAGCATTCATAGGGCATAGAGATCTAAGTTTGTTCAAATGAACCCGATCAGCCAATTTGTCCGGTGGCCATCTTGGATTTAGGCTGATTTTAGGAAACGTCTTTAAAAATCTCCGAAACAGCTTGGGGGATTGATGCAAACCTCATGAAATATGATTTATGGCAAGGGAACTTGATTGGTCAAATGGTTCGGCGGCCATCTTGGTTGACCTAGTTGTATTGAAAATGACTTATTCTCCAGAAGCGTTGAAGGGATCAGGCCGAAATTTGGCAGATATGATTAGGGCCTAAGGGCCATTAAAGTTTGTTCAAGAGAAGTTGATCCATCAAAAAACATGGCCGCTGTGGGCCAATCAAAATATAGCATGTTTGGCAGCCATATTGGATTTTTTTATTTGATGGATTTTGAGGCCGAAATTCGTTTTATATAGGTTTTTGGGTATTCTGATCTCACATTTTCAATTTTTGAAACTGTCGGATAAACGGTTTGGCGGCCATCTTGCATAATTTTCTCGTCAAAAGCTCCCATGCTTAAGCAATGGGAAATTTAAAATGTCTTCTCGAGAACTACCAGGCCGATTTCAATTATATTTGGCAGGAAGCATCCTTAGGGCATAAGGATCCAAATTTGTTCAAATGAACCCGATCGGCCGATTTGCCCAGCGGCCATTTTGGATTTCGGCCAATTTCAGGAAATGTCTTTATAAATCTTCTCCGAAACCACTTGCAGAATCTTCAACTAGGCCACAAGGTAAGCCAAGTTTGTTCAAGAGCACTTGATTTACAAAATGGTTCGGCGACCATCTTGGATGACCTGGTCTTCACGAAAACACTCCTCCAGAACTGCTGAAGGGATCAGGTCGAAATTTGGGCCATTAAAATTTGTTTACGGGAAGTTGATCCATCAAAAAAACATGGGTGCCATGGGGCAATCAAAATGTAGTGTGTTTGGCTGGCATATTGCACTTGCAAAAATGTCCACACTCATTTAAAAGAATGCTAAACCACCATTTTGACAATAATTGATGGTGCTCCAGGTGAGCGACACAGGCCCCTTGGGCCTCTTGTCTTATCTAGCAGTACTCTCTCCTGCGTTCTCCAATTTTCTGTGTTATCTCTCTGCCTTCTCCCAATTTAAGTTTTAGTAATTATTATTCATTCTCAGTTTTTTCACCATGCACTCTTTCCTATCTGTCAGATTACTTCGCAATTCTAATTTGCTATGTTTTGGTCATTATTCGTCCCATGTTAGAGGCGCAGTTCTGTTCGGGCCATTCATCTTTTTGTATAGTGCACCTCCTCCCTTCTATGTTGGCAGGTTGACATACTTTCATAAATTTACTTGTTGTGCTATCTTTATCGTCAATATTTTGCTCTTTTAAGGCTGTTTCTCCTTATTTATCATCCTTTTGTTTTAAATATTCATTTCCTAAAGTCAGATTACACTTGCCCTCATGGTGTTTTGTGACTCTACTATAAGTATCTTTCCCGAATTTTCTCTGTTCAGTATCTGACAGTTTTATCATCAGCCCTCGTTGTCGTAGTTACGGAAGTATTCGTCCTAGTTTCATTTTGTCTCGATGACATTATCGCTTTTTTCACTGCTATATTCCCATTTTTCAAGGCTATTTTCTTATTTTTAGCTAAAACCTTTTATTTAGAGGCATGTCCTTTCCTGCCATCGCGGGATTGGTGATTTTGGGGTCAAAATTTATCCTTTTCATTCCCTTCTTATCTACTTCCGGTAGCTGTCAGATTGTCATCATCGTTCCTGTCACTTTTTATATCGGTCGTTGACAATTCGCCCCGTATATATTTCGTTCCCTTTTTGTTTACATAGAGTGTATCTTTTGGATATGATATAGATCTTAAACATAGATGAGTGTTGTTTTAGCTAATTCTATCTGGCTATATCTGGACTTTCCCCTCCCATAGGTTTACTATGGGATTTCTATTTGCCACGAAGTATGGTTAAAACATAAATAAATTTATCTATAATGTTTTGATGTCTACAACTTTTAATAAAGTAAGGCAATACTTCTGTGATGCTTTTTTCTCCATATGAAGAAACTGGTAAGATTAAATAGCAGAAATAAACTCAAGCTACCTCTCTCGTGAGGGGGTAAGAATAAGGATATATCTCTTATAACAAAGTAACATCGCCTTTCACTCGATTTTAGGGAACATTACTTTCCAATAGTATAAATCGATGCTTGGAAGTCTCTATCTAATCTCATTGTAACATCCTAAATTATTTAAACAGACTCAAGAACAGTTTGGACTTATACTGAGATAATCAAGAAATAACTTAAGTATCAAACATCCTAACTATTATCAGCCTCGCCCTAATTGGAATATTGAGGTTTTTTAGCCTTTATTCATCATTTGTATCTTTCTTTATTCAGATATTAGGTATCATACAAGTATACATTTATCTTCCATTGGTAGGCTTCTTATCTCCTTTGTTATTAGGTCTTCTTGATTTATTTTAATGTGTAATGTGTATAACTGATGTGTACATTTCATTTTGTAATCAGGATTGATTTATAAGCATCCTTAATGAGTGGTCTTTCCATATTTTGTCTTATTTGATTGCATTTTTTACAATAATATCATATTATGGTACGGTTCCTCTGGTCTGTGCATCTTGTGAGTTTGAGATTTTTCTAATATCCAGGTTTGTTCTGGAGGTGGATTTCTTACAATTTTTACCGTAGTTATAGATTTCCCCTTACCAATGCTCTTAGTTTTGCCTTCTATCCTTGGAAGAAGTTGGTTATCCTCTTCTAGGACCATTGGGTTTCTTTGATTTAGATCAGTGTATTGTTAATACATTTTCTCACAGTCATTACCCTCTCTGTCTGACGATCCACCCTCTCTTTTTTTTCTTATTCCTCATTGGATCACAGTCCCCTCATTCCCAGTGAATCTTCAGGCAGGGGGTTCAGATTCTTCAGAACGCTGACTATTCATCTTGGCTTCCAATTTCAAAATGGTTCAGTCCAGTCTTTAATTCTTTCTTTTCAGGTAGGCTTATGGACCTTTCTCTAGTCCTGAAGGACTTATTTCTAGCCCTTTTTCACCCTTCCTTTCAAAATTTTTCTTCGTATTACATCTCTTGACCTAGTATGGCAGTGCCACTTCCTAACTGTCAGCCTCTCCTTTTCCCACTTTCGTGTTCACCCATATCTTTCTTCATGTCTGCTTGTCTTAATTTTTAACCCCTTTTCAGTTCAGGTCTACATAGACGATTAACTCTTCAATGCTTAATTCACTATGTTTCAGTAGCTATCCGAATATATCTTCATCTAGGCTGGATTGTCAACATGGAAAATCTTGTCTATCTCCAAATCAGACATTCACTCACTTAGGGATCCTTTTCAATCTTGTCCAAAGGAAACTTTTTTCTTTTTTCTCCCTCACCATTGTTAAGGCCCTTATATCTACTATCCAGTGTTTTGAGAGTGGGCCAGTTCATTTCGGCCGGGTCTTTCTTCATATTATAGCCCTGATGGTGTCGGTGGAAAAGGTGTTTTCTTGGGTCTATTTCAGGAGAAGGCCTTTCAGCTTTTCCTCATGTCCCTTGGGATCTATTATCCGGACCCTCTAGTTCCTTGTTTCCTCATTATATTCCATCTTATGAGTATCAGTTTGGAAAGACATCCAATCTCTGCTACTATGTGGTCCAATTCATTCCCGTTTCCTCAGGTTATTTGTTTACACAAGCTCATCACTGTGACGCATTCTATCTCCTCAAGCCATCTTCTTCTCGGAGGCATCCCTGGAAGGATGGGGATCAATCTGGGATTCCAAGAACATTTCAGGCACTTGGTCCCCGCTGGAAGCCTCTTACCACGTCAACCTTTCGAGTTGTGGACTGTTTTTCCATTTCCTAGTCCTTTGGGATCCCATGATACATGGTTTATCAATTCTTATCCGCTCAGACAATTTCACAGTAGTCTAGTTCATCAATCATCAGGGAGGGATCAGGTCGGTCTCTCTGCCAAGAGTCTTTGATAATGCTTCACTGGTGCAGAGCCCGCAACATTTCTTTTCGTGCATCCCACGTCCCAGGCAAGTTAAATTTTCTAGTCGACCAATTATCTCGTCCTTCCTTGATCCCAGGAACAGAATAGGAATTGAAAAAGGCTGTAGTCAAGCCAATTTTTCTTCAGTTTGGTTGTCCCCACAAAGATGTTTTGGCTTCTCTCAAGAACCGAACGATATCCATCTTCATAACTCCCTTTCCGGAAGAGATGGCCCTTTCAGTCGACCCTCTAGCCAAATCTTGGGACAACATGTTTGCTTATGCCTTTTCCCCAATGATTCTCATTCCTCTGGCTCTGAGAAATATCTGGCAACATCTTTGTGTGATCCTGTTAATTGCTCTGTTTTGGCCGACAAAGTCTTGGTTTCCAGATCTCCTGCACCTTCTTGTAGATCTCTTCTATTACCTGTTTCCAACAATCTCTTGTCCCAGAACAGAGGCAGGATTCTACATCAGAACCCAGAAATCTTTCGCCTGTCAGTCTGGGAGCTGTCGAGTTGCCCCCTCCTTCGGTAATCTTTCAGTCAGATCTCAGGAACTTTTGAAAAATCTCTCAGAGCCTCCACTCAGAACATTTTAAGGCTCGATTAGAGTTGTTTTTTAAGAAATGGTGTGCAGACCATTCTATCGTGCCCTCTGATTCATGTCACAGATTTTCTGGTTTTCTTTTTTGATCAGAAGAAGCTCTCAGTTAACACTGTCAGATCCTTTCGGTTTGGTCAAATGCCTTATTGACCATATGGTCCAAGTGCAACAACTTTTTCATTATCTCATTAAAGGTAGGGGAAATTCTTGTCTTCCCGTTAAGAAACCCCTTCCTCCTTGGAACCTTTCTCTTGTACTGCAGATTCTTGCTGAGAAACATTTTGAACTCTTAGGTTCTGTTTGTTTAAAACATCTCACTCTCAAAGCAGTCTTTATAAACAGTAGCATCAGCTAGTCAATGCTTGGAAATTCATGCCTTATCTGCTGAATTGGATAGATTTCAAATTACGGGTAGTAGCATTATTCTCTATCTGAGGGCAGAATTTCTGTCCAAAACTCAGTTAAATTCTTGGATTAACCCATTATAATTAATACACTTTCTTCCTTATCGCCAGATGACTCTGTCTGGTGCCCTGTTAGGGCTTTTAATATTTACAAACTTTGTACTCCCTCCAAATGAGCCGACGATAGTCATCTTTGGGTTACATTTGCAGTAGGGCTTGATTGTCCTGCCTCTTTAACTACTATTTCACGTTGGATCATTGATACCAGCAAAATTTGCGATGAATTAGCTTCTCCTGGGGACTATTCATTAGTAGGGGTTAAGGCCCATGATGTTAGGGGCCTTGCCACCTCTTGTGCTCTTTTTAATGGATCCTCTCTCGATGACATCATGCAAATTGCTAACTGAAAATCAGAGAATACCTTTATTAATTTCTATCTCAAAGATTCTGGTCCTTCCTCCTTTTTCTATAAGAATGTTCAGAAGGTGGCTTCAGGGGTCATGAGTCGTATTCCTTCTTCATCTTCATCTTCTCATGATCATCTTCATTCTTATAAGACATTTATTTGGGGTTAGTGTAAGGTCATTACTTCTTTCTCATGTGTGTATTTCACCTCATTCATATCATCTCTTTCATCACCCTTTATATTTATTTATTTCATTCTTGCATGATCATCTCTTCTTTCCTGCCTTCTTAGGGTTGTTTAACGTCCCGCTTTTCTACTCTCTTCCTCCTTTCTTTCTGACCCCGTTCTATTAGGGTTCCTTATGGTAGTAATTCTGAGGAGGTGTTGTCATTCGTAGTATCTTTCTCTACTTGTTACTACTAACTTCGTGTTCATACTTTACCATTTTTACCTTACATCACGTTTGCACAAAGATTTGCCTCCCTCCAGGCTTTGTTCAATATTGAAATCTGTATTTGAGCAATAGTAATGCAAGGAGGTAGCTTGTAATGTAGTAACAACGACCAGATGACCCGTAGTATCTGGTCTTAGGATTTTACTAATTACATATACCTACCTCCTTGCATTACGGCCCATCTCAAGCCTCCCCTCTGTCCAAATTTTGGGGGGAAGGGGGGGGGGGGGTTGCTTGAGGCTTCATTTAAATGGTCATATCTTGTTAGAATAGACGTATTCAAGAAAGATATCCATTGTATATTTCAGCCTATATGTTATACCCAGATATGTCAGAATTCAACATATTTGGGTATTTCTGAAAGAAATTTCCCGTCATATAATGTAGAGAAATTAAGATAATTTTAATTTCAGCGTTAGTCAGATATTCAGAGTCAAGTCGTCATAGTATCATCTGCCTCTTCATGGATCTGCTACAAGCTGGATTATATGACTGGATTTCATCAAATGAATGAAGTCTTGGTTGCTATCAACAAGGTCATGTGATAGCTATCAGCCAATGAGGTTGTCATTGTGCTTAATGACCTGCTCAGTGGTGAAGGGTATTCGATTAACCCTCTTCTTGCCTCATTCTGAGATATAGCATTCAAGCGAGTTACTATGGGTCCCATCATTAGAGAGAGTATGGAGATTCATGAAGGAGCCTTCAGTCACTCTGTAACCACGATACCCAGCAAACAATGGCTGTAAAAAATTCACCTACTACGCTTTCCTTGAGAGAAGGAGGAGCAATAGTAATGAAAGGAGGTAGGTATATGTAATTAGTAAAACATAAGGCCAGACCCTACAGGTCATCTGGTTGTTTTCTCTCATCATTACAATATTCTATAGTGATGTGACTGATGTCACATATTAATTTGAATGATCAGTCTGCAAGTGACCACTGCTAAGGTCAGCATGCCATATATCTAGCTTCTGGAATGTACGGCCTAATTTACTCTGGATTCATGTCAATCTGACATCTTATTTGCATATATATATAGCTTTTTGTTGTACTTATTGACTGAGCAAATATTTGGTCTATTTTGTGAATAATATGGTAATGTATATTATTTTGCAGATTGGCTCCTTTCTAGTATAGCCTTGCTCTGCTCAGTGAAGATGTAGGCTCTTGTTAGCTGACATGTCTTCAGCTACGTGCCATCCATCACAGACATCACTGAGCCATTGGAGATACAAACAAGCTTCCAGAGACAGCAGAGAGCCATCAGAAACACCACTGAGCCATCAGAAAGACCCCCGGGCCATCAGAAACACCCCCGAGCCACACACATTATTGAGCCTCTAGAGATGGCACAGAGCCATCGGGATCACCCCTGAGCCACCAGACACATTACTGAGCCATTACAGGCACCATCAATGCAGATGTTTAGATATACAGTTACAAGGTCATCTGCAGCAAGAACTCTATTGGCTTTTCATATCAATCCATAGATACATTTAAATAGAAATCCTGAACAATTTTTGTTCTTGAATTATGGCAATGCGATCTGAGAGTGATTTTGCGCCGAGCCTTATGGGCTCCCCACCAGCCCGACAACAGAGTAAGCCTTCTCGTCAGCTTGACTTCTTTCAGGCTATGGCTGATTTTAAGACGATGTTTCCAACGATGGACAATGAAGTGATTGAGGCTGTACTGAGAGCCAATGATGGTGCTGTGGATGCAACTATTGATCAGCTATTAACAATGAGTATAGATAATGATGATGAATTCCCGGGACTATCTGATGTCATCATCAATGACAGGCTGGACGGACAGGTGAGCTACAAGATGGTACAACAATCAGTAGTTATCAGCCTCTTTTATAATTATGTCATTTACATTTTAACCTGTTAATGTCCAAGCCACCCAGAAATAGAATGGAGGATTCCAGTTTCTCAGTCAGTCGTATGACATCATAATCAACTACGGGACATGTAGAATGATGTCATAATCAATTACATCATGATTGATGTAGATTTTGGAGCTAAGTTCATCATGAATGCTTAATTGATGACGGACTAAGCATTGTTGTACGAATTGTATGACCGTACTATTTAATAAACATGATGTTGAATATTTTGTAACTAATTTGACTGGCCTCTGTTTCTGCCATACCCAATCAAATTAGTTTCAAAATATACAACAGCTTACCTGTATAGTTTTCTGGAAATTGATAGTCAGGGAGGGTATGGATTGATTGACCCAGCATGGTCGATGTGTGGGTGGAGCTTAGCTAAAGATGGGTGTGTGGGGCATGGCTAAATTTGGATTCCTCCATTTGTGTTAAGAAATGGCCATTTTCAGGCCAATGGAAGACTATATTGAAAGTTTTCCAGCTGTAATGAATGGCCAGATTACTCAGCCAGTCAGTCCAATGGGAAATATAATCTCTTGACTTGCAACTTGAACTTCAGTCAGCAAAACCGTAAATGTTCTTGTCAAATCTTGTCCATGAAACGATTATGCCTTTAATTATAGTCAAGATCCGTCAAGCAACCAAGTGAGCTTATGCTGTGGCTACCATCCGTCGTTCATCAACTTTTCCTTTAAACAACTTCTCAAGAATCACTGGGCCGATTTCAATTATATTTGGCAGGAAGCATCGTTAGGGCATATGGATCCAAATTTGTTCAAATGAAGCCGATTGGCCGATTTTAGGAAACAGCTTTAAAAATCTCTGAAACCGCTTGGCGAATCAATTCAAAACTCATGAAACATCATCTGGGGCAAGAAGTAAGCCAAGTTTGTTGTTATTACACCACATACATCCATTACCGTTCAATCACTACTTGCTAAATCAAACTATTTGCATTTAGCACCAGGAAAAGATTTTATGCTTGCTTTCATGACCCCACTTGCCTATACCAACTCATTGTACCCTCAACCAGGCTTCTGGTAGAGTACACTCTCACCATACAGCCTGCATTAGACTGGCACCAGTCTATACTTACTCCTCTAAGACCTTGGTCAATGAGCGTGCGCAGAGGAGACCAAGAGTAACATAGAATCACTTTTAAATTTTCCGGCTAGCAGAAAGTTTTGTTTGCGCAGGGCTAAGCTTTTTGTGGTTATTCGCTCGTTTCGAGTCGTTCGCTACAGTATTAATGCAATCGTTGGATGAGTGCATTTCATCGGCCATTCAGGCAGCGAAAGCGGATAGCGATTCGGAATGATCCAGTCAGAATCCTAAAGGCCACGTCCGTAAGTGGAGGAAACCCATGTCCCTCACTACGAGACAGGTGACAAGTTCACCTAAGGCTAGGAAGAAGAATGACAAGAAGAGAAAAGTAGTCTCGAGTAGGTCACCTATTTCTCAAACCCACGTAATGCTTGGTGCTAGGCAAGACCCACAAGTAGTGGTGCCAAACGTGTCTGGTTCATCCATTGCCAACGTCAAAGTCTCCGTGATTCCAGTTATGCTCAACGTTCATAGGTCGCCTGATTCGAATCTTGCTATTTTTGCGGATAATTTTAACGTTTCTTCTGGTCCGTACATTTCCAGTCCTATTTCCGGTAATTCAGTTGCCCTGGGTCTGCAGGACCTTAGTCAACTGCTGGTTTCTGGTTCACGCACTTCCGTTTCATATCTGGGTCTTCATGATCCTGGTCAGCTTCTGGTTGATGCTTCCAGTTTTCGTAATTCCGCTTCCAGTTTGGCTTCCGGTTTTGCTGATCAATCGGGTCTGCATGATCCTGGTCGGCTTCCGCTGTTAGCTTCCAGTTCTCGTTCTTCCGCTTCCCGCTTGACTTCCGGTTTTGTTGATCACTCGTCTCTCCATGATCCTGGTCACTTTCCGGTTTCAGCTTCCGGATTTCGCGATTCTGTTTCCCTGTGTGACTTCCAGTTTAACTGATGAGCAGGGTCTGCGTGATCCTGGTCAGTTTCCGATTTCCGTTTCTGGTTCGCGTATTTCCGGTCTTTCCTTGACTTCCGGTTCGTCTGACCTTCCAGGTCCCAGTGATCCTAGTCAGTTTCTGGTTCATCATTCACTTCTGCTTCCGGTTTTAGAGTCACGCTATGCTTCTCCTGTTTTCTCAGTTTCTTCTGTTTCTAATTCCGGTTTACGAGTTTCTGCTAGTTCCTTTAATTCAGGTGATAGTAATTTGGTGGCTTCCTGTTATCCTTCTTCTTCTGTTAGAGTTGATTCAGATTCTCATGATTTTGTAGATCAATCATCCTCTGATCCTTCTAAGCTTCCTCAGGTTCAGGATCGATCTCAAGGATGCCTATTTCCATGTTCTTATCCACCCCTCCTTTCGGAAGCTCATGAGATTTTCTTAAAGGGGAGGGTATGGCAATTTCGAGCCATGCCTTTCAGCCTGACCACAGCTCTCTTTCTTTTTACCCGTCTAGTTTCAGCTGTGGCAGGTGTGCACCGTTGATCTATTCATCTTCACGTTTCTATAGATGACTGGTTAATAAAAGCAGTCTTCCTCAATTCTTTCAGGTATTATTCCAGAGGTTTGCAGTCTGGCTTGCAGTCTACGGTGGGTCGTAAATCTTCAAGTCAAGCCTTGTTCTTTCCCAAGTGTTCATCCATTTAGGAGTCTCATTCGATGTGATTCAAGGTCTAATCTTTCCTTCAGAGGCTTGAGTAGAAGAAATCTTGTTTGCGTTGGAAGTCATGGCATCCTCCCCCGTTGTCAAAGCAGGATTCTTCCTCAGGGTTTTGGGCTTGATGGTCAGCGTTAAGAATATTATTCTCTGAGCCGCGCTTATGAGAAGACCTTTTCAAATGTATCTGATGTCCCTCTGAAAGCAGTCAGTTCATTCCATTTACTGTCAGATTCCCATAAGAGAGCATCTGATTCCTCATTTGGATTTTTGGAGGGATCATGCTCTGCTCCTAAGAGGTGTCCTCCTGCTGAAGTCCACCCCAGAGGTGATTATTTTCACAGATGCCTCCCAGGAAGGGTGGGGAGCAGTCTGGGATTTCCTGTCAGTTTCAGGCCTTTGGTCCCTGGAGGAGTCAGCAGACCATATCAATGTCCAAGAGTTATGGGCTCTTTTTGTGGGCGAATTGAGTGAGGGGCCTCAAAATCTTGATTCACTCAGACAATTCCACGGTGGTCTCCTACACCAACAGGCAGGGGGGGAACGAGGTCTTCCCTTCTTTGCATGGACGTTTGGAACCTTCTTCTGTGGTGCCGCAAGAATCAGATCTTTTTCGTTGCAAGCCATGTCCCAGGCAGATTGAATTTTTTTGCGGACCAGTTGTCAAGGCCAAGCAGATTTGCTCACACAGAGTGGCAGCTAAAGAAGCCGGTTGCCAAAGCGATTTTCCTCCTTCTGGATCGTCGCCATGTAGATCTTTTCGTGACCTCTCTCAATGCCCAGATCTCCTGTTTCATGTCTCCTTTTCCGGACAGCCAGATCCTAGCGGTGGACGCCCTGTCTCAGTCCTGGGCAGGGATGTTTGCTTATGCGTTCCCTCCAACAATTCTGATCCCGTTGGTGTTGAAGCAGGTCAGGGACCAGATCTGCGAAATTCTCCTGATAGCTCCATTTTGGCCAAAAAGGATCTGGTTCGTAGATCTCCATCTTCTGGTGGACTTTCCTCGTCTTCTTCCAGAATCCCCAGACCTTCTGTCTCAAGTCAGGGACAAGTGCCTTCATCCGAATCTGGAAATCTTCAGTCTGCGCATCTGGAGGATTTCGAGCGTACGGTCCCTCCGATCTCATTTTCTTCAAGATCTCAAGAAATTCTCGATTCAGCCAGGGGAGAGTCAACCAGACGTGTTTGCAAGGGTAAACTTAAAATTTTTGGAGATTGGTGTTCCAATAATGGTTTTGGCCCGATTCGGTTTCTATATCCCAAGTGTTAGATTTTTTTGTCTTACCTGCTTGATTCTTTGAATTTATCAGCTAATACTGTAAGGGGATATAGATTTTCTTTGGTTTCTTCTCTTCCATGTATTATAAATGCCGATGTCAAAGACACTAAGATTTTAAATGGTTTTATTAGAGGTTTGGGTAACATTCGTCCTCCAGTAGCTAAGCTCTGACTCATTTGGAATTTGGCATTGGTCCTTCAGGTCTTGGCAGGTAGCTATTTTGAACCAATTGGTTCCATTAGCCTTAAACTCTTAACACTTAAAGCCGTTTTTCTAGTCGCATCCACTTCAGCCAGGAGAAGATCTGAGATCCATGCTCTTTCCGCGGGAAAAGGATAGATTTATCGAGACGGGAGACGGTTTAGTTCTTTATCCCAGAAGTGAATTTTTATCTAAATCTCAGTCTAACCGTCACCCTGCTAAGCTGATTATCTTGAAATCTTTAGTGTCTTTTTCGCCGTCAGATAAATTCTGGTGTCTGGTCAGAGCCTTAAAGACTTATAAATCTCGTACTGATTTTAAAAGATCCGATAAAACCCATTTATGTGATCCGTATGCGGAGGAGACCTGTTTCTAAAGCTACTATTGCCAGATGGATTTGCGATACTGTTTGAATTTGCTACGCGATAGCTTCATCGGGGGAAATCCAATTAGCTCATATTAAACCTCATGACGTCCGTGGAATGGCTACCTTGTTTGCCTTATTTGCCGGCTCATCCTTAGATGATGTTATGCAAGTGGCTGGCTGGAAGTCAGATTCGACATTAACCTCTCTTTTTATATTTTCTTGTTTGATGATCACCGTTTGATTGAATTTGATGCACTTTTATGTTTATTTGATTAGTTTTTTGTTGTGAAACTTATTTTTATACTTCCTTTGAGGTTCTCAAATCTCCACCCACCAAGGATTATTAAGTGGGGCACTGACCAATTCTACGGGTTTAGCAAGTAGTGATTGAACGGTAATGGATGTTTGTGGTGTATTAAAACCCGCAACAGACACACACACCCCTTGTGGTTTGGTCTGTAGTTTTATTAACCACTACAAACATACTTACCATTCAATCACTACGACCCATCCTCAGCATCTAAATTTGGAAAGTGATTCTTTGTTACTCTTAGTCTCCTGCGCATGCGTGCACATGCTCATTGACCTAGGTCTTAGAGGAGTGAGTATAGACTGGTGCCAGTCTAATGCAGACTGTATGGTGAGAGTGTACTCTACCAGGAGCCTGGTTGAGGGTACAATAAGCAAGTGGGGGCATGAAAGCAAGCATAAAAATCTTTTTGATTTTAGCAAGTAGTGATTGAACGGTAAGTATGTTTATAGTGGTTAATAAAACTACAGACCAACGCACAAGGGGGTGTCTGTTGGGGGCTCAAGAGGACTTGATTGACCAAATGGTTCGTCGACCATCTTAAATGAACTAGTTTTCCTGAAAATGACTTCTTCTCCAGAACCGCAAAGATTTGGCAGATATGATTAGGGACTAAGCACCATTAAAGTTTGTTCAAGGAAACTTGAGCCATCAAAAAACATGGCTGCCGTGGCCCAATTAAAATGTAGCATGTTTGGCGGCCATATAGGATTTTTTTATTTGATGGACTTTGAGGCCGAAATTGGTTTTATATATGTTTTTGGCTATGCTGAGCTCAAATTTGCCATTTTCAAAACTGTCGGATAAACGGTTTGACGGCTATCTTGGATTATTTTCCTGCCAAAGGCTCCCATACTAAAGCAATGGAAAATTTAAAATGTCTTCTCGAGAACTACTAGGCCGATTTCAATTATATTTGGCAGGAAGCATCCTTACAGCATAGGGATCCAAGTTTGTTCAAATAAACCTGATCGGTCAATTTGGCAGGTGGCCATCTAGGATTTTGGCTGATTTTAGGAAACGTCTTTAAAAAACATCTGCTCCGAAACCGCTTGGAGAAGAGATTCAAAACTCATGAAACATCACCTAGGGCAATAGCTAGCCAAGTGTGTTCAAGAGGACTTGATTGACCAAATGGATCTGCGGCCATCTTGGATGACCTAGTTTTCCTGAAAACGACTTCTCCAGAACTGCTAAGGGATCAGGTCCAAATTTGACAGATATGCTTAGGGACTAAGAGCCATTAAAGTCTGTTCACGGGAAGTTGATCAGTAAAAAACATGGCTGCAGTTGGCCATTCAAAATGTAGCGTATTTGGCGGCCATATTGGATTTTTTTTTTGGATGGATTTTGAGGCCGAAATTGGTTTTATATATGTTTTTGGCTATTCTGAGCTCAAATTTGCCATTCTCGAAACTGTCGGATAAATGCTTTGGTGGGCATCTTGGATTATTTTCCTGCCTAGGCTCTACTAAAGCAATGGGAAATTAAAAATATCTTCTCGAGAACTGCTAGGCCGATTTCAATTATATTTGGCAGGAAGCAGCATTCTTAGGGCAGAGAGCCCCAAATGAACCCGATCAGCCAATTTAACCGGTGTCCATCTTGGATTTTGGCCAATTTTAGGAAATGTCTTTAAAAATCCTCTTCTGAAACCGCTTGGGGAATTGATTCAAAACTCATGAAACATCATCTAGTGCAAGAAGTAAGCCAAGTTTGTTCAAGCGGACTTAATTGACCAAATGGTTCGGTGCCCATCTTGGATGAAGTAGTTTTCCCGAAAATGACTTCTCTAGAACCACTGAAGTAATCAAGCTGAAATTGGGGCGATATGATTAAGCGCTAAGGACTATTAAAGTTTGATCAAGGGAAGGTATCCGTCAAAAAACATGGCTGCCGTAATGTAGCATGTTTGGTGGCCATATTGGATTTTTTATTTGATGGATTTTGAGGCTGAAATTGGTTTTATATAAGTTTGTGGGTATTCAGATTTCATAGTTGACATTTTTGAAACTCGGATAAATGGTTTGGCAGCCATCTTGGATCTTTTTCCTGCCAAAAACTCCCATACTAAAGCAATGAGAAATTTAAAATGTCTTCTCGAGAACCACTGGACTGATTTCAAGTATATTTGGCAGGAAGCATTCTTAGGGCATAGAGGTCCATGTTTGTTCAAACAAAGCCGATCAGCCAATTTGGTCGGTGGCCATCTTGGATTTTGGTCGATTTTGTAAAAATGTCTAAAAATCTTCGCCGTTTGAGCGATTGATTCAAAGCTCATAAAATATCATTTAGGGCACGGACTGAATCAAGTTTGTTCAAGGGAACTTGATTTGCCAAATCATTTGGCGGCCATCTTTAATGGCCTGGTTTTCATGAAAGCAACTTCGTCTCCAGAGCCGCTGAACGGATTGGGCAGAAATTTGGGAGAGATGATATTGATGACTAAGGGCCATTAAAGTTTATTCAAGAGAAGTTGATACATAAAGAAACATGGCCTCTGTTTTCTTGTTGCAAGTCTGCTCAACTCATTAGAGTTCTATTTATTGACAATGACCATTCTAGTTGAAATGGCTCTGGTCCAGGTGAGCGGCACAGGCCCATCGGGCCTCTTGTTGTCTCGCCTGCGAAGCAGGATCGAGACATAGGTATCACTTTTCCGGCGGCTGCGTAAACTTTTAAGTTAAGTTTATATCTCGGCAATGCCTGATCCAATTGGAACCAAACTTGGGTGCATGGTAATATACATCGAAAGGAAGCAGGCCGCCGATAAAAAGGCCATGAGGTCAAGGTTACAGGGGTCAAAGGTTACAGTATAATCTTTGTTAATATTTTACGTTCAGTTTTTGCGTTAAACAAAAGTTATTGCCTTATATCTCAGCAATGCCTGATCCAATTGGAACCAAACTTGGGTACATGGTGATATACATCAAAAGGAAGCAGCATGCTGATGCAGACATCATGCGGTCAAGGTTATGGGGGTCAAAGGTCATGGTATAATCTTTGTTAATATTTTACGTTGTTTTGCATTAAACAAAAGTTATTGCCTTATATCTCAGCAATGCCTGATGCAATTGGGACCAAACTTGGATACATGTTTACCTATAGTGATAGGAGGCAGCATGATGATGTTGGGTCACAAGGTCAAAGGTCACTGTGCCCTTAATACAGAACTCTGTTATTTCAACATTATGTTTTTGCGTTTAGCAAAACCTTTCAGCTTATATTTCAGGATTGGTTAAGCCTATTGCAATTAAACTTGGATACATGGTTACCTATAATGATAGGAAGCAACATGATGATGATGTTGTTTTCACAAGGTCAACGGTCAAGGTCACTGTGACCTTTAGACAGAACTCTGTTATTTCAACATTAAGGTTTTGCGTTTAGCAAAACTTCTCGGCTTATATTTCAGGATTGGTTCAGCCTATTGTAACTGAACTTGGATACATGGTTACCTATAATGTTAGGGAGCAGCATGCTGATGTTGGCGTCACAAGGTCAAAGGTCAAGGTCACTGATCTTGATATAGAACTCTGTTATTTCAACATTAGGTTTTTGCGTTTGGCAAAACTTCTCAGCTTATATTTCAGGATTGGTTAAGCCTAATGCAACTGAACATGGATACATGGTTACCTATAGTGTTAGGAAGCAGCATGATGATGTTGGCGGAACAAGGTCAAAGGTCAAGGTCACTTTGAACTTGATACAGAACTCTGCTTTTTCAACATTAAGTTTTTGCGTTTAGCAAAATCTTTCAGCTTATATTTCAGGATTGTTTAAGGCTGTTGCAAATAAACTTGGATACATGGTTACCTATAATGATAAGAAGCAGCATGATAACATTGAGGGCAGAAGGTTAAAGGTCAAGGTAACTATGACAAACAGGAGACAGGCGAGACATTTAATTCCGCGGAATTCTTGTTTTAATCAATGTCCTTTTGCATGCGGGAAGACTAAATTTGTGAAAATTTTTCAGTGGAATGACTATATCGCTTAGCAAACTGGGAATTCTACTGGTACATTTGTGTTCGCTTCGCCTGCAAAGACAACTGCAAAGACCAGTTTGGTCCGGCTCAACTACTAATGTGTTAATGTGGATTTATATTGTTTGTCACATACATTTATGTATTGTTAACAGGTACCATTTTTTTTACATTTTCCGGAACCATTTAAAAAATGGCTCATTAATTAATGACTCAATTTCAACGAAACTTGGTTGGAGTTATTCTGTGGCCATAGAGTTCAACATATCAAACATGAATTTTGATTGGCCAATATCTTTAATGGTCATCTTGGATTTTTCGATAATTGTCTATATCTATGTAAACGAAAACGGTTCAAATGTTAATGGGCCAGATGAGTTTCACAGGCCCTTGGACCTCTTATTGTGCTTACTAGACATAGTTGCTACAATGTTGGATTAAGATTATATATAATCATTTATGTTGCAGATTTAATTAGAATGAAATTCAATGAGTTTATTTTTGTTCATGGATTTTAATAAAACCCAGTAGTTAAATATTTTAATGATTTGTCACGTCATTTGTTATATCTTTCATAGGCTGATGACACACGCTCCTTTGCTTCTCTGGATGGTGATGAGAATGCACTGGAGGACCCCCCACCATACTCAGAAGCTGTGAAAACAAACCCACCACCCAGGCACTTAGCTGTCTCTGGAGATCACTCACCCAACCGTCATCATGTCAAACGAGGGGACAGCTTCGGGAAATCCCCGCACAAACTCTCATCCGATTCTTCAATTAAGCCTAAAAAATCTGCCTCATTTAGAACTGCTTCTCATACCACAAATGTAAGTGAGTTAGAAACGGCTATATTAAATATGGACCTCACTGATTTACACACACTATCTTCAGTTGATAATGGTAACACTACTCCGAAATCTTACTATGATTCGTCTAGCACTGCTTCCCCTCTACATAGGACGAGTAAACTACCTAATATAGCTCATCGTACTAAGTTGTCCTCGATTGGATCCAAGCGATATCGTAACTGGAATCCACCAGTGCTCGGTAATCTACCAGATGACTTCTTACGTCTGTCTCCACAGCCATCACCAGCTTGGCAGCAAGAACATCCCTCACAGAATGAGCGTCTGTCATTGGAAAAGATACATGCTTCACAAGTAGAGCGCTCTAGGGTATGTATTCAGTGCTGACTACTGAAGTAAGAGTGTTGAATATTAGTGTATTATAAGCTTACTGGACCAATATCTTGTCCTTTCATAGTGCATTCTGTAGATGGTTGATGACCTGTATATCCTGTAGTAATAGACCGCCTGTCTTTTATAGCCCCCTCTAAGGTATGTTATTCCCTCATAATTAACATCAATGGAGTGATATGATAAGTCACTCAAGTATATGACGTCATAATTAATTACTTAGATGATATATCAATCATAATGACATAAAGCTCGGGCATGAAAATCGAAAATCTGTCCTACACTTACTTGTATAATTACCTTGAGATTTAGATTCTGTGATTCAGTTTCCAGAGTATATAAATCAATTCCAGCATGCATTAATAGAGGGTGGAGCTTAGCTAGAAATGGGTGGGGAATGGCTAGGGATGGATCCCTCAATTGCAAATGATCCTACTTTAAGTCAAAGTTATGCGATGCGGCAAAGTCTGCTAGCAGAAAGAATGTTTGTGTAATTCTAATATCGCCGTCATCACCTAACATTCACCAAGGGCTGGCGATGCTTTTACGAATGCATATGTTCCTATTGATGATGACAATAGTTGACGTCACCAGATTAAATCATAGGTTTAAGATTGTAGCTTTAAAATTATCAGCACTCAGTCATACTTACTCACTTAGCCCAATCAGAAAAATGTGTGCTGATCATGTGACTTTATATGCAAAGATTATCTGACAGCGAAATAGGGACAACAGAATCTCAAGATAAATTAATTGATTTTTGGGAGGAAAACATGATTCTATATCTAATGCCAGTTTCACAGAATACTGCTGCTGCTGCGATGGAGACCAGGAGTTGGCATAGCATTCACACCAGACGGTGTGCATCTAAAAGATAGTCTCATATGAATTCGCCAGTGTATCAGTATATCCGACATGTGAAAGCTGGTCCACTAAACCAAGGTTCTAGTCTTGGCACGGTGGTCCAGTGGAAAGATGTCTGGTTGCTGATGCTATGCGGAATTGCAGGATGGCGGTTCGATCCCCAACCGGGTAAATGATGAAACAAAGTAAACTAAGGGGTGCACTCGGTAGGCAGGGTTAACTCAGAAATTGAAGTCATCGTGTTGCCAGTGCATTAAAAACTAAGAAAACCCTAATATAACTACTACTACTACTACTACTACTACTACTACTACTACTACTACTACTACTACTACTACTACTACTACTAGTGCTGCTGGTGCACTACTGACATCAGTTGACTATATCATCCCTCACATTTAGAAAAGCAGCAGCATATTCCTAGGTATATGTATGAATAGTTGGCGTCTCCTTTTATAGAGATGATTTCTTGATGTTGTCTACTTAATAGAGGTGGTCATTTAAAAGGCATTGTTCTTTAGCAGATGTGACCCTATACTGAAGATAGCTGGTCCTATAAGAAAGGTGGTCCTATGCTTAAAAGAGGTGGTCATTAAATAGAGGTTCTCAGCAAAGAGATGTCCATGGTGTCCTTTATTAGAAGTGGTCTCTTCATTATATACCTTACAAAGTTTTGTATGTCTCTTCCTTGTTTCGCTTGCAGAGTTTTCCATGTCTCTTGCTTTTATCATGTCTATACATTGCAGAGTTTTGGGGGTCATGAGATTAGCAGAACGATGCTGCAGCGTAAGTTGGAGGACAATGAACGACGTCGACGCTCTGCTAATACAGACGTTGATCCTGATCTAACACAGTTCCTGGCAGATGAACGAATGGCCATTCTCTTACAGAACAGTGAATTCTTGGCAGAACTACGGCAGAATACAGACTTTATGAAGACATTAGAGAATGGTATGTCTGTCTTGTATGTGTGGGCTCATTTAATTCACAATGTAGATTTTTTAGTGATATATATATTATATATATATATATATATATATATATATATATATATATATATATATATATATATATATATATATATATATATATATATATATTATACAGCCTTAGGCAATTTTTTTGGTGAAATAGTGTTGAAAATATTGAATGAGATTCTGCATCGAAGCATCATATTTATTGTTGACTCAATAATCACCTGCATAAAATAGAAATGGATTTATTATTATTATTATTATTATTATTATTGATTATTATTATTTATCATAAAATATTGTAGTTATCATAGAAATCATATAAAAACATATTTAAGAATTCAATCTGAATAAATCTGTTAGTTAAAAATAATTTTAATTCTGAAATCATAAGATAAGGCTTTTGTCACTATATTTTGTTATGCCTTGGTCAGAATTCTCTGAAACATTGCAGCCCTAAACTGGGGCTTCATGATATACCGATATTATATCCAATACCTGTATCATAGTTATACCATTAGTCATACCGATAGGATTTTGCTGATACAGAAATATCGAGATATAAGATAAAACCGGTATAACATTGTGTTGGCCAGATAATCTGCTTCCCATTAGTAATATTTCAATAGTATCTAGTGATATAAGTTAGTGATCTTCGTACGGGAAAATGATATTTTACCTGTATTTAACGATCACACTTTTCGTATTTATCCAGAGCTGTCAAATTGTTGTTTTGAGGCTAGTGTTAGAGTAATTGATAAATTAACGATTACGGCTACGAAAGTTAACTACTTATAAGAATGCACTTCTCACAAATAAATTGAATAAAACTTATTTTAATTACCATCATAGGACATCGGATGAGTAAAAATGTCTAACACCTATCTTTTCCGGCGCTAATATTTTATAATTTCGGCCCGTTGTTTGCTAGAAAAACATAATATGAAATGAATATTGTGAGTGATATTTTATATCAATTACTACAGCCTGGTTAGTCAGCGATTTCCTGGAATTGTGCGCCTTTGTAGTGACCGTCCAACAGCCCAAGTAAAGATGAACCCGACAACATGAGAAAAACTTCTCAATTCCCGCGAGCTTTATTCACTTCTTATGTTGGCGGGTATCATTAGATATTGATCGATATTAGCTACTCTAATGAGAGTGAGCTTAGGCCTATGTATTCACAGCATATGGTAGTCTATTTGGTATGTGTTATAATAGCTAGGTTGTACCCCTGCGCAGAGATTTCCACGTTTCCTGGCGGTTTCATCCCATTGCAAATTCATCCTATAAAGCACAGGCCATCGTGGAAAGTTCATTTATTATTCTAACATATACCTCAATTCAGATAGACAGGAGAATTAGTAAAACGTATGTTTACATTCATATCCAACGTTTTTTACTTCTAACATTGATATTTGTCAGTCAAATATCAACAGCTTTAGCTGTTCAATGTTTCACTAGGCAAGTTTATACGGGACGAGATGGTCACTGGTTACCAGTATCTTGCGGTCTCCGCGCAGAAATAGTTGTAATTTTGTGGCAAATTCAAATCATTTGTAGGGACGATTTGGGGGAGTTTCAGCCATTTTGGCATATGATTTAACTGAAGATAGTTAAAATTTAGCGTTTAATATCAGGATTCATGGTTTTATTGTGGAAATTTGCAGTGGCTATTTAAGCAGCTCTGATACACATTGAATATGGAATCATACTACTCAAGCCTCACTCCATTTTTCCCATTAGAATAATACCGGTATTAAAGGTATACCGGTATGAAAATTGATATCGATACCATTATTCATTTTTCTAATACTGTGAAGCCCTACCCTAAACATGTATAATGAAATATGACAAGAGCTGGTGCATTAAAATTTCACACTCATTTGGGAAGATCTCATTAGGGATTCGCTACGGCTCATTCCAAATGAGATATTACTAAGCGTGTGTGATAAATGTGATACGAAACATCAACTCTTGTGAGATCCTCCATATGTCATTGTGCCATGTAATTTAACATTTTAACACTCATATCAGCCAAATACGGCTTCTGCAGGGGTCTTGAGAAATGACTATTTGCAGACCAAGAGAAGACTATTCTTGAGAATTTATCACTGAAATAACTGGCTCGATAATCGAGGGATTGTAGGTCATTCCAGCGGGGTTTTTTCAAAAATAGTCTTCTCTTGGTCGGCTAAAGGACAGTTATTGAAAATTCCTTGGACAAATTTGAGGATTAAAGGGTAAGTCCAAGAACTGGGTCATGTCAGGTTCAATTTTGAGTTTAGCTGTTCTTAATTGAGCCATGCATTATAATAGTCTCTGTCAGATGGTCATTGACAAAAACTAGCAAAATGTAGTGCTCTATGTACCGGTACATGTATACACCTGTGCAAAAGTTAAGCACCACCCTATTTTTACGCACATGCGAGGGTATATTCATGTGCTATGAAGAAAGCAATAGCATAAACATTTATGTACCCATCCATCTTAGTGCAAGAGGTAATAATGCAACTAGAGGAATGCTGATTATGATGGTGGGGAAACACTGTATGTTTTTGTTTGAACTTGAAAACGAGGCCTGAATATGGTTACGTTGACACAACTGACAACTATTGCCCTACAGTTGACACACGTGGCTAGATTGTCATTAATAGTGTCTGAAAACGAAGTTTAACATCTGTGCACGAGTTTGAGACTGTCATTATTAATACCGGGTATATCCACCTTGTGCCTGGATGACGGCCTGGACACGACGTCTCATGCTGGTCACCAACCGACTGATACGCCATTGTGGTATTCGTTGCCATTCAAGATGGAGTGCGTCTGTTAATTCCTGTAGGTTCTGCACAGGAGGATCCCTCCTTCTCACCATGTTTCCCAGAATGTCCCAGATATGCTCAATAGTGTTCATGTCAGGGCTCCTTGCTGGCCATGGTAGGGTTTCGATGGCATTCTGGCGGAGGTATTCATGCACAGCTCTAGCACGATGTGGTCGGGCGTTGTCATCCATGAATATAGGGTGGGTTCCAGGTGCATGATTTACAAAATGAGGGACCACAACTCTATCCAGTATGGAATCTTGATATCTTTGTCCATTTAGTGTTCCAGGTACAGTCAACAGATCCAGCTTACAATCAAATGAGATGCACCCCCATATCATAACGGAACCTCCACCAAATGGAAGTTCTTCCATGATGTTACGTTGGTCGTACGCCGTGCGTCTGGACCTCCATACACGAGATCGACCATCTGTGGCATGAAGCAGGAACCAACTTTCATCGGACCAGTGTACCCGTCTCCAGGATCTCATGTTCCAGTGTCTTCTTTCGTTGCACCACCTCAGACACTCCTCTTTGTGGTGTGCAGTGAGGAGAGGACGTCTGACAGGTCTCCTAGCTTTCATGCCAGCAGCATACAGTCTCCTTTTGACGGTAGACATTGACACTCTATTGCACGTTTCCCATTGCTGGCTGAGCACTCTGCTGTTGGTGAATGGAGATCTCCTAACAAGGCGTACTAGGGCTCGATCATCACGGGCAGTAGTCTTCTTCGGTCTTCCAGATCTAGGCCTGTCCTTCACCTCGTTAGTTTGCCCATGTTTTGCAATCAAACGACTGATTACAGTATGGTTAATGTTCAGCTGTCTGCCAATCTCTCTGCATGACATACCAGTGGTATGCATGCCTATGATTTGCCATTTCACATGATCACTTAACCTTCGTCTTGCCATAGCGGTTCACAATCAAGAGCTAATTCTCTCTGTACAAATAAACCACGGTCATGAACACAAAATTCCTAATCTTGTCGCCTAAATCTGTATGTAATGTTCTACACCTCAAACTGGACTTTTACATAACTTAACACGTGCTGTTTCCCGCCACGCACGGACATCAAGCGGCGTGAAGTCATGCATGCATGTGCATTTCGTACTTGGAATTATGTCAGCTAACGCGGGGACAAAAAGTATGGCAGCCTAGTTGTACCATCATGTTTCTACGTTCTATTGTTTTTGCTGGTGCTTAACTTTTGCACAGGTGTATATAAATCCTGTAAATAAAGAAAAAAGCTACAGACTTGATGAGCATAATAAACATGTGACTTGTTATGTCTTGTAGATCGTATGAATGCTGGTGCCTTTGAGCTTCCATCAGACCCTGCTTCACCACCCACCACCATGGAACAAGCGCCCATCACTGAACCACAACCCACTGATACAGGTATTATGGAATAATTATAATTTAGTTCTAATTAAAATGATGTTCATTTAGAAAATGCTGTACACCACTTTCATGATTATAAAGAATTTTATAAATTATATACGCTCTTTTTGACAAGATAATCTAGTATATCCTTTATAAAATATTTTATGGTTATTAAAAAATGAAATGCATTCAGCATTCTTATGAAAGACAGCTGCTTAAAATTTTGATTACAAGATTATTTATTATTAGCTCACCTGGCCTGAAAGGCCAAGTGAGCTTATGCCATGGCGGCCATCTGTCCATCATCTGTCCGTCCATCCGTCCGTCAAATCGCGTCTTAACGGTTTGACCAATTTCAACCAAATTTTCCTGGAAGGATCCTAAGCTGGTACCCTCCAGACAATTTTTTCAGAATTTTGATTGATCGAATTTTTGGGTGAAAATCTTAGATTTTATGAAAATTCAACCAGAAATGATTTTAATACATCAGTCACAGTTATAACTACGTTCTCAGGTAGCGAGGTTTTTCCCAGTATCTGAAATAAATGGCAGGTATCACCCTGCTAGGTTGACCCCAGATGGTTCCATAGTGTGAAGTTGGTGAATCCAATTTGATTCTTTTTGTCTTCCCCATTTTGTGGATTCTGCGTCTGTCGGGTCGGAGGACAGTACTTGTATTTCACATCATGAGAAGATACCTCCCTAACACTCTTGATATACTAGTATATCGGCTCTAAACTCAATAATATTCAGAATTATAAAAAGTTAGGTGCCTCTACTGGGCAGGTGGAATGTACACAGTCATGCACATGTCAGACCCTATCTCTGCGCATGCGCATACTGGTACTTCCGTTCTAATAATTTGGCTTCCATGCAACTGTGGAAAACTTATTCAAGCTCTTTTTTTATTTATCATCCATATCTATAATGGCTGATTCTAAGTCGCCAGAAGAGTCCTCTTCATCATCCATTAAGGTGATATTGTTCCATATATTAATTAAGACTTGTAACTTTTATACGGCCGATTTGGCGTTAACACGTTTTTAGGCGCTGGGAATCCTTTTTAAATTATCCCAGCGCATAGGTCTACTAATCCCTTGTGTGTTTGTGTCCACAGGCTCATCTTATGATGGTAGTGCTCCTGTTCTTCACTCAGAGGTTAATCATGTCTCTTTTTTCTGACATATCATTATGATATGTCTACGGGTCGGAGATATAAGACTAAAAATATCTCCCTCTTGTCCCATCCCCCCATAAAGACTACAGATTCGGCGGATGGATGGACGTGTTCTTCTACACAAGAGGATGGTTTGCCTGTGCTCAGGATAAGGGAGTTTATTAGTTATGGCACCTAATTATTTGAAAACTTTATCAATTCTTGCTGCCATCTTTATTACACTGTATTCTCTCTTGTGGTTGTGCATGGGTTCTCGGATATATAATTTAATATTATATTATTCTTGAGTGATGAATGTATGTAGTCCTAGGTATTTCTTGTATTCATAATCTGATGTCTCCTCTCCTTGAAGGTGTTTTTGCATTGAGGTTTGATGTCATAATCAGCCAGAGGCTTTTTCCGTTTTTCCTTGATGTCATAATCTTAGTTTAGAGAAACAATTGATGTCATTATCATCCTATGGTATGAATGTGGAGAGATATCTGGATAGTCATAATCAGTCTCTCATCTTTTCTAACATTCTTTATTATCCCTGGCTGTGTTTTTTATTCTTTAAAAATCAAGAGAAGGCATCTGTCCCTTCGGGGTTTGTCGGTAATAAAATTGGGTGTCCTCTCGAGTTTGTTCTTGTATTTACTAAAAGAAATAACAAATTAACAAACTAATATACTCATTCTCTTTGTATGCCTACCTTTCAGAAGTCATCATGCCAGAAACATCTGAAGGCTAGATTCTTCCCCCACCTCTGCCCATCCTGTACAGATTGTAGACTTTCTAACAGATGTGCTGTTTGTAGAGAGTTGTGGGGGGTGGGGATCTAACCTCTGAATTTTTCTGTTCCCAGGCAAAGATGATGGTAGAGGACGGCAAGAGGGTGAGGAAGGAGAAGGAGGGTAAGAAGAAGGCCTCTGAGAAAGGTTAGCTAGAGGCCTTTAAGGTAGAATTAGTGAGTGAGATGCGCAGGACCGTGAAAGACCTGATGCCTGACATGCTTCGTGGATATGCTTCCGGGCACAGGTGTTTCAACTTCCTGCGCATCGACCTCAGTGCAGGTAGCCCCTGTGCCTGGATCATGCCCTACTAGTTCAGAAAAAGTTTTCGGTGATCCAGGGGCAGCCGTTTTGGACCCAGGCTTGATGCTCGCATCGCCTGGTGATCCAGCGGCATGAGCAGCATCAGGCAGGACCCGACCAGCGGGCCTGACCACGATCACACAGAGTACCCTTGCATCTGCCCTCGGGCATTCTCTTGGTCAGTCTGGGTTAGCTTTCCTTGCTAGCCCAAAGTCTAACTTTCCTGACCAGGGAGATGACAACGACTACCTGCTCGGCCCACAGGACGATCATGAAGACATGGATGCGAGCGTTTACACTCCTCTCATGGGGAGCGCGGCCGCTTGCACCTATGGTACTGTTCCCTCGGGAGCAGGTTTCATGATTCAAGCTGTGGGCCGATTTGGAGTGGACGGCCGCCCGTATAAGATACCACGCTTAGCCACGGAATCTTATACGGATAACCCAGACTGCGCTAGTGTGCATTATGCCCCTCATACGAGCTCAGTTATGTCTGTAGCCTCCTCCACGACCCCACCTGCGAATGCAATTGAAGATGACAAGGGCACGCTGCTCGTCGGCAATTCGCAGGTGGCCACGGACGAAGACTGGTCTGACGCGTGCGCGTGACTCCTCGATGTCAGACCAGGGCTCTCCGTGGATGAAATGGCCACCAGTAACCCGCGGGCGTGTTTACAGGCTAAGCCATTGGGCACCTCAGCTCGATCTCTGCCATATGCTGAGCATATCCTAGATATGTTCACTCGGCAGAGGAGTCGATCAGACCGATAATATGTCCGCCATTGCTTCTGTCTCTGGTACCAGTCTGGACTTAAATTCCAAGAGATCCAGACAAGCGGTTGTGCATAGAAGAGGAGATAGAATCTCTAATTCTAAAAGAAGCAATTCAACTGGAGCAAGATTACCCGGTCTTCTATTCAACCATGTTTCTTGTGACAAGGAACACCGGGGGGTGGAGACCAATTCTCAACCTCAAACCTCTAAACAAGTTTATAGACACACCAAGTTTCAAAATGGAAACAATAAAATCGGTGTTGTTGGGGTTAGAGAAGGGGATGTGAACAGCATCAATAGATCTGAGACGCTTATTTCCGCATTCCCATTGCAAGGAGTTTTCGTCGGTTCCTGAGATTTGCTTGGGAAAAATTCTTCCATTCGGTATCTCGACGGCTCCGAGGGTCTTCACTCGAGTGGTCCTTGCTGTCACAGCATACCTCCGCAGGAGAAATATAGCAGTTCACACTTACATAGACGACTGGTTGCTAAAAGCACACAACCCAGAAAGCTTGACAGCAAATCTGGAGATAGTTTTGAAAACTCTCACAGATTTAGGCTGGATAATCAACTTTCAAAAATCAGAGCTGACTCCATCCCAGAAGTTTGCTTACCTGGGTATGTTCTTCGATCTGGAGATAGGATATGTTTATCCTTCCCAGGAGAGGGTACAAGTACTCATCTCAGTAGTACAGTCAGTGTGCAACAGTCGTTATATTCTAGCACGAGTCTATCTGAGAATGTTAGGTCTGATGGTTTCAATGGAACCAGTCATTCCTCAGACGGCCTTACGCAGGCGGCTGATTCAATTGTTTCTCATGGCTCAGTGGACGCAGAGTTCAGGATCACTGGACTCGCGCATTCAAGTGTTGGACCCTCTCATTCAACACCTTCATTGGTGGATGGAGAGAGGAAATCTCCTTGCGGGCGTCATGCTGACCCCTCCCCACCCTCAAGTAACGATGTTTACGGATGCATCGATGAAGGGATGGGGAGTTTGCCTGGAAGAATCCACTATATCAGGGCTTTGGAATCTGGAACAGTCAAAGGAACATATCAACATGCTAGAATTACGGGCTGTAATTCTAGGCCTGGAATACGTCTTAAAAGAAGTGGAGGGAAAGTTTGTGTTGATACATTCAGACAACTCAACAGTAGTGAGTTACATAAACCGCCAGGGCGGTACGAAGTCGCCCAGTCTCTGTATGATGACATGGAAACTGCTTTGCTGGTGCATGAACATTCTGCCTACGAAATGGCAACTAAATCAATGTGTGGTGGATCATTGTTCAATCATTGGGGAAAACCCAACATAAATTTATTTGCAATGAAGAAGAATGCGAAGATGACGATGTACGTTTCTCCGATTCCAGATCCAAGCGCTATTGCAATAGATGCACTAGCTATCAGTTGGAAGGGAATGTATGCATATGCATAAACTCCAAGAATCCTGATTCCAAGGATTCTTCAGCAAATCAAACAGGAGGAATGCCAAATGTTTCTGATAGGCCCGAATTGGCCAAGCCGATCATGGTTTACGGATCTGCTGGACCTTGTGGTCTGCAATCTGGTTCCTCTAACTTTGATGGACAATATTATCTTCCAAGGCAAGACCCTTCATAACATTCCGTCAATGTTTCAATTGACTGCATAGATGTTGTCAAAAAATACGCAATTAAGGAGGGTTTTTATGAGCAAGCAGCCAATTTCATGGCCAGAGCCAGAAGGGGGTCAACTTCCAGAGCATAGAATTATAAATTGCAGAATGATGCTCAAACAGATGTATCAATCCAATGGATGCATCTACTCAGGTAGTAGATGATTTTCTCTGTCACCTGTATGATTAAGCTTCTACCGAGATTGAATTACTAAGAATCAATCTTTAAAATATCTGGGTCAACCTATAATTTTACCTGCCTTAACCAGATATGATCCTGGTGCTAAAGCATGGTGTCCTGTCCGTGCCTTAAATAAGTACAAGAAAAGGACTCGGGTTTGTGGCCTGACCCATGCTCCCTATGGTGGTCATATATTGAACCCCATGGCAGGGCATCAAGAGACACTATTTCCAGATGGATAGTAGAATGCATTCAATTCTGTCATAAGACAGTCACTGGAAAACAAGTAGATAGAGCCAAGGCTCATAGTGTCCGTGGTGTGGTAACTTCCATGACATTATTTAATGGTGTCTCTGTTGAAGACATTATGTCAGTAGCCCAGTGGCACTGTGAATCGAGTTTTACGAACCATTAGCTCTGTGACACTTCCAACCCGCTTGCCGTCTCAGTCCTCAGAAAATAATTCAGAGGTACTTATTTGTAATTAGTTTTTCCTCCTCTGCTATTTACAAATATCACATTTGTTAGTGGGGAATCCCTACTATTTCTGGTTAATTCTCTTCATCCGTATGGGGGAAGGTGTGATTTCCACGCTCAAGACATCAGAGGTCAGTATATGTGACCATTTTGGGTTTTCTGTCTTGTTGGGTGTGTCATGTTATTATTAATAGGGTGATGGGTAATGTCTCTTAATTGTGGTTCTTTCAGAGAGTTTTTAAAAAATGAAGCAATTCTTCTTTTTTCAATGTCTAGTAATACTTGTTTGATATATTAGAGAGCGTGCTAGTCATTTAGAGCAGCATTTTTTCCCTAACCTTCCTCAGAAAGAGGAGGGGGAGCACATTTGCCTCTCTTCATCGGTCGGTCGATTATCCGATGCAAAATTCTATTCCTGGTTGTGTTTTCAGACACAATTTCAGATGTTTTAAATCTCTTGAAAATTCAAAGAGCTAGCCTCTGAGGGTGAACTGGTTTTAGGACCTTGCCTCCCGCCCGCCAAATTTACTTTCAAATTCTGGCTTTTATCAAGAGTGTTAGGGAGGTAAGTATGTTCTCATGATGTGAAATAAGAAAAGTTTTCAAATTTCTTTTTCTCGAGTGAGATGGCATACTTACCTCCCTAATAGGATCCTGGCCTCTCCACCCCACGGAGGCCTGGTCCTTTGGTTATTTGAATAGTTGCTTCTATGTCAGCCAATATTTAGTAACGGAAGTACCAGTATGCGCATGCGCAGAGGTGGGGTCTGACATGTGCATGACTGTGTATATTCCACCTGCCCGTTAGGGGCACCTAACTTTTTATAATTCTGAATATTATTGAATTTAGAGCCGATATACTAGTATATCAAGAGTGTTAGGGAGGTAAGTATGTCATCTCACTCGTGAAAAAGAAATTTGATAAATTTTCTTATTATCCGGGAACTTATGTGTTCCATTGTGTGGTTTTTCATGTTGAAATGCCTTGATACTGGAGTGTCGTAACTTTCTTTTCTGTTGGAGGTGGGTTATGGATCTAAGGTCCTCCTGTATCCTGATTTTGAAACTTCTTAGA
This sequence comes from Chaetoderma sp. LZ-2023a, assembly GCA_034401795.1. Taxonomy (NCBI): domain Eukaryota; kingdom Metazoa; phylum Mollusca; class Caudofoveata; order Chaetodermatida; family Chaetodermatidae; genus Chaetoderma; species Chaetoderma sp. LZ-2023a. The sequence goes on along the minus strand of CM067370.1, from coordinate 22,201,230 downwards.
GTTTCTCCAACATACTGTTTTCTGCATACCTTGCAGGTGATGAGGTATACGACATTGCGTGTTAAGCAATTCCCAATGATCTTGCTTCTATATGTGAGTTCCGTATGTGTGCTTCTGAAGAAGCGGAACTTGTCCATGTAGTTGCAAATGTTGCAATTTTTTGTTTTGCAATTTAGGAGAGGGTTTCTGTGGGTTCTGGTTTCTTCCAGGACCCCTGGAAGTTTGGCTCTGACTACATGATCTCTTATGGTTTTGTTTTTGCGGAAACCAAAGAGGGGTGGGTCAGGGAAAGCATCCCCACACCATTGACTGGCTTGTAGGATAGGCCAGTATTTTTTACTGCTCTTTTGAGCAAAGTGCCTGTGCGCGTAAATTCGCAGATAAAGATAGGTTTAAATACTGGTTTGTTGGGTGCTGGCGTGGTTGGCAGTGGGGGCTTAAGAATCAAGTGTCTAATTTTGTTCCTGGCTTTTTCGCTGGCAGTGATGAAGATGTCAGTTGGGCATCCTCTGGCTTGATAGAACACCTCCATTGCGGTACTATTCCTGTCGTAGTCTGCAATGTGGGTACATATTCTCCTGACACAGAGAAACTGACCTTATATGGGTTGGCGTCCCCGCATGAGGACGGGTGCGGCGATGTGTAGTGGAGGTAGCCGTGTGTGTCTGTGGGTTTGGTGTATAGGTCGAAAGAAATGGTGGGCCCATCTTCATTCTTGACCCAGGTGTCCAGAAATCTAACCTTTTCTCTTGAGCTCTCCATAGTGAATTTTATGCTATGGTGTTGGTGTCCACTATTCATGTGTTGTATAAGCTCTGATATGGCCACATGGCCGTGTTCCCATATCATGAATATGTCTTCTATGTAACGTACATAGTGCTGGTTGGTGTGGGGCGTTTGCAAGCAATGTCTCATCTAAGTGTGCCATGAAGATACAAGCATATGAGCAGGCTGCTTTGCTGCCCATGACTGTACCTCCTATTTGTAGGAAGTGTTCTCCATTGAACTCAAAGTTGTTGCATTCCAAAACCAGTTTCAATAAATGTATTAAGTTTCATACTGATAAAGTGACAGGTGTTCCATGTTTCATGCAGTGTTTTGCTACTGCACATAGGCCTTGGTTATTTGGGATATTGGTGCAGAGAGAGGTGACATCCATAGTGACCAGGAGAGAATTTGTCTTTGTTGTTCCGAATTCTTCTATCTTGTTGATAAAATCTGTGGTGTCTTTTACATAAGATTTGATCTTTGTTATGTGGACTTTGATATGTTCATCAACTAAGCTACTGATGAGCTCTGTTGGGCAGCCATTGCCGCTAATGATGGGTCTGCCCTGTGTGATCCCAGCTTTCTTCTCCTTATGGACCTTTGGTAGGAGATAGAAACGGGCCATTTTTGGCGGTTTTGGGAGAAGTCTACCAGCTGTGGTATTATCCATTTCACCCTCTGATACTATTTTGTCCAGTCTTTTTTCCACGAGTTGTGTATGCAGATGTGTACAGTCGGAGGGCAGTTTCATATAGAATCAGTCATCCGAAAGTTGTCTCATTGCTTCAGTTGTGTAATGTTTTACGGATTGCATGACTGTAGCTTGCCCCTTGTCGGCTCGTTTTATAATGATAGCTTTGTTATTTTTTAGGGATTCAAGAGCTTTCTCTTCTGCTGAGGAGAGATTATTGCACGGGATCCTTTTGTGTACTTGATTACTGAATTCAAACCTTATGCTTTTTATGAATGTCTCCAAAGGTGGTTTCATTGATGGAGGCGGCCTGGTTGTTTTTGTGGGTGAAAACTTTCTAACAGATTTTGGAAGTCAGATTTTTTTTGGATTGAACTGACGGTGTTCCCTTCTGGTGCTGCTAGTACTAAGCATTGTAATTATGATTTTAATACATGTATATCTTGTAAAACTCATGTAATTCTATTAAGTTTTGATAATCTTTCCCCTCATCCATTTCACTGGATCTATTTGATCAGTTAACCTTTTAACACTCATATCAGCCAAAAATGGCTTCTTCAGTGGTCTTGAAAAATGTCCATTTGCAGACCAAGAGAAGACTATTTTTTGGCCAAGCCAGTCATTCCAGTTGTAAGTTTTAAAAAATAGTCTTCTCTTGGTCTGCAAATGGACATTTACTATGAGAAAATTTTCTTGAACAAATTCGAGGGTTAAGGGGTTAAAACCTGGATTCATCTGTAAAAGTGTGTAATAGTGAATACGGATAGTTTTAATGGTTACCAGCCAAGAATCATTATCATCATTACCTGTCAGTGAGTAAATCGGCTAACACAACATGAATGCATTATGTAGAAAGTATTATTGTTTATTTGTGTTTCAGATCAGCCACCTATCACGCTGTCGAATGATAAACCAATCAGAAACAAGCATTCACCTGAGATAGAGATAGGTAATCAACTCCTTACCTTTATACATATTCTTATTCACATGTTTCATATTTATATATCTGAAATATCAGGTTTCGCCGAGACATCATTTTCTGAAATTCTTAAATATTTAGTACATACCTAGATCTTGTCTTGAGATATTTTACAGTAATATACCAGGGCTTGAAGATGTCAGTAAAAAGGTCAAGGCAATGATGCCGTAACAGCTTTCATAATTATAGGGGCACTTTGGTGATTTCTCGGAACAATCAAGGCAGATTATGCCTCTTGAGGAAGGGCATGAAGGCAACATTTGGACTTTCTCAAGCAATCAGGATCAAGAACCCCTTATTCCCCTTCTACAGTACAAACATTGCAGTCAGAGCGTGTTCAGTGTACATTGCAGTCAGAGGTTGTTCAGTGTACATTACAATCAGAGGTTGTTCAGTGTACATTACAGTCAGAGGTTGTTCAGTGTACATTACAGTCAGAGGTTGTTCAGTGTACATTGCAGTCAGAGGTTGTTCAGTGTATATTACAGTCAGAGGTTCAGTGTACATTACAGTCAGAGGTTGTTCAGTGTACATTACAGTCAGAGGTTCAGTGTACATTACAGTCAGAGGTTGTTCAGTGTATATTACAGTCAGAGGTTCAGTGTACATTACAGTCAGAGGTTGTTCAGTGTACATTACAGTCAGAGGTTGTTCAGTGTACATTACAGTCAGAGGTTGTTCAGTGTACATTACAGTCAGAGGTTCAGTGTACATTACAGTCAGAGGTTGTTCAGTGTACATTACAGTCAGAGGTTGTTCCGTGTACATTACAGTCAGAGGTTGTTCAGTGTACATTACAGTCAGAGGTTGTTCAGTGTACATTACAGTCAGAGGTTGTTCAGTGTACATTACAGTCAGAGGTTGTTCAGTGTACATTACAGTCAGAGGGTGTTCAGTGTGCATTACAGTCAGAGGTTGTTCAGTGTACATTACAGTCAGAGGTTGTTCAGTGTACATTGCAGTCAGAGGTTGTTCAGTGTACATTACAGTCAGAGGTTGTTCAGTATACATTACAGTCAGAGGTTGTTCAGTGTACATTACAGTCAGAGGTTGTTCAGTGTACATTACAGTCAGAGGTTGTTCAGTGTACATTACAGTCAGAGGTTGTTCAGTGTACATTACAGTCAGAGGTTGTTCAGTGTACATTACAGTCAGAGGTTGTTCAGTGTACATTGCAGTCAGAGGTTGTTCAGTGTACATTACAGTCAGAGGTTGTTCAGTGTACATTACAGTCAGAGGTTGTTCAGTGTACATTACAGTCAGAGGTTGTTCAGTGTACATTACAGTCAGAGGTTGTTCAGTGTACATTACAGTCAGAGGTTGTTCAGTGTACATTACAGTCAGAGGTTGTTCAGTGTACATTACAGTCAGAGGTTGTTCAATGTATATTACAGTCAGAGGTTGTTCAGTGTACATTACAGTCAGAGGTTGTTCAGTGTACATTACAGTCAGAGGTTGTTCAGTGTACATTACAGTCAGAGGTTGTTCAGTGTACATTACAGTCAGAGGTTGTTCAGTGTACATTACAGTCAGAGGTGTTTCCGTGTATATTACAGTCAGAGGTTCAGTGTACATTACAGTCAGAGTGTGTTCGGTGTACACTACAGTCAGAGCGTGTTCAGTGTACATTACAGTCGGAGCATGTTCAGTGTACATTACAGTCAGAGGTTGTTCAGTGTACATTACAGTCAGGTTGTTCAGTGTACATTACAGTCAGAGCGTGTTCAGTGTACATTACAGTCAGAGGTTGTTCCGTGTATATTACAGTCAGAGGTTGTTCAGTGTACATTACAGTCAGAGGTTGTTCAGTGTACATTACAGTCAGAGGTTGTTCAGTGTACATTGCAGTCAGAGGTTGTTCAGTGTATATTACAGTCAGAGGTTTTTCAGTGTACATTACAGTCAGAGGTTGTTCAGTGTACATTACAGTCAGAGGTTGTTCAGTGTACATTACAGTCAGAGGTTGTTCAGTGTACATTACAGTCAGAGGTTGTTCCGTGTATATTACAGTCAGAGGTTGTTCAGTGTACATTACAGTCAGAGCGTGTTCAGTGTACATTACAGTCAGAGCGTGTTCAGTGTACATTACAGTTAGAGCGTGTTCAGTGTACATTACAGTCAGAGGTTGTTCAGTGTAGATTACAGTCAGAGGTTGTTCAGTGTACATTACAGTCAGAGGTTGTTCAGTGTATATTACAGGCAGAGGTTGTTCAGTGTATATTACAGTCAGAGGTTGTTCAGTGTACATTACAGTCAGAGGTTCAGTGTATATTACAGTCAGAGGTTATTCAGTGTACATTACAGTCAGAGGTTGTTCAGTGTATATTACAGTCAGAGGTTGTACCATGTGGCTGTCTACAGAGGGATAACTGTACATTTACTTTGGATACGTTATGTAGCAGTGTATGTGACGGGCACCAAGGCAATAGAGTTGTTGCTTTACATATGTTACAAAATACAAGGGCACTAAGTCAAGAATTATTTCGAGCACTGATATACATATATGCTGTACAGAACAGGTATACTGAGAGATATGTTAGTATACATCTGTTAAACATTTTTGATGAATGGAGCCATGTACTGCCTGATCACGGATGGACAGACACAAATTCAGAGACAACGGTATGGACGGATGGAGGGACGAGCTGACTGACCCACAAAATAATGTACATAAACGACTCCGATTCTCAATGGTCCTCAGGAAAGGCACCCTCTGCAACATCAGTCGTAACTATCTAGCCTCACCAAGCCATCAGTAATGCAGTCCCATTACTGCATGCTTGTTTTGTGCTGTCGTTTATCAGTGTCTGTTGTACCCTGAAATGGCACCGCTTATCCGGTAGTGGCACATGTGTATTTCTACTAACACCAAGCCATCATTGGAATAGCGCTAAGACCATGTTTGCATATAGCATGCATGTTAACTAAAATAACAAGCATAACCTAGGATCACACAGTCTGTGTGTCCTCTCACCAGTAACTTCATCTGCTGTCAGAAGTATGCGGCTTTGAACAAGCTAACAGAATGCTACGTGGTTTTTGGACCCCAACTTCCTACCACCTGTGATTCGGAAAATGACAGCAACCATCTCCCTCCCTCACTCCTCTTCTTCGAACTGCATGGGTCAACAGCGGTAGAAGCCACTTCATATTAGTGGCCGAACCTATAATGGTTCCCAACCGAGACAGTATGGTCTCTAATACCAAGGAGCATCCACAAGACCACCAGCGCAATAGCCATCCTGGGATGAGCAACAACCACAACAACAACAACAACAACACCACCACCAACAACCACAAAAACAACAACACCAACACACCACAAACAACCACAACAAAGATCATCAGAGGTATGTCACTAGAGTCATGTAAGCACTAGAGTCCTGTACAGTCACCCGGGGCGTTAAGAGCTTTTTCTGCGTGCATCTTTTCTTTCCTCTCCCCACATAGCAAGAGCTGTGAAAAGAGCACCTGCAACATCCATGGAACACCAGCATGGCGGCTCTGACTCAACTGTGGGGTGCAATATGCTTGGTGTGGATGATGACTGACAGGATACATTTCGCACACGCTTTTAAAATATATAGTCGAGGACATAGCTAGACACACAAAAATGGCATACATCCATTCGAAGTTATAGCAAATGTTTCTGACATTATGCATCTAAAGCAATCAGAGGTAAATTGATTCATCAAAATATTAGTCATTCATTGATTTATTATTGGTATAAATGAGATCCATCTCACACACACACTTTAAAATACTATCCAATCGAGGACATAATTACACACTTTGAAATGATTGACATTCATTCGAGAACATAACACACATTTCCTTCTTATGCATATTAAACAGAGATAAATTTATTCATCAACTTCGTATACATGCGTTACATTCTTATTAACATAAATGAAATTCATTTTATGCAGTCTTTATAAAAAATAATATTCAATCAATGATGTAATTACACATATGAATAAGGTTAATTCCAGGACATATCAAATATTTCCTACAGTGTATACCTAAAACAGAGATAATTTTATTCATCAAATTCCTAACGAGTACATCAATTCTTATTTGCGTAAATGAGATTTCTGGCACACTTTAAATATTAATGTCCAATCGAAGACATAATTGCACACCTGTAAGTGATTACCACCCGTTTGACAATGTAGCGCTCACAATTTCTGTCTTCATTCATGTAAAACAGATTAATTTAATCATCAAATTCGGAGCCTTTTATTGAGTCTCCATTGGCATAAATGAGATAGATGTCACGCATGCTATGTTAACAATAACCAATCGAGGAGATAATTACACATGTGTAAATGTGTAGCATCCAGTCGATACAATAACTATTTACTACTTTATGCATGTCAAAAGAAAGATACATTTATTCAGTAAATTTGTAGCGATTAGTTAAATTCTTATAAACATAGCCTGGATACATTTCACACACACACATTAAAAACATTAGCCGATCGAGTACATAATTAAACCCATGTAAATGATTAGCATTCCCTTCTTTATGCATGCAAAACAGTGATAGATTTGTTCATCAAGTTTGTAGGCATTTGTTAAATTTGTATTGATATAAATGAGATACATTGCACAGTCTTTATAAAAGTAATATCCAAAAGAGAACATAATTACACACGCATAGCTAATTAGCACCCATTCAAGGACATAGCACATATTTCCTTCTTTATGCATGTAAACCATTGAGATAGCTGATCAAGGACATAATTATACACATGTAAATGATTAGCACCCATTCGAGGACATAGCACATATTTCCTTCTTTATGTAGGTAAACCATTGAGATAGCCGATCAAGGACATAATTATACACATGTAAATGTTTAGCACCCATTCGAGGACATAGCACATATTTCCTTCTTTATGTAGGTAAACCATTGAGATAGCCGATCAAGGACATAATTATACACATGTAAATGATTAGCACCCATTCGAGGACATAGCACATATTTCCTTCTTTATGCATGGAAAACAGTGATAGATTTATTCATCAATTTTGTGGACATCCGTTACATTCTTATTAACATACATGAGATATATTACATAGTCTTTATAAAAATAATATCCAATAGATGAGATAATTACACATGTGTAAGTGAATATGGTCCATTCAAGTGCACAGCTTACTGAACGTAGACGATCACTTAATACAACTCATTTGCTATGGAAATAGTGTTGTGGGGTTAAAGAATGGCATTTATATGAAAGTTGGTTTTATAGCGACTCGTCTTAAAGATCTGTCATCATTTGGCCCCAAAACAGAAGTCCATTACTCCATTATAGATAGATTTGACTGATTTATCAATGATTACTACAAAGCTTTTGGCTAAAGACATGTGTACAATTTCAGCATAAAATTGACATAAGGAATGTCATGAACTAATGACTAGATTAATTAACATAAAATTATTGACTCATATAGGATTCAAGCTGTAAACCACCCTTTCAGAGTGTAATTATCTTCTGTTGAATGTTGTGAAACAAATACATGCATAGCACTTGGAGATTGCAGATAAAATATGCGTCACATTATCAGTGTCTTTATGCTCATGTAGTGCTGACAGTAACTGCATTTCCACACTCTGGTCCATAATTGGGACACTTACATGACTCAGTGCATTTGAGGCCAGATTTCCTGCACTTGCATTGTGTTGTTGAGCATTTTAAACCGGGACATCCCCACTTAATCAGGTGCACTACTGCATCATGTGCTTGGTGTTGTGTCCTCATTACTTCTACCCATTGTTCATTATTCAGCAGCCAGCCATACTCATGCTGTGGTGGGAGCTTTAGGTTACCAACCTTCTCATCAGATCGTTGATTGGTAGTGAGCTCTCATGATTGCATGATGTAATGGATCTGGTGGCACTTTCTCAAACTGTACTTGGTTTCTCTTAAAGCGGCTATGTCACAGTATTTCATTATTGCAAATCAGTCTCAAGGCTATATACATGATCTCATTGTGTCAGGACAAGATCATATTTGCACAATGAAATTTTACACATGTCTTTAGCCAAAAAGCTTTGTAGTAATCATTGATAAATCAGTCAAATCTATCTATAATGGAGTAATGGACTTCTGTTTTGGGGCCAAATGATGACGAGTCGCTATAAAACCAACTTTCATATAAATACCATTCTTTAACCCCACAACACTATTTTCACATCAAGAGTATACTTACCTCCCTAATACTTTTGATATTGCTAAATATCGGCTTTCACTCAATAAAACACTCAGATTAAAAACAGTTAGGTGCCCCTACTGGGCAGGGAGTCAGAGGTAGTCCGGCGGATGCTCGCCCCACCACCGCGCATGCGCCGACTACTACTTCCTCTTTGCTCATTTATTGGCTAAGGGTTACATGCGGTTTTGTGCTACTCTACATTTTCTGCACGTTTACCTTGTTTTTCACTTATTTGACGGTTGTTGTACGTTCGTGTCATGTCGGAAAGAGAGGACTCACCTTTGGAAGGAGCTGGATCTCTTTATCAGGTGATTTCTTTGATATGCTAGCGTGTTTTGTCCCGGTTTAATGTGTTTCCGGGACTCGCGCTTACCGTGATTAGCGCCTGTTTGTGTTGGTTTTTTACAACATGGTGCTTCATAAGTCTCATTTCTCTTTGTGTTTTTGTCCACAGGTATCACGTAGAAGCTTTGATGGACTTCTCGGCACAAGAGGATATGTTTCTCTCCACCACGGTTCCATTTCCTACTAATACTGTTAAAATCTATGTCAGTGAGTTGGAGGCTTGTTATAAAGGTCTTCTCACTTTGCCCTCTTGATCCAATTCCTTCCCCTTCGGTGGAGAGAATGTAGAGGCGTACTATGGTGGAGTTCTCCGGTACATCACGTTGGATGGTTTGTCTGTACAAGGTGTCAGGTATCTAATTATTGATAAACAAAAGGGGAGATAATTTCCTTTTTTGCCAATGCTAGAATTGGAAGGAGTTATCTCTGTATATCTGATTGTTGTGTACTCGAAATGCCAATTCAACGGGAATGTTCCGGTTACTTATACAATTCGTTCTTGCACTTGGTGCTTGTTGCGGATCGATTATTTTGGTCACGGGATTGATGACGTCATAATCGGCCTTGGCCTTTATTAACATTTAACGTTTTGTCCAAGGCTGGTTCTTCTTGACTTGCGATCTTGAGGATCCTGTCCCTCTCTTTTTAGTTGGTTTTGAGTTCGCTAACCTTAACTATCTTGCTCATTGTCCTTGTCCTTTGTCCTGTTTCAGAGACCTGGTTGCCCGTCCTGTGGGAGGTTTCTGAAGAATAGATTCGTACCGCACTTGTGCTTCAGCTGCAGTCCCTGTGGACCGTTGCTGAAGTGCGATGTATGTAAGCAGTGGGGGGGAGATCTAATGTCTGATTTTCTCTCATTGCAGGCAAGGGAGAAGGTGATGGAGGAAGAGAGGAAGAAGAAGAAGGAGGGTAGTAAGAAGGGTAAGAAGAAGGCCTCATCCGCGGTGGATATGGAGGCCTTCAGGTCCGAAATGTTGCAAGAGATGCAGAGGACAATAACGGATTTGGTCCCAGAGTTGCTTCGCAGCATGCTTCCTGGGCCAGCTCCTTTGTTGTCCTCGGCATCTGCTTACGAGCAGGTGATCCCCGCCTCTGAATCCGGTCTCTTTAGGTCCGGTCCGTTTGTGGATTCAGAGGTGGCCCCTTTGTTGGGGGCAGTCCAAGACCCTGGCAGCAGGCATGGCGTCGCGCCGAGGGGCCGTGGACAACGGTTGTTGCTGGGACCCGCGGTCTGCTCATCAGACCCCGGGTATCCGCGCGCCGAAGGTGTCAAGGCCTCCTATGGCACCTTTCCTGGCCAGTCCGGGTTAGCTCTCTTTGCTGACCCGGAGTCTAATCTTTCTGGCCAGGAGGAAGAGGATCTCCTGCTAGGGTCGCCTTCTGAGGACGTGGCCATGGAATACGACGTCTGTGCACCCCTCGCGGGGAATACATGCGACGTGTTCCGTGGTTCTACTCTCGCAGGAGTAGATTTCACGGTCCAGAAGGTGTCCCCGGGCGGTGCTGTTGACCACGGATACCGCATACCTCGGCTTGCCGATGGTGTCGCTGGTGCTGGTCAGGGCCGCGGTAGGGCGGTGTTTACCCCACGCTCTGCCACGGCGCCTGCTCCTGGTCAAGCCGCGGAGTTCAGCATGCCTGCTCTCTCGGGCCCGCATGCTTTTCCGGGCTTGCCAGGGGTATCAGCTTATCCGCCGTCGACGTCAACTGCGAGTGCTCTGGAGGAAGACGAAGGCCCTCGTCTAGTAGAGCGCTCGCAGTTAGCCACGGAGGAGGATTGGTCGGACGCTTGCCAGTGGCTGGTAAGTGTTCGGCCCGATCTACCCGTGGAGCTGCCGGCTAGCCAGCGTGACCATAGGCCGTGGTTAGCTGGTAGGCCGGCGGCTACCGCTATGCCATCTCTGCCGCTGGCTGAGCATGTCGTGGACATGTTCGAAGCGGCGGAGGCATCCATTAAGGTTAATGGACGTCTCGCGAAGGCCCCTCGCGAGGTGGCGAAGCGTTGCCGCATCGTGCCCCTGGAATACCAGCGGTACGGTGTGGTGCCAAAGCCAAGCGTGGATGATCGCGCGGCTTTAGGCGAAGATGCGCGGCCGGGCTCCCGTTCTGACACGGGAGTCTTGTGCTCGAACGCGTTGCGTTCGGCGAATGCCGCGCTGCGTGATGCGGAGGAGAGTGGGAGGGCGTCGATTGCCGCTCTGTCCCACGTCTCCCAGCTGCTACAGGGGGTGGTAGCGGCCTCCGCATCACGCCAGCCAAGCCCGGTAACAGTCCAGAGAGCCATCCAGGATGGTATCAACCTGGCTTTGGACTGTTTGACGCGGGCGGTGACCAGAAGTGTCCGGGCGAGGCGCACGTTTGCTCTTGACAATCTGTGCCCGTCCCAGGACCTGTATAATAGGCTGCTGCGGACGCCTATGACAGGTCCTGGTCTCTTTGGAGGTGAGGGATGCAGGCACCTCCAGGAGACGGTCACTCTGGTTAGCAACCAGAGGGCCCTGCGTGAACAATTTGAGGTGCTCCGGCGGGAGCGTGTTCGCGCGGCACCCCCTGCGTATCGTCCTCTGCAGGCTCGAGGTGGTGCTGGCCAGGTCAGAGGCCAGCCACCGTCGCAACGTAGGCCTAGGCCACGTGCGATTCGGCCAGCAGCGAGGGGGGCGCAGGCTCCCCAGCCGCACCCAGCCAGACAGCCGCCCGCGCACCGTGGTGCGCGCGGCGCTGAGCGGGGCGCGCGGGGATCTGGTCGCGGCAATCGGGCCTGATGGCCTGGTTACCGCGGTGGGAACCACTCCGGTGTTTCACGCCGAGAGGACAGTGCCACTCTGGCACTCCTTATGTCCGCCTCTATCCCTAGGTGGACCGGTGGGCGGCCGTTTGGCCGGCCACTTGCCAGAGTGGAAGCGGTTGACTCAGGACCGTTTAGTCTTGCGATGGCTTTCAGTCGGGTATCGTCCCGACTGGATGACAGGCCCGCCATCGCGACTGTCTCTCGCGCCGATCTGGACTCCTATTCCACGGGATCCGGATCAGAGGTTGTGTATAGAGGAGGAAATAAATTCCCTCATACTAAAAGAAGCCATTCAGCCGGCACAGAGGTGCCCGGGCTTCTATTCAACCCTCTTCTTAGTGAAGAAAAACACCGGAGGGTGGAGGCCGATTCTCAACCTCAAGCCTTTGAACAAGTTCTTAGAGACGCCCAGTTTCAAGATGGAGACTGTGCGCTCGGTATTGGCGGGGTTGGAGCGAGGAATGTGGACCGCTTCCATAGATTTGAAGGATGCGTATTTCCACATTCCCATAGAGAGGAGTTTCCGTCACTTCCTGAGATTCGCATTTCAGGGCAGGCGGTGGGAATTCAGGGTGTTACCCTTCGGGATTTCCACGGCTCCTCGGGTCTTCACCCGTGTGGTTCTCGCGATCACTGCATACCTCCGCAGGAGAAGCATAGCAGTCCACACGTACATAGACGACTGGCTGTTGAAAGCAGACACCCGGGAATCGTTGTCAGCCAATCTGGAGATTGTTTTGAAAACTCTCTCGGACTTGGGCTGGATGATCAATTTCCCGAAATCAGAGCTAACTCCATCCCAGAAGTTTGTTTACCTGGGCATGTTCTTCGATCTGGAGACGGGGTATGTGTACCCCACTCAGGAGAGGGTTCAAATACTCATCTCGGTAATACAGTCGGTGTGCGACAGTCGTCATGTCCTGGCACGGGTTTACTTGAGAATGCTGGGCTTGATGGTTTCTTTGGAACCAGTCATTCCGCAGGCCGCCTTGCGCAGGCGCCCGATCCAGTTGTTTCTCATGACACAGTGGACCCAGAGTTCAGGTTCGCTGGACTCGAACGTGTCAGTGTTGGCGCCTCTGATTCACCACCTGCAATGGTGGTTGAATACAGAGAATCTCTTGCCGGTGGTTTTGCTAACCCCTCCCCACCCTCAGGTGACTGTGTATACAGATGCATCGATGGAGGGGTGGGGAGCTTGTCTGGAAGAGTCCACAGTATCAGGGCTTTGGGATCTGGATCAGTCCAAGGAACATATCAATCTACTAGAGCTAAGAGCAGTAGTCCTGGGCCTGGAACATTTCTTAAAGAATGTTCAGGGCAAGATTGTTCTGATTCGTTCAGACAACTCGACAGTAGTGACTTACATAAACCGCCAGGGCGGAACGAAGTCGCCCAGTCTCTGTATGATGACATGGAAACTGCTTTGTTGGTGCCTGGATCATGGGATCACCTTGAAAGCAGTTCATATTCCGGGGAGGTTAAATCTGCTAGCAGACTCATTGAGCCGTAGGATGAGTGTTTTACCCACGGAATGGCAACTAAATCAATGTGTGGCGGATCGTCTGTTCGACCATTGGGGGAAACCCAACATAGATTTGTTCGCAACGAAGAAGAATGCGAAGATGACGACGTACGTCTCTCCGATTCCAGACCCAAGCGCTTTCGCAACAGATGCGTTAGCTATCAGCTGGGAGGGAATGTATGCATACGCATTCCCCCCAGCAATCCTGATTCCAAAGGTGCTTCAGAAAATCAGGCAGCAGGAGTGCCAAGTGCTTCTGATCGCCCCGGATTGGCCAAGCCGATCGTGGTATACGGATCTGCTGGACCTTCTGGTCTGCAATCCGGTTCCGCTGCCTCTGATGGACGACCTTATCTTCCAGGGCAAGGCCCTTCACGACAATCCGTCAATGTTCCGATTGACTGCGTGGATGTTGTCAAGGAATCTAGAATTAAGGAGGGCTTTTCTGAGCAAGCGGCCATGTTTATGGCCAAAGCCAGGAGGGGGTCAACCTCCAGAGCATATAATTATAAAATCAACAGATTTGCAGAGTGGTGCTCAAAAAGATGTATTGATCCAATGGAATCATCTATTCAGGTAGTGGCTGATTTCCTCTGTCACCTATATGATGCCTATAGCCTCAAGCCTAACTCTATTGCTGGTTATAAATCAGCTTTAATGACTGTTATTCCTTGCTTGGCTAATAGGGGGAGTGATGAAGTAAGTACATTAAATGTATTAATTAAAGGCATGGGCAATCTAAGACCAAGGAATCCTCCACTGATTCCGTCTTGGAGTTTATCACTGGTGCTCCAGGTACTAGGTGATAAGCCTTTTGAACCACTTAGTTCCATTTCTATGAAAATGTTAACTCTTAAAACTGTATTTTTAATTGCTGCGGCCTCGGCGAGGCGTAGGAGTGAAATTCACGCCTTATCAGCCGAGGTTGACCGTTTTGTGGTTACAGGGGAAGGCCTTAAGCTTCTACCTAGGATTAATTTCTTGTCTAAAAATCAGTCATTGAAATATCCAGGTCAGCCTATTTTTTTGCCATCTTTAACTAGATATGATCCTAATTCTAAAGTATGGTGCCCCGTACGGGCGCTGCTCCGGTACAAACAGCGTACTTCGGAGTGGCGTACCGACCAGTCAGCGTTATGGTTGTCATATATTGAACCCAATAGTAGGGCGTCTAAGGACACCATTTCTAGGTGGATTGTGGAATGTATTCAATTTTGTCACAAATCCGCCACCGGGCGACAGGTTGACGTGGCCAAGGCTCACAGTGTCCGCGGTGTCGTGGCATCCACTGCCCTGTTTAGTGGGGTCCCTGTGGATGATATTATGTCAGTGGCTCAGTGGCACTGTGAGTCAAGTTTTACAGACCATTACCTCCGTGACACCTCTAACCCTCTCGCCTTGTCGATTTTGAAACAATAACCGCTTTATGTTGTGAAGAGTGCTTCCGCATTGCTTATATACTTCGCCATTCAGCGACGGTGACAACCACATGTCGGGACTGTATCATCCTTCTCTACTGGAATCGTGATGACAGTTTCCTAGTGCAACAAGGTCAGTCTTGTTCATGTGTTGTTCATTGTTTTGTATTGTCACGTTACCCAGTGTTATTAATATGGTGATGGTTTATGTGGGTTGTGGTTCTTTAGAGAGAGTATACGAAAATGGAGCCTTTTCGTCTCTGTCCTATAGTACTTGGCACTAGTACGAAGAGAGCGTGTAGGACATTGAGGTCATTTAATCTTCCTCCCATGGGGGGGGGGAGCGCATATGACAAATCGGTCATCTCTCAGACATCGGTTGTGTTATCCGATGGTTTATCAAATCCTGACTGTGTTTTCACACAGTTTCAGACGTCATAAGTGCCTTAAACGCTTGAAAGCGTATAGGGAAGAGCTGGTCTTTTGACCTCGCCTCCCTCCCGCCAGATTCACTTTCGAATTCTGGCAATATCAAAAGTATTAGGGAGGTAAGTATACTCTTGATGTGAAATAAACGAAATCTAGGATTTCTTTTTTCACGAGAGAGTTGATACTTACCTCCCTAGATACGGACCCGGCCTCTCCGCCCCACAGAGGCTCGGTCTTCAGGCTCTTGGTAGTTGCATGTGTTAGCCAATAAATGAGCCAGAGGAAGTAGTAGTCGGCGCATGCGCGGTGGTGGGGCGAGCATCCGCCGGACTACCTCTGACTCCCTGCCCAGTAGGGGCACCTAACTGTTTTTAATCTGAGTGTTTTATTGAGTGAAAGCCGATATTTAGCAATATCAAAAGTATTAGGGAGGTAAGTATCAACTCTCTCGTGAAAAAAGAAATCCTAGATTTCGTTTATTCCATAGCAAATGAGTTGTATTAAGTGATCGTCTACGTTCAGTAAGCTGTGCACTTGAATGGACCATATTCACTTACGCGTGTGTAATTATCTCATCTATTGGATATAGTTCATATTTGCACAACGCCGCCAATAAAACGAAGTAATTCCACCGTTACTGCGATTGTCAAATAGCGCATTTTTACAAGCATTACTGATCTTATCCATCTAGTTTATATTGTATTCAGTGGGCATCTCATAATATTGACGCAGGGAAATCCCTCTTATCACGTGACATATTTTTTGTTCCGCTTTCGGTTTCAACTGACAGATCGGATGACCGACTGAGTGCATGAATGACAGCTCAGATGTCTGACTGCATGAGTGATCGACTGAGGGGATGCATGAGTGACAGATCAGATGACTGCATGAGTGATGGACTGACAGATAGGCTGACAGACTGAACGACTGACTGCATGAGTGACAGATCGGATGGCCAACGATATGAGTGATGGACTGACAGACTACTCGAGTGACAGCTCTGATAGCATTATGAGTGATGGACAGGCTGACCGACCGACTGCATGAGTGACAGATTGGATGAGAGACTGACTGTATGAGTGACAGATCAGATGACTGTCTGCATGAGTGATGGACTGACAGACTGCACGAGTGACAGATCTCATGACTACATGCGTGACGGACTGATGGATAGGCCGACCAAACGACCGACCAAACGACTGCATGAATGACAGATCAGATGAATGATTGACTGCATGAGTGACAGACCGGATGACCGACTGCATGCGTGATGAACTGCATGAGTGACAGATCAGTTGAACCAGACATGATGACCGGCCGATCGACCGACCGACCAACGGTATGAGTGACAGATCGGATAACTGACCGATTGCATGAGTGACAGATCGGTTGACCGACTACATGAGTGGTGGACTGATGGGATGCATGACTGATAGAGCGGATGACCTACCGAATGACTGACTGCATGAGTGACAGATCAGATGACTGCATGGGTGACAGACTGCATGATTGATAGATCGGATGACTGCATGAGGAATAGAGACTGGCACTCTAGACTGTACGAGTGACAGATCAGATTACTGCATGGGTGAGAGACTGATGGACTGCATGAGTGACAGATCTGAGGCCGACATCAGTAACAGACTGTTGGACTGCATATGTGACATATCTGATGACTGCATGAGGGATAGATAGGATGACTGCATAAGTGACAACCTGACGAATGGCATGAATGACAGATTGGATGACTGCATGAGTGACAGATCGGATGACTGCATGAGTCACAGACCGGATGACTGCATGCATGAAAGACTGACTGACTACACGAGCGACCGACCGACCCACCACCCAACTGTATGAGTGACCGACTGTTTGCGTGACAAATTGGATGATTGCATGAGTGACCGACCGCCGGACTGCATGAGTGAATGATCAGCCCTCTCCATGAGTGACAGACTGGCAGACATGCTGACAAACCAAACCACCCGCCCACGGACTGACCAACCAACTGAGCAACGGACCGACTGAACGCATGAGTGACAGAAATGACGTACTGCACGTGTGAAGGATCGGATGACTGTATGCGTGACGGACAGATGGACAGACTGACAGACCAAACCGCCCACCTAACGATTGACCAACCGACTCAGCGACCAACTGACTGCCCACCCGCTCGACCGACTGCATGAGTGACAGATTGGATGGATGCATGAGTAACAGATTGGATGAGTGCATGAGTGACAGACTGATGGACTGCGTAATTAGCATATCGGATGACGGACTGCATGAGTGACAGATCGGTTGACTGTGTGAGTGACAGATGGGATGACTGCATGAGTGACGGAGTAGAGGACTGCATAAGTGACGGAACGGATGACTGCATAAGTGACGGACTGACGGACATACTGACAGATCAAACCACCACCCACCGATGAACCGACTGCATGAGTGATGGATCGGATGACTACATGAGTGACAGATTGGATGATGGCATAAGTGACAAACTGATGGACTGCATGAGTGACATAACGGATGACTGCAAGAGTGACAGATTGGATGATTGCATGAGTGACAGATAGGATGACTGCTTAAGTGACAAACTGATGGACTGCATGAGTAACAAACTGATGGTGCCTGTGTGACATATCGGATGACTGCCTGAGTGACAGACAGATCGTATGACTCCATGAGTGACAGATCAGATGACTGCATGCGTGACAGATCAGATGACTTCATGAGCGACCGACCGACCTACTGCATGAATGACAGATTGGATGACTACATGAGTGACAGACTGGTTGACTGCATGAGTGACAGATCGGATGACTGCATGAATGTCAGATCAGATAACTGCATGGGTGACAGACTGACAGACTGCATGAGTGATAGATCAGAAGACTGCATGAGTGACAGACTGATGGACCACATCAGTGACAGACTGATGGACTGCCTGTGTGACATATCGGATGACTGCATGAGTGGCAGATAGGATAACTACGAGTGACAGACTGCATGAGTGACAGGCCGGATGACTGCATGAGTGACAGATCTTATGAAGGATAGATCAGATGACTACATGAGTGACAGACTAGCGGACCGACCGACCACATGTGTGACAGATCAGATGTCTGCAGAAGGGACGGATCGGATGATTGTATAAGTGATGGACAGGCTGACAGACCAAACTACCCTTCAGCCCAACAGACTGACCGATTGTATGAGGGACATTTCGGCTGACCGCATGCGTGACGGACTGGCCGACCACGAGAGACTGATTGACTGACTATATGAGTCACCGACTGCATGACTGACAAATTGGATGACTGCATGAGTGACAGATCGGAGGACTGCATGAGTGACACACGTCCTGAGAGACCCACCCACGGACTGACCAACCCACTGAGCAAGCAACCGACCGCATGAGTGACAGATCGGATGACTGATGGACTGCATGAGTATCAGATCAGATGAATGCATGCGTGATGGACTGACTAACAGGCTGACAGACCAAACGACCCACCCACCGACTGATCAACCCACTGCTTGACCAATTAAACGACAAACTGACCGACTGCCGATCAACAGACTGACCTACTGCATGGGTGACCGACTGCATGAGTGACAGATCCGTGACTGCATGATTGACAGCTCAGATGAACTGCATGAGTGACAGCTCAGATGAACTGCATGAGTGACATATCGGATGACTGCATGAGTGACAGACTGCATGAGTGACAGACATGCTGACAAAACCAAACCACCCACCCACAGACTGACAAAGCAACTGACCGCATGAGTGACAGAAATGATGTACTGCATGTGTGAAAGAGCGGATGACTGTATGAGTGACAGACTGACACTAGCTGGTGGTCTTCTTGAATTCCTCGCGCCAAAACTCCCATATTATAGCAATGTGGATTTTAAAAGGTCTTCTCCACTGGACTGATTTTAAACAAATTTGGTCAAACACATCCTCGTTCTTGTTGCAGTTCTGGCCAAATTTTAGGTTTCTACTTATAGGCGATGGCCTTCCTATTTGAAATGCCGATGTTCCAAATCAGAAATACAGGCGACTTGGCCTCTTGTTAAATTCTTATTGGCATACATGAGAATACAATGTAAGCATAATTACACATTGTAAATGAACATGGTCCATTCGAGGTCATAGCAAACAGTTCCTACATTTTTCATGTAAATCAGACATAAATTTATTCATCAAATTCCTAAAGATGAGTTAGATGCTTATTGGCATAAATGAGATAGATTTAATACACAATTTAAATTGCAATATTCAATCGAGGACATAATTCCACGTGTGTAGATGATTACCAGTTATTCAGTGATTTAGTAAAGTTTCTGTCTTTATGCGCGTGAAACAGAGTTAAATCTAGTCATCAAATTCGAAGCCATTGTTAAATTCGTATTAGCATAAATGAGATACATTTTACACACACCTTAAAAAACAATAGCCAATCGAGGACATAATTACACACATGCAAAAGATTAGACACCAATTCAAGGACATAATAGACATTTCCTTATGTAAAACAGTGATAGATTTATGTATCAAGTTCGTAGGCATTCGTTTAAGTCTTATTGACATAAATGAGATACGTTGCACACACACACACACACACGCTGTAAATAACTATCCAACTGAGGACATAATTACATACGGGTCGATAATTACCATCCATTCGACAACTTATTACGGTTTCCGTCTTCATGCATGTAAAACAGAGATGAATTTACATGTAAAACAGAGTTAAATTTAGTCATCAAATTCGGAGCCATTGTTAAACTCTTATTAACATAAATGTGATACATTTTACACATTAAACAAATCATACCCAATAGAGGACAAAATTACACACATGCAAATGATTAGCATCAATTCGAAGATATAGCAATGTTTCTAAATTTAAACACCAATAGCAAATAGAGATACATGTATTTCTAAAGATCTTGACCATTCAGTAAATTTCCATTCTCAAATTCACACGATTTCGTGGAAAGTGCAAAGGTCCTCGCTTTGGTGATAAATTTTATAGGTCATTTAGTATGCGAAATACCAGAGTCTGGAAATATGAGTTTAGACCCTCATTCACTTAATCAATAAAAATATTGTTTAATAATGTGCGTGCGTGTGTGTGTGTGTGTGTGTTGTTGTTTCTATCACAGAGGTCTACATTGTCTACATTGTGTGTGTGTGTGTGTGTGTGTGTGCGTGCGTGCGTGCATGTGTGTGTGCTGTTTCTATCACAGAGATCTACATTGTGTGTGTGTGTGTGTGTGTGTGTGTGTGTGTGTGTGTGCGTGCGTGCGTGCGTGCATGTGTGTGTGTGTGTGTGTGTGTGTGTGTAGTTGTTGTTTCTATCACAGGTCTACATCGTGTATGTGTAGTTCTTGTTTCTATCACAGAAGCCTACATTGTGTATGTCTAGTTCTTGTTGATGTTCCTATCACAGAGGTCTACATTGTGTATGCCAAGTTCTTGTTGGTGTTCCTATCACAGAGATCTACATTGTGTATGTCTAGTTCGTATTTCTATCACAGAGGTCTACATTGTTTGTGTCTAGTTCTTGTTGGTGTTCCTATCACAGAGGCTTACATTGTGTATGTCTAGTTCTTGTTGGTGTTCCTATCACAGAGGCCTACACCATGTATTTCTAATTCTTGTTGTTATTTGTTTCTACCACGGAGGGCTACACCATGTATTTCTAATTCTTGTTGTTTTTTGTTGCTACCAAAGAGGGCTACACCATGTATTTCTAATTCTTGTTGTTATTTGTTTCTACCACGGAGGGCTACACCATGTAATTCTAATTCTTGTTGTTTTTTGTTTCTACCACAGAAGGCTACACCATGTATTTCTAATTCTTGTTATTTTTTGTTTCTACCACAGAGGGCTACACCATGTATTTCTAATTCTTGTTGTTTTTTGTTTCCACCACAGAGGGCTATGGTGAGGATCGTCAGAATTCTTTAGGTGCATTTCCTTTCACCCAGAAGATTGATGCTAAAGATGAAGATGCTGAGCTGAGAAAGCAGCTGGGAAATATGAGCAGAAGTATGTCTGAACCACATGAATAATAATAATAATAATAATAATAATAATAATAATAATAATAATAATAATAATTAATTGTGCTTCAGTCTCTATAATCATAAAATTTGTTCCATAAAATTAAAACTAGGAAATGTTCATTTGCAGAAAAAGAGAAGACTCTTTTGAAAATTTACAACTTGAATGACTGGCTCAGTTATTGAGCCAGTCATTCCAGTGGTAAATTTTCACAAAATTGTCTTCTCTTGCTCTGCAAATGGATTTGTGTCAAGACCATTGTAGAAGCTGTTTTTGTCCAGCTTGTTGGTTGAAAGGTTGACCCTCACCACTCTGATGTCAATATTCTATCTATTACTGTGTCAATAGAAGAAAAACTGGTGTACATTTTTCAACAATTTTTGTGGACGATGTTGCTGTCTACGACAGCACCTCTATGACAGCACCTCTATGACAGCACCATCTTCCACCAAATTTGTAGAAATGAACACCAGTTCATCTTTTAATTTAATTTGACAATAAAAAATTTTAACATCAGATTGCTAAGGGTTAAATCCTCCTAACTACAATAACATAGTTTTATAAATCAGTGCTAATTCAGTATGTGAAAATTACATTAACAATGATTATGTTGTTCTATGTAATATATTCCATGAAGGATGGCAGGTTTAGTGGTGTGTGTGTGTGCGTGCGAGCGTGTGTGCTCGCATGTGTGCGTGCATGTGCACGTGCATTACAGGACATTCAGTAGCAGTAAATCAAACCATATTGCTATGTACTTCTAACAGTGATTTATCCACTAACATCCCTGCGTCGATGTGCACCAATTTAGCAGTAATTTGTGCTATCAACTGTGTCGCTAGTTCCCAGCTATTACGTCATATGTCCATTTGAATACTAACAGCCTTCTCATACTAACCAGTAATATAACAAGCATATTTAATTTAAAATTTTCCTAGAGTAACTATTTTAGAAAGTCACTTATATAAAACTCTTCATCTAATCACAGAATTGTAATTTATGAATCTAATATGTCACTGAAGTATATGACATCATAATCAATTACGTCACATGTATGCTGATCATCAAATACACAATAAATGATATAGCTAAGTCAGTTATTCTCAAAATATTCAACATCTTACTTGTATAGTTTTCTGGAAATTGAGATTCAGGGAGTTCAGGGTTCGATCGATCCCAACACGTGTAAAGCATTTTAAATCTGTCTTTTATCAATTTATGAGAATTACCACTAACAGTCTGATCATAGTAACGTTCTTTTGAAACTAAAATGAATAGAATATTACATGAGGAATGGTGGAAAAATTTGATGTTAAATCGTTTAACACATGCGCCAAGTCATCAGTTTATCAGTCGGAACATAGTCCTGCTGATAGTAGGTGAAATCTTCCATAGCAATAATACATCAAAATGTATAACATTAGCCCGGGAATGAAGTATGAGTCTTGGTTTGTTGCTCATTAATCTATTGTGTTTTTCTCAGTCGCTGCTGCAAGCCACCAGACAATAATTTCAATGAGCAAGAACTCCTGATTTGCTGAATATTTTGAAAACAACTTGACTGACTGGCTTGGCCACCAACAACTTTCAGTCAAATTGTTTTCAAAATATTTGGTTAGTGCAGAGATATACCCGTTGAAATGTGTTATCTGCAGAAACTCAGCAGTCAGATAGTTACAAGTGATTATGATTATGTGAGATGCTCATTGTGTTTCTTCAATCCAGGCACACGGAAACAGTTTGCTGCTATTGCAAAGAAGTTCTCAAGAAAAAAGAAAAAATCATCGAAACAGATGTATCCTTTGTCATCTTAAATTGTGAAATTAGGAATATTCAAAACGTTAATATGTCGTCAATATATACACCTGTGCAAAAGTTAAGCACCAGCAAAAACAATAGAACGTAGAAACATGATGGTACAACTAGGCTGCCATACTTTTTGTCCCCGCGTTAGCTGACATAATACCAAGTACGAAAACACATGCATGCATGACTTCACGCCGCTTGATGTCCGTGCGTGGCGGGAAACAGCACACGTGTTCAGTTATGTAAAAGTCCAGTTTGAGGTGTAGAACATTACATACAGATTTAGGCGACAAGATTAGGAATTTTGTGTTCATGACCGTGGTTTATTTGTACAGAGAGAATTAGCTCTTGATTGTGAACCGCTATGGCAAGACGAAGGTTAAGTGATCGTGTGAAATGGCAAATCATAGGCATGCATACCACTGGTATGTCATGCAGAGAGATTGGCAGACAGCTGAACATTAACCATACTGTAATCAGTCGTTTGATTGCAAAACATGGGCAAACTAACGAGGTGAAGGACAGGCCTAGATCTGGAAGACAGAAGAAGACTACTGCCCGTGATGATCGAGCCCTAGTACGCCTTGTTAGGAGATCTCCATTCACCAACAGCAGAGTGCTCAGCCAGCAATGGGAAACGCGCAATAGAGTGTCAATGTCTACCGTCAAAAGGAGACTGTATGCTGCTGGCATGAAAGCTAGGAGACCTGTCAGATGTCCTCTCCTCACTGCACACCACAAATAGGAGCGTCTGAGGTGGTGCAACGAAAGAAGACACTGGAACATGAGATCCTGAAGACGGGTACACTGGTCCGATGAAAGTTGGTTCCTGCTTCATGCCACAGATGGTCGAACTCGTGTATGGAGGTCCAGACGCACGACGTACGACCAACGTAACATCATGGAAGAAGTTCCATTTGGTGGAGGTTCCGTTATGATATGGAGGTGCATCTCATTTGATTGTAAGCTGGATCTGTTGACTGTACCTGAAACACTAAATGGACAAAGATATCAAGATTCCATACTGGATAGAGTTGTGGTCCCTCATTTTGTAAATCATGCACCTGGAACCCACCCTATATTCATGGATGACAACGCCCGACCACATCATGCTAGAGCTGTGCATGAATACCTCCGCCAGAATGCCATCGAAACCCTACCATGGCCAGCAAGGAGCCCTGACATGAACCCTATTGAGCATATCTGGGACATTCTGGGAAACATGGTGAGAAGGAGGGATCCTCCTGTGCAGAACCTACAGGAATTAACAGACGCACTCCATCTTGAATGGCAACGAATACCACAATGGCGTATCAGTCGGTTGGTGACCAGCATGAGACGTCGTGTCCAGGCCGTCATCCAAGCACAAGGTGTATATACCCGGTATTAATAATGACAGTCTCAAACTCGTGCACAGATGTTAAACTTCGTTTTCAGACACCATTAATGACAATCTAGCCACGTGTGTCAACTGTAGGGCAATAGTTGTCAGTTGTGTCAACGTAACCATATTCAGGCCTCGTTTTCAAGTTCAAACAAAAACATAGTGTTTCCCCACCATCATAATAAGCATTCCTCTAGTTGCATTATTACCTCTTGCACTAAGATGGATGGGTACATACATGTTTATGCTATTGCTTTCTTCATAGCACATGAATATACCCTCGCATGTGCGTAAAAATAGGGTGGTGCTTAACTTTTGCACAGGTGTATATAATAGAGGTACAGCATGTAAAGGGTTAATGTAAACTTGTTTAAAATCAATTTGAATCCATGCGCCGTGTATCCACATGCATAGAAAATAGACTAGTGTATATCCACATGCATAGAAAATAGACTAGTGTATATCCACATGCATAGAAAATAGACTAGTGTATATCAACATGCATAGAAAATAGACTAGTGTGCATCAACATGCATAGAAAATAGACTAGTGTATATCAACATGCATAGAAAATAGACTAGTGTGTATCCACATGCATAGAAAATAGACTAGTGTATATCCGCATGCATAGAAAATAGACTAGTGTATATCCACATGCATAGAAAATAGACTAGTGTATATCCACATGCATAGAAAATAGACTAGTGTATATCCACATGCATAGAAAAAAGACTAGTGTATATCCACATGCATAGAAAATAGACTAGTGTATATCCACGTGCATAGAAAATAGACTAGTGTATATCCACATGCATAGAAAATAGACTAGTGTATATCCACATGCATAGAAAATAGACTAGTGTGTATCCACATGCATAGAAAATAGACTAGTGTATATCCACATGCATAGAAAATAGACTAGTGTATATCCACATGCATAGAAAATAGACTAGTGTGTATCCACATGCATAGAAAATAGACTAGTGTATATCCACATGCATAGAAAATAGACTAGTGTATATCCACATGCATAGAAAATAGACTAGTGTGTATCCACATGCATGGAAAATAGACTAGTGTATATCCACATGCATAGAAAATAGACTAGTGTGTATCCACATGCATAGAAAATAGACTAGTGTATATCCACATGCATAGAAAATAGACTAGTGTATATCCACATGCATAGAAAATAGACTAGTGTATATCCACATGCATAGAAAATAGACTAGTGTATATCCACATGCATAGAAAATAGACTAGTGTATATCCACATGCATAGAAAATAGACTAGTGTATATCCACATGCATAGAAAATAGACTAGTGTATATCCACATGCATAGAAAATAGACTAGTGTATATCCACATGCATAGAAAATAGACTAGTGTATATCCACATGCATAGAAAATAGACTAGTGTATATCCACATGCATAGAAAATAGACTAGTGTATATCCACATGCATAGAAAATAGACTAGTGTGTATACACATGCATAGAAAATAGACTAGTGTATATCCACATGCATAGAAAATAGACTAGTGTATATCCACATGCATAGAAAATAGACTAGTGTATATCCACATGCATAGAAAATAGACTAGTGTGTATCCACATGCATAGAAAATAGACTAGTGTATATCCACATGCATAGAAAATAGACTAGTGTATATCCACATGCATAGAAAATAGACTAGTGTGTATCCACATGCATAGAAAATAGACTAGTGTATATCCACATGCATAGAAAATAGACTAGTGTATATCCACATGCATAGAAAATAGACTAGTGTGTATCCACATGCATGGAAAATAGACTAGTGTATATCCACATGCATAGAAAATAGACTAGTGTGTATCCACATGCATAGAAAATAGACTAGTGTATATCCACATGCATAGAAAATAGACTAGTGTATATCCACATGCATAGAAAATAGACTAGTGTATATCCACATGCATAGAAAATAGACTAGTGTATATCCACATGCATAGAAAATAGACTAGTGTATATCCACATGCATAGAAAATAGACTAGTGTATATCCACATGCATAGAAAATAGACTAGTGTATATCCACATGCATAGAAAATAGACTAGTGTATATCCACATGCATAGAAAATAGACTAGTGTATATCCACATGCATAGAAAATAGACTAGTGTATATCCACATGCATAGAAAATAGACTAGTGTGTATACACATGCATAGAAAATAGACTAGTGTATATCCACATGCATAGAAAATAGACTAGTGTATATCCACATGCATAGAAAATAGACTAGTGTATATCCACATGCATAGAAAATAGACTAGTGTATATCCACATGCATAGAAAATAGACTAGTGTATATCCACATGCATAGAAAATAAGACTAGTGTGTATCCACATGCATAGAAAATAGACTAGTGTATATCCACATGCATAGAAAATAAGACTAGTGTGTATCCACATGCATAGAAAATAGACTAGTGTGTATCCACATGCATAGAAAATAGACTAGTTTAGTGTGTATCCACATGCATAGAAAGTAGATAGTTTAGTGTGTGTCCACATGCATAGAAAATAGACTAGTTTAGTGTGTATCCACATGCATAGAAAGTAGATAGTTTAGTGTGTATCCACATGCATAGAAAATTGACTAGTTTAGTGTGTATCCACATGCATAGAAAATAGACTAGTTTAGTGTGTATCCACATTCTACTTCGAATAATACTTACCAGATGTACTATTATGATAATGTCTATTATCTAGTCTAGCTCAAAATAAACAATTAAAACTCCGCACTCTCCTGGTCCTGCCCATACTGTGTCCGGGAATTACCATAGCCCCAGGTACCGAGTCAATTCCCAATCACAGTCAGATTCATCTATTTTGCTGACTTGTGAAGTCGCGTGTTCTAAGCGCTTTTAAATTTTCAATTTTAAACAGAATTCAGCGTTGTTGGAGCTATCTATTGTTGGCATCATGGAAGAGAAAGGGAAATCATCTCAGGGGCAGGTTGTATCCATCTAGAATTTATACATTCGTGCCGTAATGAATGATTGAATTTTCCTTAAATTGGAACATTATTTTAAAAAGGTAGCCATTGTTGGAGTCGTTCCGATACCCTTAACTGTTTAAGCATTATGCGGGTACTCGGTTAATTTCTCTTGCGACTCGGTTCCTTCCAAGATGGATGCGCTCTTAGCCAAGATGGCGGTGCCCATGAGTTATGTTTGCCTTGGGCTTGGCATGTCTGTGCACTCTAATTGTGCCGATCTTTAGTCTTCGCTTCATTGATGAAGGTGTTTGTAGCGATCACTATGTTTTTCTTGGTTATTTTAACAGTTAGTTAATTTCCAAGCCATGTTTATTAATTTTCACTCTAAAATATTTCAAATATCTGCCTTAAGTCTTGATTAGCATTAATTTAAGAGAAAGTTAATGTTTCTAAGTAATTTTAATATTACAATCAAGTCATTGTGCATTTGCTCGTCATCTATGTCATGTGCAGCATTTTAATTCTTGCTTTGTGTTCGCAGAGGGCTAAAGGCCTGGACACTTTGTGTACTAAACGCAATCGATTCATGAAATGGAGATTTGCTGGTCACCACTGCGTAGCTTGCGCGAAGTGCAAGGTTGGAAGTCCTTGCGATGTTTGCGTGAAGTGGTCGTCAGAGTTAGTCGCGGAGTTCGACCGTGATCGGCGTGCGCGACTGGACAGAATCGCGAGGGACAAGGCGGCCAAGGCAGATCAGGCGTCCAACAGAGGCTTGGAGGAGCGCCTGAATGAGAGAATGGACTCCGCTTTGGGTGTATGGGCGGCCCAGTTTAAAGCCATGTTTGAGTCCCTGCAATCCATGATCCCGTCGATTCAGTCTTGTGCAGGCCTGCCTTTCGGTGGTCCGGCCAGTGCTGAGGAAGGTGTTGCACCTGTACCTCCTGTTGCGTTGCGGCAGAGGAGGAGGATCTTTTGCTCATGGAGGATTCCGGCATGCTGGATGTTTCCGCGATGGCTGTACCTCGTACATCCCAAGGTTCTCCTTCGGGTTATGTACAGGTTTGCCAGCCGGGTGGTGATGTTGACGTTCCGTCGGGCATCTTCCATCCGGATTTTGTTCAGCCAGTGCTTCCGTTGGAGTCGTGTTTGACACCTGACGGCATCCCGGTGCCGGTGGTTACAGGTTCTATCGGATTTCTGTTGGCCACCGTGAGTAATGCGGCTGTGATCCCGGCTCCCGTGCTGGAGCCGATGGATTTCAGTGAGTCCGTGTTCGGCGAATTGTTGGATACTGGAGCCGCGAGTGCACGGTCTGTGGGCGTTGTTTACACTAGTAAGCTAGTTCGCAGTCCTCAGCATGGATCGTTGGTGTCTGTCTCGTCTAAGGGCGAGAAAGAAGATGAGAATGGCAGTCCCTTGTTGGATGAGTCATCCTTCTCCACAGAGGCTGAATGGGTGGAGGTCCTTGAATGGATGTCCGGCCGTCTGGGGTTGGCATCGGATCAAGGATCTCAACGCGATCCGGCAATGGAGCGGATGTCAGAGCGAGCGGCTAGCGCTCTGTCCAGTGGCTCTTCTGCCATGCCTGCTCTGCCTTTGGATACGTTGACCTCTGACATGTTGGAGGTGGCGGCGTATTGTATGGTCCAGCCGGACTTTACGCTTCCGAAGGCCCCGAAAGAGATTAGGAGTATGGTCCGTTTTCCGGAGCAAGCCTATCATCAGTATGCCCGAGTCCCACGGCTTTCCGTCGGGGAGAGAGAGGCACTGAATAGGCCATTGGCTGGCAAAGCTAAGGGACGTTCTCGTCCATTAGTTTCGCAGACAAATAAAGATCCTTTCAATGAGTTGACCCTCATTTGAGGATTCGGCGAGAGCTGCCATGGCGGCGCTTTCGCACGGCTGTACTGTCCTGCAGGGTATGCTGACCTGCCCGGCAGAATGTGGGGTAGTGCCAGAGGCTGCTCCCGGAATTATCCGCACCATTCATAGGTCTAGGCTTGTTCGGCGGCTCGGCACGGCAAGCCTTATCCAAGGTCGCATCAATGGTTGCGGAACAAGAAGTAGTCGGCAAGTCGTGGAAGTCGACGAAAAGGACTCAGCCGCAGCAGTCCTACAAGCAGCACAGACAGGAGCAGCAGAGGCAGCACCAAAGATCGCCCTTCCGTCCTTCTGGCCGTGATACCCATCGGGCATCCGGTTTGCAAGGTCCTGGTCGTTCTTCCTCATACAAGTCCTCTAATAAGAGGGCGTATGAGGAGGATAGGAAGGGTGGCGGTTCGGGTCGCGGCGGCTACCATAAGGATAGCCGTGGTGGCGGTTCCGGACCATCGTTTGCCAAGAAACCACGGGGTGGCCATGGGGGGGGGGTGCGGTCCTGACGGGTTTCCGGCGGGATCCGCTCCGGGAACGAGGGGAGTCGAGGATCTTCACCTAGGCGAATTAACGTCGTCTCGTGCAATATTGATCGTGAATTGTGTGCAGATTCCTTCCGTCGGAGGCAGACTTCAACTGTTCTCAAACCAGTGGGAACAGGTCGTGCAAGATTGTTTAGTCCGTCAATGGTTAAGAAACGGCTACGAACCGGACTGGCTCATCCATCAATCATTTGTTCCATTAACATCGACTCCAGTGTGGACTCCCGTTTCAAGGGAATCCGATCGTCTAGAGGCCATTTGCTAAGAAATCAAAAGTCTTCAGCGGAAGAATGCGATTCACTTAGTCCGCAATCAGTCATCCCCAGGCTTCTATTCGATGATGTTCCTCGTTCCGAAACGCACTGGAGGGTGGAGACCGATTCTCAATCTCAAACCGTTAGACAAGTTTATTCTGTCACCAAAGTTTCAGATGAGTGATGTCGGGTTTGAGGAAAGGCATGTGGGCAGTGTCGATAGATCTGAAGGATGCATATTGTCATATTCCAATGTCAATTCCTTTTCAGAAATACCTTCGCTTTGCGTTCCAAGACAATGTTTGGGAATTCAATGCGCTCCCATTCGGCTTGACCACAGCACCGAGGGTCTTCACCAAAGTGGTCCTCGCCATGACTTCTTATCTTCGCAGGAGAAACATAACTGTTCATACTTACATAGACGACTGGCTGCTGAAGGCGGGGAATCCAGTCACTCTGCGCAACAATCTTCAGGTAGTCCTAACCTTACTAAAGGATCTAGGATGGATTGTGAATCTAGAGGAATCAGAATTGACTCCATCCCAGGAGTTTGTTTATCTGGGAATATTTTTCAATCTCAGGGACGGCGTAGCTTTTCCGGCCGAGAGCTGAGTCAAGAGCCTGATTGCAGTTCTGGAGTCGTTTTCTCTAGGAGCCTATCTGATGGTGCGCCAATTTCTCAGAATACTGGGTTTACTAGTGTCTCTGGAGAAAGTGGTTCCTTATGCGGCACTTGTTCTGGTCTCAGAAAACGGATCCGTTATCTCTGAGAATTCCAGTAAAAGAACCATTGATATTCCATCTTCAGTGGTGGTTATCAGAACAGAATCTCCTGCGAGGTGTTCCTCTACAACTCCTCAACCACAGATGTCCATCTTTACAGATGCATCGACGATAAGTTGGGGAGCGGTATTGGACAATCGATCAGTGTCAGGGAAATGGGATTGGACCAATGCACAGAAAGATATCAATGTTCTCGAATTATTAGCGGTGCTATTAGCACTTCGAAAATTTGAGAATTTAATCCGAGACAAGATTGTCCTAATAAGGACAGACAACTCAACAGTGGTGTCTTATTTGAACCGCCAAGGCGGGACGAGGTCACCAGAGTTGTGCATGATGATTTGGAACCTTCTGCTGTGGTGCCAAGAGAGGAATATTCTTCGGGCAGCACACATTCCAGGAAGACTGAACATCCTAGCAGATGCACTCAGTCGAAGGATGGTTTGTCGTCCGACGGAATGGCAGCTCAACCAATCGGTAGCGGAGGTTCTATTCAAACATTGGGGCAAGCCAAATGTGGATCTGTTTGCGATGAAACTAAACGCAAAGCTGGTCAAATACGTGTCACCGATCCCGGACCCGCTAGCCTTGGCAGTAGACGCACTGGCAATAAGTTGGAAAGTAATGTACGTGTATGCGTATCCTCCAACTATTCTCATCCCAAAATTTCTGGCAAAGATAAGAGCGGGAGTATGCCAAGTACTACTGATCGCCCCTCATTGGCCAGGCCGATCATGGTTTACGGATCTGCTGGACCTTCTGGTCTGCAATCCAATCCCTCTTCCAGACCAAAGGGATCTAATCACTCAGAACAAGGGTCTGTGTCTTCACGACAGCCCGGAAATGTTCAAATTGACTGCATGGATGTTGTCAAGCAGCGTGCAATTGAGGGTGGCTTTTCTGAGCAAGCAGCAAAGTTTGTCGCTTCAGCCAGAAGAGGGTCAACCACCAAAACATATAATTATAGACACAACAAATTTTAAGCATTGTGTCAGGGAAGAGATATTAATCCCTTCTCTGCATCTGTTCAACACGTAGCAGATTTTATCTGTCATTTATACGAAGTTGAAAAACTTGTACCTTCAACCCTAGCAGCATATAAGTCTGCATTAGCTTCAGTCGTTCCCAGTCTGGCCATTGAAGGAGTGGAGAATAACACTTTGAATGAAGTTATTAAAGGAATGAGCAATCGGCGACCTAGACAGCCAATTCCTATCCCAGCATGGAATCTATCTCTTGTTCTACAGGTTTTAGGGCATGCTCCGTTTGAACCGATTAGATCTATAGATATTAAACCATTAACTATTGAATCAGTTTTCTTGGTTGCAGCAGCATCGGCGAGAAGGAGAAGTGAGATTCATGCGCTATCTGCCGAGCAAGACCGTTTTGTCGTCACTAGTGAAGGTTTAAGACTACTTCCATATCTTTGTTTCCTGGCAAAGAATAAGTCACTTAAATATCCAGGTCAACCAATCAATTTGCCAAGTTTAATTAGACATGACCCAAACTCTTCTGCTTGGTGTCCTGTCAGATGTCTGAAAATGTATTAAAAACGTACTGGGGAGTGGAGAGATGACCCGAAATCTCTGTGGTTATGTCTCAAAGCTCCTCATTTGCACGCCTCGAAAGATACTATTTCTCGTTGGATAGTTGATGCTATTCAGATGTCGCACAAAATTGCTACGGCAAAGCAGATTGATCGTGCGAACGCCCATCAGGTCCGAGCATTAGCAGCAGCATCGGCCCTTTTTAAGGGTGTCTCATTAGAGGAGGTGATGTCTGTAGCACAATGGCATGCCGAGTCGTGATTTACTGATTTCTACCTTCGCAACATCTCCAGCGCACTTAATCCGATAGCCGTCGCCAATTTGTCAAACCTTAGTTAAGCCACATCCGACCACTATTTCACAAACATCGCAAGTTACTTCCTCCTGCACTGAGCAAGAGCCATGCACATGACCAGTGAACGACCGTGGATTGGGCCGAGCTCCTGTGATGATCAAGAAAGAACAAGCACTCAAAATGGTGAGTGTTTACATTAATTAAGTGACTAATAATAATAATAATTTACTTACAGTCAAAATACCAGACTGCTTAGGTAAATAGTCTGGTGTAAGAGTATACTTATCCTCTCAAACAGACATTAGACTCATTCCAATTTGAAAACTTAATCGATATACTGATATTTTTTCAAAATTAGAAGTTGTAGTAGTTTCTTTGCAATCTACTGGACTGCCCTAGCTGAGACTTGGGGCTGACACGTGTCTGGTGGGTGTTGCATCCCCTTGCAGACAAAAGAGGGGGGGTGGGGTGGGGAGCGCGGTCTAGACCAAGGATGTTTAGCTCTATGAGTCAGATGGCAGAACCCAAGCATATGCCAGGGTTCTAGTCTCTTCACAACCTTCTCTGTTGGATGGTTGATGAGTGCTGGTTCGAGCCTCACCTCCTCCCACCGGTATTTCTTGGCTGTTGAAATCCGGAGTTTATCATAATAGTACATCTGGTAAGTATTATTCGAAGTAGAATAAAAAAAGCATCCGCTTTTGTTTCTACGAGAATTCTTAATACTTACCAGATGTACTATGGCCCTGCCTCAGCCTTTCGCTGTTTGTCAAGGCAAATATAAGACGAATTTGACTGTGATTGGGAATTGACTCGGTACCTGGGGCTATGGTAATTCCCGGACACAGTATGGGCAGGACCAGGAGAGAGGAGTTTTAATTGTTTATTTTGAGCCAGACTAGATAATAGACATTATCATAATAGTACATCTGGTAAGTAATAAGAATTCTCATAGAAACAAAAGCGGATGCTTTTTTGATGCATAGAAAATAGACTGGTTTAGTGTGTATACACATGCATAGAAAATAGACTAGTTTAGTGTGCATCCACATACATAGAAAATAGACTAGTTTAGTGTGTAGCCACATACATAGAAAATAGACTAGTTTAGTGTGCATCCACATATACACCTGTGCAAAAGTTAAGCACCAGCAAAAACAATAGAACGTAGAAACATGATGGTACAACTAGGCTGTCATACTTTTTGTCCCCGCGTTAGCTGACATAATTCCAAGTACGAAATGCACTTGCATGCATGACTTCACGCCGCTTGATGTCCGTGTGTGGCGGGAAACAGCACACGTGTTCAGTTATGTAAAAGTCCAGTTTGAGGTGTAGAACATTACATACAGATTTAGGCGACAAGATTAGGAATTTTGTGTTCATGACCGTGGTTTATTTGTACAGAGAGAATTAGCTCTTGATTGTGAACCGCTATGGCAAGACGAAGGTTAAGTGATCGTGTGAAATGGCAAATCATAGGCATGCATACCACTGGTATGTCATGCAGAGAGATTGGCAGACAGCTGAACATTAACCATACTGTAATCAGTCGTTTGATTGCAAAACATGGGCAAACTAACGAGGTGAAGGACAGGCCTATTTGGTGGAGGTTCCGTTATGATATGGGGGTGCATCTCATTTGATTGTAAGCTGGATCTGTTGACTGTACATGGAACACTAAATGGACAAAGATATCAAGATTCCATACTGGATAGAGTTGTGGTCCCTCATTTTGTAAATCATGCACCTGGAACCCACCCTATATTCATGGATGACAACGCCCGACCACATCGTGCTAGAGCTGTGCATGAATACCTCCGCCAGAATGCCATCGAAACCCTACCATGGCCAGCAAGGAGCCCTGACATGAACCCTATTGAGCATATCTGGGACATTCTGGGAAACATGGTGAGGAGGGATCCTCCTGTGCAGAACCTACAGGAATTAACAGACGCACTCCATCTTGAATGGCAACGAATACCACAATGGCGTATCAGTCGGTTGGTGACCAGCATGAGACGTCGTGTCCAGGCCGTCATCCAGGCACAAGGTGGATATACCCGGTATTAATAATGACAGTCTCAAACTCGTGCACAGATGTTAAACTTCGTTTTCAGACACCATTAATGACAATCTAGCCACGTGTGTCAACTGTAGGGCAATAGTTGTCAGTTGTGTCAACGTAACCATATTCAGGCCTCGTTTTCAAGTTCAAACAAAAACATACAGTGTTTCCCCACCATCATAATCAGCATTCCTCTAGTTGCATTATTACCTCTTGCACTAAGATGGATGGGTACATAAATGTTTATGCTATTGCTTTCTTCATAGCACATGAATATACCCTCGCATGTGCGTAAAAATAGGGTGGTGCTTAACTTTTGCACAGGTGTATACATAGAAAATAGACTAGTTTAGTGTGTAGCCACATGCATAGAAAATAGAGAGCTCAGCGTGTATGCACATACATAGAAAATGGACAGAGCTTAGCGCGTATGCACATACATAGAAAATGGACAGAGCTTAGCGTGTATCTACATGCATAGAAAATGGACAGAGCATAGAACGTATCCACATGGATAGAAAGTGGACAGAGCTTAGCGCGTATGTACATGCAGAGAAAATGGACAGAGCTTAGCACATATCAACATGGATAGAAAATGACCAGAGCTTAGCGCTTATGTACATGCATAGAAAATGGAGAGAGCTTAGTGCGTATGCATATACACAGAAAATAGACAGGGCTTAGCGTATATCTACATGCATAGAAAATGGACAGAGCAAAGCACGTATCCACATGGATAGAAAATGGACAGATCTTAGCGCGTATGTACATGCATAGAAAATGGACAGAGATTAGCAGGTATCCACGTGAATAGAAAATGGACAGAGCTTATCGCGTATGTACATGCATAGAAAATGGACAGAGCTTATCGCGTATGCCCATACATAGAAAATGGACATAGCTTAGCGCGTATGCACATACATAGAAAATGGACAGATCTTAGCACATATTCACATGCATAGAAAATGGACAGAGCTTAGCATATATTCACATGCATAGAAAATGGACAGAGCTTAGCACATATTCACATGCATAGAAAATGGACAGAGCTTAGCACATATTCACATGCATAGAAAATGGACAGAGCTTAGCACATATTCACATGCATAGAAAATGGACATAGCTTAGCGCGTATGCACATACATAGAAAATGGACAGAGCTTAGCACATATTCACATGCATAGAAAATGGACAGAGCTTAGCGCGTATGCACATGCATAAAAATGTAATGAGCTTAATGTGTATGCACATGCATAGAAAATGGGCAGAGGTTAGTAGGTATGCACACTCCATCAAAAATTTACATATACACCTGAAACTCGAACATGGTCTGTAACTTCTCATAACAAAGCAATGTACCAATTCTCAGTTGAATACCTTAGGATTGCGAAAAAAATGCGGAAACCCAACTGTGACAAATGGACACACAGACGGACAGATGGAGTGCAAACCTATAGTTCCCCCCCCTCCCACCCTCGAGTTTATCGGTAAGTCACTAATAAGTACAATCCAGCATTGGAATTATGGCAAGTTTCGACCTCGAAAAATATAAGCTTTCTGCACTTTTTTCGCACTCCTTCAACATATTTAAAGGAAAATCGGTACATCACTTTAGTTTAGGAGTTACAGAGCAAGTACAAGTTTCAGACATTTTCGTGAATTTTTCATGAAGTTATGCCCCTTTCGACTTATGAAACATGAAAAATGTTAGTTTTGCACACTTTTTTTTGCAGTCTTTCAAGATATTCTATTCAGAATCGGTACATTGCTTTGTTATTGGAAGTTACAGAACAAGTTTGAGTTTCAAGCATATGTGTCAATTTTTTATGGAGTTATGCCCCCCCCCCCTTCCGACTTAAAAAATACAAAAAATATCAGCTTTCCTCACTTTTTTTCGTACTCCTTCAAGATATTTAAGGGAAAATTAGTACATCGCTTTAGTATAAAGAGTTACAGAGCAAGTTCGAGTTTCAGACATTTTCGTCAATTTCTCACGGTGTTATGCCCTCTTTCGACTTTGTTATGAGAAATTACAGACCAAGTTCGAGTGTCAAGGAGTTTGCGCCAATTTTTCATGGAGTTACAACATGAAACACAAAAAATATCTGATTCTACACTTTTTTCCCCCAATCCTTCAAGGGATTTAACTGAGAATTGGTAGGTTGTTTTATTATATGGAGTTACAGAGCTAGTTCGAGTTTCAGACATTTTCATCAATTTTCTATGGACCCACTTTCGACTTATGAAATACAAAAAATATTAGTTTTCCACACAATTTTCCCCCCGCAATCTTTCAAGCTATTCAACTGAGAATTGGTACGTTTCTTTGTTATGAGAAATTACAGGCCAAGTTCAAGTTTCAGGAGTTTGTGTCAATTTTAATGGAGTTGCATCCCTTTCAACTTATGAAATGCGAAATATATCCGTTTTCCGCACTCCTTCAAGGGATTCAAATGAGAATTGGTAGGTTGCTTTATTATATGGAATTATAGAGCAAGTTCAAGTTTCAGGCGTTTGTGTCAATTTTTGATGGCGTTATGTCCCCTTTCTAAATACAAACATATTGGCTTTCAAGACTTTTTCGTTCTCCTTCACCATATATAACTGAAACTTAGTATATTGCTTTGTTCTGGGAAGTTACAGATCCAAGTTCACGTTTCAGCTGCTTCTGTAAATTTTTAATGGAGTTTTTGACTGTCATTCTCTAAAGATTTATATCACTAAGTAGGAAAGCGATACTTACAGAATGCTTGTTCATCTTAACCTTTCATTATCAGACTACGTGAGTCAATAGCGCCATCTATGGCAAATTTACTAGATGAAGAGGAGATAAGTGAGGCTACTCATCAAAATAACACGGATGGCAATACTCAATCGAGACATTCATATGATGACAATGTGACTCAATCAAGACTTTCATATACTGACAATGCGACTCGATCGAGACAATCATCTGGTAGGCAAGCGTCATCAGAGAGACAAGTGTCATGGACACAGCCCCTGGTAAGCCAGCAGTTGATCTTCAAACTTAATTATACAATCTCTAACATGGGCACTCTGGCTGTTTCGTTTGGGGTGTTGCTCAGAGCTGATTCTCTCTGGGATTGCAACAGCTTTCAGGAGCACAATCTCCAAAAGGAGCAGCAATATTTCCAATTCAAGATCGTTTAGAATCTAATTATCTTTTGTAGTACTGTGTGCTGGACATGACCACATAGCCTGGTGTGTGCCGGATATGACCAGATAGCCCTGTGTGCTGGACATGCCCACATAGCCTGGTCTGTGCTGGACATGACCACATAGCCTGGTGTGTGCCGGACATGACCACATAGCCTGGTCTGTATTGGACATGACCCCATAGCCTTGTGTGTGTTGAACATGACCACATAGCCTCGTGTGTGTTGGACGTGACCACATAGCCGCATGTGTGCTGAACATGTCTACATAGCCTGGTGTGTGCTGGACATGACCACATAGCCTGGTGTGTGCTGGACATGACCACATAATCTGGTGTGTGCTGGACATGACCACATAGCCTGGTGTGTGCTGGACTTGACCACATAGCCTGGCGTGTTCTGGACATGACTATATAGCCTGGTGTGTGCTGGACATGACGACAGTTCCATATGTGCTGGACATGACTACATAGTCTCATGTGTGCAGGACATGACCACACAGTCCTGTGTGTGATGACTATGACTACATAGCCTCGTGTGTGATGGACATGACCACACAGTCCCGTGTGTGATGACTATGCCTACATAGCCTTGTGTGTGACGGACATGACCACACAGTCCTGTGTGTGATGACTATGACTACACAGCCTTGTGTGTGCTAAACATGACCACACAGTCCCGTGTGTGATGACTATGACTACATAGCCTCGTGTGTGATGGACATGACCACACAGTCCCGTGTGTGATGACTATGACTACATAACCTCGTGTGTGATGGACATGACCACACAGTCCCGTGTGTGATGACTATGACTACATAGCCTTGAGAGTGATGGGCATGATCATATAACCTTGTGGATGATGCATCAGAAATTTTAATTGTACTTATTCTCTGTATCTGCAGCCTGGTTCACCACGGTACCAAAGAGACATGGTTTGATGAGTGCTTGACACAAGTCTTGTTCATCAGTCATCAGAGACGTGTGTAGCCGGCCATGTTGTATGGATTTTCAGAAATATGAAAACATGGCCTGGACAGGGCAGGAGGGAAGACATTGGTTATAATTATAAATCATGGACATTATGAGTTGTGCTGATTACTGTGTATCTTTACCAACATGGCATCCAATTAAATATACTGTTTAGAGTATATATACATGCATACGCATGCATGCCCCGTCTGTCTCAATGTTAATGCTAACGAGAATAACTCTCGCATGCTAGTTAGACTGATGGGAGATAACTCTCACATGTTACATCTCACATGTTAATGAGTGTGAAAGGGAATAACACCCACTAACGAACTAAGGTGAGATAACTCATTCACTTGAGAGTGAGCTGAAATAACACATTGATAGTGAGCGTGTATGGAGATCTTGAGCAGCAAGATTGATTGGTAAATAGGCATTTTAGTGGAAATGAATGTGTATTTTTGAGAACATGACACTAATATGACTGGCTGCTAACGATCTCATCACAAAGTTTTCAAAATACATATTTCTCATGTATCTTCAGCTGACTTGGCACTAAAACTCATACAGATTTATTCACTATATATATATATTCTACTTGCAATTGCAATGTGAAACATTGTATAGACTCATGTACACATGTATCTTTAAACCGATTACTTTGATGGTGTGGCATAGGAAGCAGCTACTTAGTGTGATATGTATTTATTAATGACGCTGCTTGTTTGACGTGTCTTGATGTACAGACAGTAAATATTTTGTGTACATTATCTAAACATCTTAATCCTTTAACACTCAAATTTGTTCAAGAAAATTTTAATTTTCCCATTAAAAATGTCCATTTGCAGACCAACAGAAGACTATTTTTGAAAATTTACCACTGGAATGACTGGCTCGGTTATCGAGCCAGTCATTCCAGGGGTAAATTTTCAAAAATATTCTGTTGGTCTGCAAATGGACATTTCTCAAGACCACTGCAGATGTTTTTGGCTGATATGAGGGTTAATAGTCATAATTGATCCAGAAAATCAAACTTTTGCAGAGTCCATTTGTAAGCCAAGAGGACATTTTTTAAATTTTACTACTGTATTGACTGGTTCAATAAATGCCATTCGATATGTGATTTCTTTTTAAATGGTGTACTCCTGGCCTACTAATGGCTATTTTTAAAGACTACTGCAGAGGCCATTTTTGGTCAACTTGGCTACTAAAGGGTAAAGATCTAGTACTATATATCAACAAATTGTGGCTGGGTTTTCATCAAATTTAACCCTTTCATGATGAAGCTGGCCAAAATCGGCCTATGCAATCGTTTTGAAGAATGTCCATTTGCAGGACAAGACAAGATTTTACCACTGGAATAACTGGCTCCATGACCGAGCCAGTCATTCCAGTGGTAAATCTTTAAAAATAGTTTTCTTTTGGCTTGCAAATAGGGCTGCGCGGTTTGGCTCCGGTTTGGTTTTAACCGAATATCGGTTTTATGGACATGAAACAAAAAATTTAAATTATAAAAATAGTACGAAAACAGAACGTATTTTCATGCCCTGATACATTCGTAACGGTTAACGCCTTTAAAGATTAATATACCTCATAATATCCATCATCGCGGGAGTGAAATTATTAATTAGACCACCTAAATATTACCCACAGTTAAATAAACATCGTTTATTTTGTCAAAATTAATCATAAATCAGCAAAACAGGTTGCGAAAAGAAGTAAATCACGTGATTATAATTAATTATGATGTAATTATCTCCCTTTCTTCTTTCATTTCCAATTCGGCCCGGTGACGAAATTATGCCTTGAAGAAAATATTAACTGTAATATTGCGAACGCGAATTTCATAAGTTAATATGATATTGTGTATAGAAGATAACATTTTAAAAACGGTTTGGGTAATAATTTTATTTAAAATTATATCCTAATCAGCAAAAATGTATTCAGCATTATATTTATTGGTGAGATTTTTATGCATTCGAGCAATTTAGTTTTGGGACGACTTTGCATTATGTTAATTAGCCGGTGACGTAAATAAAATGGATGCCGTTGTTTAGAAATGTTTTCCCCGATACAAATTTCAATGACAAACTCCTGCGTTAGTATTGTGTTTTATATTGCAAATTTATCTGAGACTACCTGAGGAAAGACGAGTGGATATTTATTTAATTAATTCGCTGCTTGATTTCTCTGTGTACAGCGAGTTACATGGAGTTACACAATATGCACAATTGGGGCCACGTTCAATTATTAGTTGCCCCGAACGTAGCTTAATGGAAAGTATGGCCATTATTATTCATTACGCTTTTCATGCTCGTTAGTATCTTTTGTTTTTAACAATTCTGATACGAAAAACAGAAAATATGTTCATATTCGGTTTTTTCGATATTTATTTCTTATAATCGGTTATGAAACTGTCAGTGCAAGATATCGGTTTTAAATATGGTATCGGTATATCGCGCAGCCCTACTTACAAATGGACATATTTATATCTTCTTGATCAAATTTAGCCATTATATGGTTAATTAACTCTAATAAGTTCATAATATATTGTATAACTAACATTTCTCTGAACACATCAAAAACAATGTGAGTTAGCGCTTTAATGCGCAAATATGGTCACAAAAATTTTAATTTTGTTATAAAAATGTACTTTTGCTGGCCAAGCGAAGATTTTCTCCGTGAGTTTTGAGCTAAAACTTATTTTATGATCACTAATTCTATATATCGGCATCTGAATGCAAAAGGCACACCAAATAGTTCTAAGCTCACTGTTTCTTAGACAGCAGTGTCTTACAGCGATATTGTTTCCAAACAGAACACTAGGTATGAATCCATCCTCTGTCCGGTGAGCTCAATAAAGGTGACACTGGTCGAGGAGTGGATGTGCTTCATGATGGGTGAGCTCAATAAAGGTCACACCGGTCAAGGAGTGGGTGTGCCTTGTGACGAGTGAGCTCAATAAAGGTGACACCGGTCGAGGAGTGGATCTGCCTCATGATGTGTGAGCTCAATAAAGGTGACACCGGTCAAGGAGTGGATGGCGACACCGGTCAAGGAGTGGATGTGCCTCATGATCAGTGACTAATTCATTAACTGTCTTCCTGCTGAATTGCTGCAGACTACATTTTCCATGGGGTATATTTGATATGTCAAGTATTTTAAAAACAATTGGACTGAAAGTTGTTGGTGACTAAACCACCATCAACTTTCAGTCAAATTGTTTTCAAAATATTAAACAGGTTCAGAGTTATTGCCCATTAAAATTATTGACTCGTGGTTTACAACAGTTTGACAATTAATTACATTAACTACACAACTAGTTATGATAGTAAAGGAAACTTACGGTTCTTGTGTCTCATTAAATACAGACACTTGCATGAGATATGAGATGCCTGTTGATTTATGTTCAATTTATCTAGCTCGCAATGCTGCCCAGTACGCAATGCCTTGAACCATAGTCGTTGTAACAATTGGATTCATGGCAGTACATTCGACAGCCTGTATTTCGATACTGTTCAGCGCATGTAGCATTTCATGCCGAGTAAATTGAACAAAAATCAACAGGAACATATCTCGTGCAAAGGTGTCTCAATTTAATGGGGCATGAGAACGTTAATCTAAGAGTAACATTGTGGGCGTGGACCTAATGTTATCATAACAAATGATATTATACAGAACAATCAAATGATATACAGACCATAGCCTATAATTATGTATTCTTTGTTATATTCTATAGTTTGTTATTGTATATTTTATATTCTCAAGAATTGTCTTGAAAATAGTGTTGTTTGATCACTTGTTATTTTACACTACTTTTTGCAAATTTATCATTTTTATCACTGGAGCATATAATATATTTTAGCCCTGAAAATTTGTGGCGAATTTATAATTATTTTGAAAACTATTTAACTAAAAGTTGGTGGAGCAAGATTGGTGTTCTGTCAAACTGCTTACAGCAAATCGCTTGAAATCCTGGTTCTGCAAGGGCATAAGTTACTATTTTATCTGCATATAAATGGTATTTTATTGATTTATTGATTGTCTGTTTGCAAACAGGATATCTACAAAAGCGATGGGCAAATAGATTAGGTTTTGGTTTGAATCCAGATACTACAATGGAGGAAGCCAGTTTAAGATATGCCCCGCCAATCTCTAGTTAATCTCCACAACGCTTTGCCAGTGTTTGGATGAATCTATCTCGGCACTCGCTGAATCAAATTAGTTTCAAAATATTCAACAGAATGTTTATTAAATAATAAAGACAAACTAATTGTACAACTTGATGGATTATTAAGCATTTATGACAGACGAAACCGCGTCATTCATGAGGTAATTGATTATGACATCAGCTTACATGTGACATAATTGATTATGACGTCATATTATTGACTGAGAAACTGTATTCAACCATTGTCCATCCATACACAATGTTGCTGATAGCTCACTGTATAGATCCGAGTGACATGCAGGGTTTGAAAA
Source organism: Chaetoderma sp. LZ-2023a (assembly GCA_034401795.1). Lineage (NCBI taxonomy): Eukaryota > Metazoa > Mollusca > Caudofoveata > Chaetodermatida > Chaetodermatidae > Chaetoderma > Chaetoderma sp. LZ-2023a. The sequence goes on along the minus strand of CM067370.1, from coordinate 22,157,812 downwards.
ATCCCTAAACAAGCCATGCCCTTCTAGTTTTACATTGTTTAGCAGTACCATTCTCAAAATGATGTGTTACTATTTAGTGCTTTGGCCAAAGATGACAAACTGTTCAGCATGGCATGTATGAACTCACGCTAATGCCATTGGTCTAAGCATGCATGTTGTATTCAGCAGGCTTAATCTCATCTCTTTGCCTCCTGAGGTACTCGTATAGCCCGGTTGTGTGAATATTATATTCAAAAAGATGTTTTATTATTAAAGATTTGTGTGTTTTATAAAATTTAATTTTCTAAAGCTTTTTTAGCCTTTGATATCAACTTGTTTTGTTTTTAAATCTTAAAATTGTACTTATTATTAGCTCAAGTGAGCTTATTCCTTGGTGACCGTCCATTGTCCATCCGGCCATCAACTTTTTGACTGATTCTTAGGTGTGTTTAAAAATCTTCTCCATAACAGCTTGCGGGATCAATTCAAAACTCATGAAATATCTAGGCCAAGAGCTCAACCAGGTTTGTTCAAGGTTTTTGCGAAAACAATTTTTCCAGATCTAGTCAAAATTTGGGAGATATGATTATCATTAGGGACTAGGAATGCACATTAAAGTTTGTTTAAGGGAAGTGGGTCAATCAAAATGTAGCCCGTTTGGCAGCCATATGGGATTTGTTATTTGATGGATTTTGAAACTGAAATTGTTTTATGTTTTTGGGTATTCTGATTTCAAATATGCCATTTTTCGAAACTGATAAATGGTTTGACGGCCATCTTGAATCTTTTTCCCGCCAAAAGCTCCTGTGTATTAAAGCGATAGGAAATGTTTTATGTGTTTTCGAGGACCTCTGGGCCGATTTCAATTATATTTGGCAGGAAGCATCCTTAGGGCATAGAGGTTTAAATATGTTCAAATGATGGAGATCAGCCAATTTGGGAGGTTGCCATTTTGGATTTTGGCCGATTCTTAGAAATGTCTTTGAAGAAGCTTCTCCGAAACCGTTTTGGGGATCGATTCAAAGCTCATGAAATATCATCGGGCAACGGCTGAACCGTTTGTCCAAGTGAACTTGACTGGCGTAATGCTTTAGTGGTCATTTTGGATAACCTAGTTTTCATAAAAACGACCTCCAGAACCACTGAATGAATCGGGCTGAAATTTGGAAGATTATGATTAGGGACTAAGCGCCATTAAAGTTCATTCAAGGGAAGTTGATACGTAAAGAAACATGGGCACTGTGTTCTTGTTACGATTCTGGTCAACTCCTTAGGGTTCTACTTATAGCGGATGTGCTTTCTAGTTGAAATGTCTATGTTTCAGGTGAGCGATACAGGCCTATTGTATTAGATTTATCAGTTTATCAAGTTCTATTTTCATAGGGTTACTCTATTTTGGATTGCTCTGTCATTCTTCAGATCTCAATTAACCTCAACCCTTTCAGGCACTAGGAACAGCAAATTCTCTAGACTATTTTGGGACTAGTTTGACTGGAATATGGCAGCAACAGGTTCCAGTCAATTTAGTTTCAAAATATTAAACGCCGTTCCTGTATAATAGTTTTAACCCTTTGAAGCATAAAATTTCAGGATCTCATTTTCAAGACAGTGAGACAGGTAACCTAGTGAATATTTTACTTATCTGCTGGTGAAAGGGTTAATTAGTTTTATTTTCTGGTAATCTGAAATTCAAGATTATTTAGAAGACAATTTGACTGAAAGGTTGAAACGGCTTTCAGGTAGTTTTCCTGGAGATTTGCACTGAATTTGAGACAAGTTAATGCAACTAAATTTTATCCAATCCTATAAAAATGTAATACATTTGAAATACTCCAATTTAACCTGAGTAGAGTTTAACCTTTTAATCCTCTAAATTTAAATTTGGAGTATTTCAAATGTATTAAATTTCTATAAGATTGGATAAAATTCAGTAGCATTAACTTCTCACTTTTATTCTGCTCATTGCTTTGTATATGTGTATATAGAGATTTGCTATCATCATCTCTGTCATCATCATTATCACAATCATCACTTTCTAACTTTATTTAATAAGACATATTCATGTCCCGTTAATGCATCATTATCATTATTATTATTATTATTATTATTATTCACATTCACTAAGTGAAGTGGAGAGTGGCTCAAGTTAGTGATCCAAATGGCATACAACATCGAACATCCACTGAGAATAAGGTAGAATGTTAGTTGTTCACGAAGTATTATTATTATTTTTATTATTATTTCATTGTCATGACATCATTAAGATCATCTACCTCATGTGTCAAATCTAATTAACACGTTTGATACATTTAATAGTGAAGAACTGACGATTGATACTTCTAATAGTAATGATGAACTAAAGGTTGATAATTAAATAGTAATGTGCTAAAGTTTGATACACATATGATCGCTTCCATATTGTGCATTGAAGGCCAATAATTAATGCTAAAGTTTATTATTTCTAATGATAATTATATAAATGGTCACCTACTTAAATCCAATCACCACCACCTCACCCACTCCAATCACCACCACCTCACCCACTGCATGTGTACTGCCAAGTATAAAATGGAAAGTTATTTTTTAACCCTTTCATAGTCAAGGCGGCCAAAATCTGCCTCTAGTGGTTTTGAGGAATGTCCATTTGCAGGACAAGAAGACAATTTTTGAAAATTTACCGCTAGAATGCCTGACTCGATAACCAAGATAATGGTCTTGAGGAATGTCTATTTGCAGGCCAAGACAACTTTTTGAAGATTTGCCACTAGAATGCCTGGCTCGTCATTCCAGTGGTAAATTTTCAAAAATAGTCTTCTCGTCCTGCAATTGGATATTCAATAAGCAAATATTTTTAATTTCTTGAGAAAATTTGCATCGGCTGGAATGCCGAATCTGACCGTGTTAAATGGTACCCACCTAGATAGTTTGACGCTGGTCCATGCCCTGCTGTTGTTCCTTGTGATGGTTGGGACGGGCCAGCCTCTATAACTGCATACGCAGATGTTAATGTGTTGTCGGGCAATAGTCCAGTGGATGATGGAGGAGTGGGCTGCATCGTCCTGTTCGCCATCATAGACATCATCGACTTCTGCAGACCGATCACCGACTGTTGCATAACCTGCATAGCCGCCCTCATCGCGTTCATCTCCTCTGCAGCTGTAACAGTGTTAACGTTAGTTGACTGTTCTTGCTGGACGAGATCTCTACCCTCAAGGGAGGGATTTCCTACTGAAGAAGAAGCCGGCAGACATAAATGCTGTGCTTGCTCGGCTGTACTAAACTTAACGACATTAGGACTGGAACAGGAAGGTTCTGGCTCTACCGTTTGTGATTGTTCTAGGCCTACTGGTGACATCACATTTTGAAATGAACTAGGTTTATTTTCCAAATATAGTGACTTTAGTACAGTTTTGGATGTGTTATTAGGCACTTTAATTCCTAACTTTATTAGTTCTTGTCATAGTTTCATAACGGTCCAGTTTGTTGGGTTAGAAGAATCCCACGGCGTTGGTCTCATACGCGATCTACTTGGCTGATCAGCCATTTCAAAAGTTTTTTCTTATCACTTCATACTTTTACAAATTAAATGCCCGATACTCTACGTAGCCTCCAATTTGCTCGGTAAGATAAAATATCACTGCGACTAGCGGAGACGTCCACCTACAGCAACGTGACGTTAAGAAAACTCTTAGTGCTTCAATTATAAACAATTTTCATTTAGAAATGGCACTGTGAACTGACTATACTTTGCAAATTTGTAAACAGCTAATGGCTGCTTATCAAAATATATGTTAATGAGCCACATCACTCCCCCTGTACCGTTGCTGGTACATGGACGTATGAATCACCTGCCATCCATGCGCACTGCTAAACAGTACTTATGATATTGATACGTTTTTCCTTTTATAAACCTGACTTATCTTCATAAGCCTTGATTGTGAGAGAATTCAGGCAAATGTAATCTGACAGAATAAGGCAATGACTAGTCAAGCCATTAGTGGTGGGTGAATATGTATGCAAATAGTTATCGCTTTCCAATATCTTGTCGCATTTTCCACAAATTCTGTTGTCTTCCCTCTTCAGAGTTCAAATTTCTCAATGACGATCTAGAATTTTATATAAGCATTATGGGTACAATCCGTGTTTATGACACCACTTTTCACGGACAGGTTGTTTTGGAAACAGTTCATTTTAGTACATCTTTGTGCACGATGTTGCCCCAACAAAATTATTCTAGACAATGACGATTACAGAAATAGCGATACTTAACATTAAACCTAATTGTGAAAATAGCATGCGTTGTCATGGGACATATGGTCGAACTGACCAGACTAATGAGGCAAAATATTGGTGCACAATCTTTTTGTAAATGTTATCGCTGTAGTGTTTTCTACTGTTAAAATAAGTGGGAGGCAAACCACTTTATTATTTTAGCACCATTAATATGATCAAATCCTGGGGTGAGTTTTGGTGACTGATGTAGTCAGTAAATCCTGATTTGGTCCTTTATTTTAAGTCAACGTGATATAGTATATAATATAGCTGACCAACGTGCTATATTTGTCAGCAAAATGCCTGATTAATACAAGAAATTTCTATGTCTGTGAAATGACTTGCAATGAAAAAGTTCTCAGTTTACAGACAATAAAGAATGGTGTAAACAAAACAACAGTTATGATCTGTATTCTTACAGAGGTAAGGTCTATAGTTTTTATGTTGAGAAATAGTAATTACCAAACATGACTCCCACAATCATATGGGTAACTCACATACCAAACTTAGTTAAATTCCATCCAATGTTTTCAGAGTTGCGTTAGAATCAATTTCGACACGGACAGATGAGTGGTACTATATAATCTCCTTTTCTTCGAAAAATTGTGAAACGAACTAGCTGCACTGGAACAAGCAAGCAAGGCCTGTGGCTAGCTGAAATGAAACTAGTGCTGTGGAACAAGCTAGGGAGGCCTGTGGCTAGATGAAATGAACTAGTGCCGAGAAGTCTGTTGCTAGATGAAATGAACTAGTGTCGTGGAGCAAGAAAGAGAGGCCTGTGGCTAGATGAAATGAACTAGTGCTGTGGAACAAATTAGAGGCGTGTGGCTATATGAAATGAACTAGTGCTGTGCAACAAGCTAGAGAGGCCTGTGGCTAGATGAACTAGTGCTGTGGAACAAGCTAGGTAGGCCTGTGGCTAGATGAAATGAACTAGTGCTGTGGAACAAGCTAGAGGCCTGTAGCTAGATGAAATGAACTAGTGATGTGCAACAAGCTAGAGAGGCCTGTGGCTAGATGAAATGAACTAGTGATGTGCAACAAGCTAAGGAGGCCTGTGGCTAGATGAAATGAACTAGTGCCATGGAACAAGCTAGGGAGGCCTGTGGCTAGATGAAATGAACTAGTGCCATGGAACAAGCTAGGGAGGCCTGTGGCTAGATGAAATGAACTAGTGCCATGGAACAAGCTAGGGAGGCCTGTGGCTAGATGAAATGAACTAGTGCCGTGCAACAAGCTAAGGAGGCCTGTGGCTAGATGAAATGAACTAGTGCCATGGAACAAGCTAGGAGGCCTGTGGCTAGATCTAGGATGAATCCATAGTACCTTTAGCGAATACAAATATTTTCTTTGAATAAGTGAATAATCCTCACCTATTCCTACATTTTATTCATATTTGCCCATCACTAAACCATCCAAAATTGGTTTATGCTGTGGTCTTATTTTTTTACAATTGAACACTGAAATGTTTGGAGAGATAACCAGCCAGGCATTCATGTGAAATTTAGTCTTCTCATAGCTTGCAAATTGTGCTACTGTTGACTATTAAAGGATTTGTATCATCAGTGTCACTCATGGTAAGAGGAACATCACAGTGTCAGCTTCTAGCTGATTGCCAAAAGACTTGTCTGATTTTGCTGATCTTGCATTGCCGCTTAATGGTCAAGCCGGCCTCTGCAGTGGTCTTGAGGAATGCATATTTACAGGCGACCAAGAGAATATTTTTGAAAATTTTGCACTGGAATGGCTGGATCGATAACTGAGCGAGTCATTCCAGTGGTAAAGTTGTAAGCGTTTAAATTTTCTTGACCATTAAAGGGTTGATGACACGCCCACCACCCCACGCAAAATATTTGTCAGCATTAATTGTTGTTTGATTATTTGCTGTCACAGTGGTAACTGCTAACACATTTTGCTGTTTCTTTTGCTCCAGCAAATGCATTGATCGTTGTAGTTACTGCTCACCAGTTATAGTTAGTTATTACAGAGTTAGTGCACATTATGTATGCCAGCAAGAAACTATAGTATTTAATGTGTAATTATAATTTTCAGCTTTGCCTGTGATTGTGCATATGGCCAAATAAGTGATTCAAAGCTTGTTGTTGTTTTGCCTCATGGTCATATTTCCTTGATAACGTATGAATCCCATACTTGAATAATAAGTAATAATTTCACGTGAGTTTAAC